>JACSYO010002159.1:5045000-5432500 GCA_016806645.1 Ophiodon elongatus
TATCTGAAAAATGCACTTTTTTGAGAATACAAAAAAAAAGTGTTGTTTTCTTGCAGAATGCTATTTGTTAAGGATACCCAATACATAATCCAAAATTAAAAAAAAATATTTACAAAGTGCAGGTAGGAGGTTATTCCCACTTTTCCGGGATCACTTTGCAGATAGGAGGTTTTGCACTTTGGCCATCGATATGTGTCCTTGTTTTTAAAAGTTTTCTTTCAACTTTTCCTTGGCCTATTTATAAGATAAATCATTGGAGGCTAGACTTGATGAGAACTCCTCCATCTGGCATGGTGTCATTAAAAGAAAAGACCAGGAGGCACAATTGCATTCAGGCATTTGACAGCAGTTTAACAGTCTTTGGATTGTATTTGGAGAGTACTGGAGCCTGTAGAGACTGACAGTGGCTTAGAAAGGGGGATTATAATAACGCGGTGCAACAAGGGAAATGAAGGGAGCGAGGAAACCGTAGGAGGGATTGTTACTGGTGACTAGTGACTGGTCAGAGAGAGAAGGAAAGATGGATAGATTGTGAATAATAATCTGCAGAGGAGAGCAAAGAAAAACAATGCGAGCGGGAAGGAGGCACTTCGTCGACCCTTTCTTCATTCCACTCAACTTTATTAATATGACTATGAAATACTGTAAGCCGTGAACCCTCAAGTCTCTCAGGAGGCCGATGCCTTCATTACAATTTCACTCTCACAGTTATTTCCTCCAGGAACCATAAAATCGTCCATTGGTCTGCATCTCAGCTGTATTGTTACACACACTGAGACGTATTTTTGGAGATATTTTATTGGGTTATTACTGAAACACATGCTGGTCATTTTACATCAGGGATGGAATTGAATTGGCCGCGTAGTGTACTTTTAAATCAATGCATTAAAGTGGATATACGAGTGATGTTACACAACAGAAAAAAGGTTTGATAAAGGTGTGTTCATTTTTATAAGGGAACACCGTAGGACCACACCTGTAGCTTATTTTTTTCCCAAGGGAATAGATTGTTATGTCCAGGAGACACATCTGTTTTGTTCGGCATCGGTGTAGAGTTTACTGTGTCAACAGAAATCTGATGACTAAACACTATGACTTTGGAATGGATAAACATACACACACACACCCCTCTCCCTCTCCCACACACACACACACACACACACACACACACACACACACACACACACACACACATTATTGTTATGGCCAGGTCAGCTTGCTATGTGTGATGGATCTTTCCACCAGCCAGATCACATGACCTTCGTATAAGCCAGTGAAATTCTCATGGAACAAAAGAGGGAGGGGCTGGGTCATATGAAACATTAGTCCCTCCACACCTGTCTCTCAAAGCTGTAGCACCCACACTGAGTAGGACAGAGAAAAGCCAGGCAGGAAGCGAAGGTAAGCATTCCTATCCCTGTGCTAGAGTCACGGTGTAATCTAGAGCAAACACACAGGAAGGGGTTAAATGGACAGACCGTGTACCTGCTGAACTGCAGTGGTGGAGCTGGAGATACCAGCCAACACAGACAGAGATAGACGGACAGACAACATCACAAGTCACAGGGGGAGTTAGAGCAAGAAGGTTGTGTGAGTTGTTGTTTTTTATAATGCTTTGTGTGTACTTGATCTGGAGTACAAGGTGGCGCTTTGAAGGTGAATGGTGCTTTTCTTTCGTCCTTGTAGTTATCAGAGGTCTTTGACTTTATCCGGCTGTGTTTGTTTGTTAAAGGGCACAGTGGATTTGGAGCGTGAGGAGGGAGAAGAGTGTGAAGAGAACATGGAGGTTTTTGACGACAGCAGCTCCAGTCCTTCAGGAACCCTCCGAAACTACCCGCTAACCTGCAAAGTCCTGTACTCATACAAGGTATTAACCAACACACAGAGAGTTACCCTTCTGCGGTTACATGGAGATCCTCTTACACATATCAAATGTCTGCAGCTACCTCCTCAACCACATCGCACAGTATCGTACACAATCCCGTGCATTCATGTACGCACTGAGACAAGCAAAGTTGAATGTCAGTGTTGCATATACAGGACTTTTTTAACATTAACATTAAATATTAAGTATATTAAGTAATATCTCAGTCTAGTATGGAGTGTTTTTACTGCCTTGTCTTTCTGTCTTTAACACTGTTGGTATGTCTCTCCCGCAGGCCTCTCAGCCGGATGAGTTAACTATTGATGAACAGGAGATGTTGGAGGTCATTGAAGATGGAGACATGGAGGACTGGGTCAAGGTGCACAAAAACATACACAGATGTTGCAGTCACACAGATGTGCATTATGTTTACAGTCACAACACCAGAGACATTACCTCGTGAGATCTATGTGTTGCGTCCTGTGCGTTTGCCCTGTTTGCTTTGTCAGCCTTGTATGGTATTTTAGATGCTCAACATTTGTCATGTTGCCTTCGGTCACTCTTTCATTGTTTGTGTGTTTGTGTTTTCCAGGCTCGCAATAAGTCAGGTCATGTGGGCTATGTCCCAGAGAAATACCTGCAGTTCCCGACCTCCAACAGTCTGCTGAGCATGCTCCAGTCTCTGGCTACCTTCGATGCTCGATCACACACCTCGTCCAATTCCACCGAGCCGGAGCTGCACTCCGGCTGCATCAATGGAGACACAAACAGTAAGTGCGCTGTAAACCTAGTGATGGTAAATTATTCTTTGAAATAATTAAACTGCATGCCAGGAGTTTCAGTAAACAAGCTAGTTCCAGTTGTACATGTGTAAATGAGTTTCTTTCTTCCTGTAATGAGGTTATTATGCGCCACTGATTAAGGCATTATTCTCTTCACTGCTCCACTAGAGTTGCTCAGAATCCAGCAGTAAACAACACTCATTTTGCAAAGCAGAGTGTTATTAGAATAAGCAAGTGTGGGTTGTCTATCTTGCTGGGTAAAATATTGTGAAAATATGTCATGCAGTAATCAACAGAAGGCAAAAGCCACAGTTGTATAAAGATAGTGATCATTAAAAACAAACTACGTCCTGTTCCACAAGCTTTGTCACTCCTAATTTCCATTTCATCCATTTTTTAGCCATTGCTTTTCCACATCTTCCAGCACATAAGGACATTTTTTGTTGCTGCCAATCACTGGAACAGAAACAAGAGCGAGGCAGCTGTATAAAATTGGTTAGAAATAGAACAAAACACCAGTGGTTGAAATTGCAGACCAGTTTAGTAAAATGTGCAAGAGCTGAGCTTCATCACAAACATGTGACACCATTGGTTGCATCCACATACACACTTTGTGTTTTGATAATCTACAGACAGTCAGCATACAGATACTTGATCTGTTACAAATGTAAAATCTTTCAAATCTTATTTTTATTTAATTGATCCTATCCTTCCTTCTTTGCAGCCATCTTCTACTCTCTCTTTCTCCATCTTTCTTTCTGTTGCTATGTGCCTGCTCTACATGGATACTTGGACCAGGCACATGGGGAAACTCTGTCACCTAATTATTATTTCTTTCTGTCTTCTCCGTATCTCCCTCTCTCCAGCAGGGTGTCCCATTCTCTTTATGATAATGAAGGCAAGGCAGATATGGAACTACATTTACCCAGGAATAATGATTCCTTCTGTGTATCTTATTGCTCTCTCTCTCTCTCTCTCTCTCTCTCTCTCTCTCTCTCTCTCTTTCTCTGTTTGTCTTCCTTTCTCTTCGCAGTGATGTTTGTCCGTGCACTTTATGATTACGAGGGCCAGGCGGACGAGGAACTCTCCTTTTCCGAGGGAGCGGTGATCCGCCTGTTGAACCGCGACACTCAGACAGATGACGGATTCTGGGAGGGGGAGCTCAACGGACGGGTGGGCGTCTTCCCCTCCGTGCTGGTAGAAGATCTCACTGAGAATGGGGAGACCAGTGGAGGAGGGCCCGGTGACATACAGGTATATTGATGTTTGCACACGGAGACATACTCCCGCTGAAGTACACAGATACCCAGCGCGTCGCTCTCGAGGACCTGGAAAATGTTGTGTTATCAGTCTTTCCTCAGGGCAGAAATACCAAGCTTATAGTGTAGTCTAGTGGGACACTTTTCTCCCCCTCTCTCCTCTCTTCCTGACTGTTGTCCAGTAGATCTATCAGCAGGGCAGAGTTCACAAACACTGGATCAGAACTGCTGTGTCCCTGCAGTCCTCTGATAAAAACTCTGGTCTACAATCACAGCAAAAGCTCTTATCTGTAGCACAGAGTGCTGCCTATTAGAGGTTCAGCAACAGGACGGATGCAGCCTCTCCCTTCCTAAAAGCCTGTAGACATAACACACACCACAACAACTCTTAACGTCTTTTAAGTGGTTTGTTGGGAAGATTGGTAAAAGAAATCCTTCTAGTTGCTGCCACGAAAAGGTCCCAAACTTGGCAAACCTTATTTCTGTAAGGTATTCCTTACAGTATTCCCCAGAGTTCCATCAAGGCTGTCCTAATCAGTATTTTTGTATGACTATAATGTGAAAGTTGTTGCTTCTAGTGATAAACCCACAGAGCATTAACACCCGACTGCAGTTCCCCTTAAGCTCTGTTGAGCGTTATAATTAGTTGTTTTGGTTTAACAGTCTGGTTCAGCAGCTGTTTTCAATGAAAATGCTCTAAACATCCACAGTACACAAGCCGCTCAGCGCCGCTCAGCAGACAGACCAAGTTAGCGACTAGCTAACTGTACATAGTGGAGCATTTAGCAGCTAAAGCGCCAGATACCTCTTTTAGAAGTTGGTGGAGACCAACAACAGAGCAAAAGAGAGTGAATATTGGTTTTACATTCCTCAGGTGGACAGAAACACGACTCCAAATGCATGCTAATGTAGCTTTGTGGATGTGTAAATAGGCAACTGTTTGCTAACACGTTAGCCATTATAAGATGATGATATGACCATGTTGTGTTTAAGGCACCACTATCAGGCCAAGGTCCAACTGACATTTTGGCATCTAACTAATTTACTTTTCACTTATTAACAACCAGATTCTTCCTCTTGTGTCTCATTACAGTCTAATCTGTTTCAGCCAATTAATTTCCCATTAGAATGTTTTCAAAAACACAAGAAAGAAAGTGTTGTTTTGGATGCATTTTTTTTTATTGCAGCTATATTTTAAACTGTTGAGCTGTAACTTAATGAAGTTGACTTCAGTTAGCACAAAGGATATGAAAATGATAGTACTGACTGTACCATTAACTGTGAGACAGAGCATGGGACTCATTTGTAGGACCACAGGTGAGAAGCACATTTTCATCCATTTCTTGCCTTTTCTCTAGATTTCTCCGTCTCTGAAGTTGCCGTGTTCTTTGCCACATCTCCCGCTGTATGAACAACCTCCCATCAGCCCTTTCACCAGCCCTGAGACCTCAACCCCGCCCCCTCTCCCACGCTCACCCTCCGCCGCACTTAATGGGGAGCACAAGCCTCCACCGCCCGCCTCGTCACATAAGGGACCGCTACCCACCCACAGTAAGACACACACACACACACACACACACACACACACACACACACACACACACACACACATACACATACACAGAACAAGTTTGTGTGTGTTTGAGAAGAGGTCATTGTGGCTTTTTACTGTGAGGTTGTCTTTATTAGAAATCTCCCTCTTTCTCTCTGTAGATCAAAGCTCTGGCAGGAGTCCAGTGTCTCCAGGATTTCCTCAACCACTGCGATTCACCCCTGAAGGAGGCCCGGGAAAACTACGACCTGTTAGTATAAAACTTATTCAAGAAGTGTGTTTTGTGTCTTTTTTTATTTTTTACTTTCCCATCAATATTTTTCTATTCTCATGTGATGGTAAAATGAATATCTTTGTGGTTTTGGACTGATGGACAGACAGAGCAATTTGAAGAGTCCACCTTGGGCTTTAGGAAATTGTAATTGGTGTTTGTCCCCATTTTCTTACATTTTAAAGACCATTAGTTGCAGCTCTATATGACACAAAGTGTTGATTAAACTCCTTGTGAATCCTTATTATGATTTCCATTCAGACTGTGTTTATTTTTTAAAAAGGCTCTAAAAGTAGAAAGCAGTAAGAGTAACAGTAACAGTAAGCTGTTTGTCAAATTAAGAAAAGTAAGCCTTCGCCATCCCCTCAATTTGTCTTTCTTCTTAAACCTACATTATTATGTTTTCTTTCACTGCTGCAGGTGCGAGCTGCTCCTCCTCCACCCAAACAGCACCCCCGCCGATCGCAGGAGAAGAGCGACAAAACAGAGGAGGTGGAGATCACACTGGTGTGACAGACAGACAAGCTGGCAGGCAGTTATAGAGACAAAAAAAACTAAAACAGATGACAGACTGACGCATCCTACAGACTGGAGGACTGAACTGCTCTGAACTGAAGTCAGCTCAAACAAAGTGATGTGAAGTGAACCGAACTGAACCATGGCCTCTCCACATCTTTTCTCCTCCTCAAGTTGAGGAGAAGAGCAAAGAGAGGGGATGAAGGCAGTGTATCCAATTGAATAATCTCCGTATTAGCTTCCTAATGAAGTGCAGCAGTAGCCGCCCCCGCGTCCCTCTCTGCCCTCAACCCGTCCTTCCATTCTTGCCTTAAAACTTTACCTCATCGGGCAGCAAACCAGAGCACACTGAAGAGGAGGAAGAGGAGGAAGAATGTTAAGAGGGGGAGAGCATGAGGGAAAGTTAATGATGGGTTTGGCAAGTTTTCTTTTATCTTGTTAACGTCTACTTCAAGTTATAGTAAAGCAATGTATCCTTCTGTACAAGAAGAACATTCGCTACATTTGAGAAATTCCACTGTTAACAAATAATAATGAAACATGTGAAAAGTTATGGAGCCCTGAATCTAACAAAATTTAGAAAAGAGCTATACTACATGTATAGAGGACAAGTCAAAAATGTAATACATAACACAATTGCGAACTAAGAATTTAAATGGATTGTAGAAAAACAATGTACAGCGTTATACGCTAATATTTAATTATTTATTCAATTTTCTCGATGCAACATTTGTTTTTCGTAAAATCTTCCTTTTCAAAAAACTGATTATATTTTGATCAAAGAAGAGGGCTGTGTGGCTAGCTAGCTTAACTGACAACACTGGGAACTAAACGCACTGAGCACGAGCCTTATCAACTAGCTACCTAGCTGAAGCTAACTGTCTTAAACTACCCCAGCCAGTGCATGTCATGTTAATCATCCCTGTGACTGTACTGCATACTGCCGTAATATCACTGTATAAACTCTTATGTAACTCTAAACTCTGCATTTTAGCATACAAACACTAAGAAAGCTAGCTAGCTAGAGCTTGGAACTTTTTTATTCAGTTTATTTGACATTCAAGACAGAAATCACACACATCTGCAAAATGTTGAGAATGACACAATAAAGACCAAGATTTATTTCCACTGTGGTCGTCAATAAAGACAAGAGAAATACACTTAAAGGTGAAAATCTTATGAAGATAGAAGCATGTCTCTCTAGTCTGTGAACTTCCAAGCAGCATAGTAGTGTAGCAAGTAGCTTGCTGGCTAAAATGCTATAGCTACAGTTACAAGACTTCATACGTTGAGGGTACAGCAGTAGCCTTTGTGGTGCAGTGGATTGCTGATCAAGATTTGGAGCAGTAGCTGGTGTAGTTTTAAGCCAAAAGCCAGCTTCAGCTTGGTAGCTAGCAAAAAAGGCTTTTACTCTGTTTAACCACCAATTTTTAGGTAAGCTAGCTAACGTAACGTTAGCCACATAGTGGTATGTGGGAAGAAAATTAGGGAATAGTAAATGTGGGCCAAGACCAAAGAATACTAAGTTTATTTAAATATGTTTTGGACTTATCTGACATCTTTTACTATAGTTTGAGTATCGGGGCTCCATGAAAAGTAAGCTTGATAAGGTCAATAAGTTCAAAACTTGCCAAACGCATCATGATTTTGATTGCAGTTGAGGTCAAAGTAAATGGACAGAGAAACTGGGTGGTGTGTGGACGCAGTGTCCCCCCCTCTCCAGCCCTTCCCTCGCCATATATAAACTCCTTATCGTCAAACGTATTCAATGTGTATTAGTACAGTACATTACTGTTGTCATAGGAATGTTATGCACAGAGTTTCATATAGCCTAACTCAGCTGAATGGAATACCATGTCTGCTATGTAGTGGAAGTTTTATCCTCATCTTATACTGAAAGGGCATTGTAAATACAGTATGAAGGAGAGATGGAAGAAGAGAAGGGAAGGAGGGGATGAAAGAACAAGAGAGAAAATGGAGGCTGGATCCTCCTTTCTGCTCTTTTCTCCACCTCTCTTCCCACTGTTCCTTTCATACTCTCCCTCTTTTCTCCAATGTCTGTTTTGTTCATCGGCAGTCAGTTGTGAATCGATGGCTGTCATATACACACATTCAGTTACATTATATTACGCACACATTACAATATTTTTTCCACCTTTCTGTTACCCGCCGTGTGTTTGTCTCACTGATCGGTCGTGGAGGACGAAGATGGTGCTTTCAAAGGCACTGACATTGTTGGTATTCACTATGTGGTGACAACAAAGATTTTATTTGAGATAATATAGACACTCATCATGTTTGGGGTCAGGAGTTTTATTAATCACAGAATGAACTGTATAGCTTTTATCCCTAAAGACCATATCTCCTCTCACGTTGATTTCATTAATTTTGACCAGTTCACCTTTGATTTTTATCCTTGTTTAGTTGACAAACATTACATTCGCAGGTATTATTTTTCTCTGTTTAGCCAAGCAACTCCATCACATCACTGAGTGAGTCGGTTTTTTGTTTGAGAAAACAACCTTTAATGTTTCCAATTTGATATTATCCTTATGTTTACCTTTGATTAATGGTGGTGGAAACAGAAAACACAAGATGTATGAAACAAATACATCATGCTAAATGGACAGAACTAGCAAATGACATTCAAATGAAGCTAAGTACAATTCTGTAGTGTTTTTTTACTCAAAGTAAATAAATCCTCCCCCCTCCCCCCAAATACCCTTCAAGCCTTTAAAACTCTTTGCCTAAAGGGCAGCGTAGCACTTTTATTTATTTGTACCTTCCCTGAAAAGTAGCAGTACTTTAACATAGCATCAGAATGGATAGAAAAGACTGCAGTTTAATACAGAAATCTGAATTATTCTTTTCATTCTGATTCTGTAGTGAATCCTCTTTATTTCAGTGTGACTGATGATTTAGTTTTTTTTTATTCTCTACTCTTCCAAAGAGATGAAGAGATACTTTTGGACAATGAAATGTGTAAAAGGTGTTTTCCTAAAAAATATTTAAAGAAGTGAAATTAAAAAAAAAAACATGTTCATAGAAAGGATGTTTTGAATGAAGACTTGGAGAGAATGTGGTTTGAGGGTCTTGAGATGGGCCCAGCTGTTTCCGTGTGTGACTGTTTGAAGAGGATCAGATCGGTTTGACTCTGAAGATGGAAAGATGTGTCCCAGTTGCTTCCTCCTTATTTATTTTCCCCAGGGTTTCATTTGAATGAAAACATTTCAAAATAAAGTTTACTCAAATATGTCAATATGGATTTTAGATTAGCTTGATGATGATAGCATTTTTTTTTTTTATTGTGGTGTCGATGGACAATATTGGTCCAAAATGCAACACATAAGAAAAGAGGGAGCTCCTCACAGCTGGAAACCATTAAATCTAATTGCACCCTGTCGGGAGGCAGCAATATAAAATTGAAAGGAAAACAAAAGTATTCAATCTGTGTTTCTTTCTCTTTGTTAAGAACATTATAAATCATGCTCCAAAGTTGCAGTATCATAGCACATTCACTGTTGGTACGCAACTGTAATGTATTTTAATTTCTTCTAAATCAGTGTGAAGTATGGAGACTGGTATAGAGTACATACTGTTTAGTATTAATATGGCGTTGGGGCACAGCTTAAGGCTTCTTGTAAGAAGAGAAACAATCTGATGTGGTCTCAAACTGATTGCTTTCCTCTTTGCTAGGCGGAGGTGAATTATGTCAGAGTGAGAAAAGTGATGCAAGAAATGACATTTTTTTATTTTTTATTTTTTTTCCCCCATGAGCTTTTAGAATCAACATTTTGTGTAGCATCCACACCTAACAAAGTTAAGCATACTGGAATCAGTTATAGTTTCCGATTCAAACCTCTGCCCCCCCGCCGTTGTAGGAGATGGCATCGACTTGAGCAGCGGCCGCTCCCTTAGCTCTCTGAGCTCTCTGAGCTCTCCTTTAAAGGGTTTTTAAACTTGTTCTGAAGTTTACAGCGTCCCATAGCACTTCCCACCATTAACGCTCAATCAGTCTTTCTATCAAATATAAAATGTATTACTTTTTTGTTGCCAGTTGCCACTTTGAACATGATTATTTCCCCCTTTTTAGCACTCCCTCTGGTCGCTACAGTGTTGAATTATTTGGTATGAGCCTGTTTTGGGGTTTTATGTATTATATAATTCTTTTATTTTTCATCCTTCGATTTGAAGCAGCAACACAGCTGCGGCTATAAACGATGTGGTGGAACAACTGGCCTTTGTCTCTTCACAGACTGTTGCCATGGTGACAATAATGAGAACAGGTGCAAAAGTCTTTCTGCATATTATTATTGGCTGTACAAAAAAAACAAAGTTTGTATTTATTGTGTACAAATGTTGATTAATAAAGAAATATTAAAAAGATTATTTTTTTTTTTTTGTTATTCTGGGGCTTTTTTGTGCTCTTTGTGTTCATGCCTGATGTTTGTGATGACCTTCCTAATCGTGTGTGTTTATGCACCTGTCCCACATATTTGATTATGTACACAACTGAGAGTTTGTCTACATGGTGTTTGTAAGTGCATGTGTGTTTTATACACGTTCCAGTCACCAGCAGTGGGTGTGATCGTGATAACACCCTCTATAAATACCCACGGCCAGAGTTTCCTGAGTGGAGTGGGAGGGGGAAGAGAAACACCAGTATAGAGCAGCAAAGCAGCAACCGTGAACTTTTCATTCGGGCCATTGAATAAAGTTTCCCTCCCTTATTGTACCTCAACTTAGCAATTTGTCATGCGCTCCAGAGGAAAACAAATGGACCGGTCTCATTCAAATTCCACCTGTGTGAAGCTCTACCTGTGCTCCAACCCAGAGGGTAAGAACAAATGATGTATGAACGTTTGTTTTTTGGACATCTCGGCTTTTTTTTTTTTAAATGTTTTTTTAATAGATGTGTTTGTTGTTTGTGTTTATGCTCCGTATAGACAGCATGGTGGAGCGCAGAGCTCTGAGAGAGAGTGTGTTCCCCGAACTTAGAGAGCACTGTAGAAAAACACTGGGACTGGATGTCAGGGTGAGCACGCAACTTATCTTTTCTAAATCTGCAAAGAAAACACTTCAGTGATAAGAAGTTATTACTTTTTCTTCAACAGTTCAACATTCTTTCCTTCCATTTATTACCACCTAACACTTGAACATGTGCTGTAATGCCATTACCACTTGTGCTGTTAATAGCTTTCAGACCCAGGAGGAGCGTTCAGCGACTGGAGGGAACATTACTTACTTGAGTTGAAATCTGTGACAAACGTTACGTGCATAAAGCTGTTTATGTTTACAGTGACGTATCCCTGCATGGTGCATTCTTCTAACCCCATGAGCTGCTGAAATGTTCATCTGCAAAGTTAAGATGCATATATCATCTCAACTTTTCATTAACAATTAATTTATGAATATTGTTTACATTTTTGTGTTTAATAGTTTTGTTCATAAAACGTTGAATATAATGGAAACTGCTGATGCCATCAGGGGTGAAAGTCCTTACTTCAAGTTAATGTTTGGTCTGACCAACAGTCGAAAAGCACAACATATTTGTACAACATGGAATAAAACTATTGAAAATCTGCTGCCAGAAAATACATTTTCTGTCAATCGACTGGAGGAATAATTGATCGTTTCAGGACTATTACAGGCAGATTCAAGCACCCCCAAGAATCCTCTTTAACGTTGCTCGCTGCCAACAGTGGAATACAAATGTAATATTATTTGGTAGCTTCCAGTTGTGTGTCTGTGTGTGTGCGTCCGCATCCTTTATTCTTTCATATTATCCCCCTGAGGCCATTTCTTTAAAAGCCCAGTCGATCCTTCTCAACGTTGCCTAATTGCATTTTTTTTTTTTTAAATATAGGACGAGCATCTTTGTGACGGTGTGTATGAAATCACCTCGCGGCAGTTCAGCACATTGTGCCATCTCTTTTCAGCAGCATGTGTAATTAGAGAGATGGAAGAATATCATATGTTACTGAGCCACCACCTGGCCAATTGTTACTGCACCTCACTGTGTGCTTTTCATAAACGTATAATCTGTGTGTGTGTGTGTGTGTGTGTGTGTGTGTGTGTGTAGGTGATAGACCCATTTGAGTCCAGTGACCCCAGTCATTGGCCAGATGAAAACACAAGACAGCAGCTGATTAAAGAATGCAGAAAGAGCTCCGCAGGACCTTTTTTACTGGTAAACAATCCACAGTATACTGTACATTAACCATCAGCTGCTGTTCAATCGGCCCCTGTTGAGCTTTGTTAATCCATAAACACCATAACGTCACAGTGCACAAATTAGTAGTAAACGATGCATCCCATGCTGCTGTTCCTTCTGTGTCCACATGGCGGCGCTGCAGGCCCTGGTAGGACACCAGTATGGGACAGCCAGCCTGCCCGCCCAGGTGGAGGTGTCGGAGTACCAGCTGCTGCTGCAGGAGAGCCAGCGAGCAGGCGTCAGCACCCAGGAGCTGGAGGGAGAGTACCAGAGGGACGAGAACACCATCCCTCCCTCCTACTGCCTGAGACCTCGAAACAGACACACCTGCTGTCCCCAGGTGATCACACTGAACCTCAGAAATTCATGATTCATCTATTGTCTTTATTCAGTGATTAAGATGCTCGTGTTAAGCAAACAGGAGTAGGTTTGTCCAAGTGCTGCTGCTAATTAATGTGTATACAAAACGTACTGATTGATTCGTGTTTATGAACGTAAGAGGCCTTTAAAAGGGTTGTAAAGTAAACTTTCTCACACAAATAAACGTCTATCTTAGTATTTCTTTCCTTATAAAACCATATTAAGCATTTATAAATATGAATATGTATATGTTTGATAATCCCATGTGTCTTCATGCAGTCACAGTCTCTACATCAGATAACCTTGTATCTTTACAGTCAGTGTGATCATATTTTAATAATGTTTATTTCTTTAATCACAACTGTGAGAACGTGATGCTTTTTTTTTCGAAAAAAAAGTATCAAACTGTTTGCTGTTTAGCAGACAGAGGTTAAAGAGGAAGAGGAAGAGGAGATGGGGATGAAGGCTGAGGAAGAGGAGCTGAGGAAGATGTTTCAGACCACTGTGAGTCTGTGTGTCCACACCGGTGTTCTCAGCCCACAGAGAGCTCGCAGCTACTCCAGATCAGGTGAGATGCACATGTCTCTCTGTTAGCGTGGAGGTTTTGCTTGATGTTAAGCTTTAATTAAATAAGAGCTTTGCTTCTTCTCTCCAGCCCTCGACGCAGATCTGAGATTTGCTCTGGACAACCGTCCTCCTCATGACATCATCAGACGCTGCCTGGTTTACATTCACAGGGTCATCGACACAGGGTCATTGAAGTCACAACTTCAGCCACAGTCGGAGGTAACAGACATCCATCACTTTCTCAGGATTTATGTCCGAATATCATTAATACACCCCACTTTCACTCACACCCATTAACATGGCAAAGTTGCAAAATGTGTTATTTATTAGTTCCTGACAGAAAGATGTGATTTTTGTGTACAGAAGTGAGATGTACTTAAAATATTTCTCACTTATGATGTTTTTTTTATAAATAATCGTTCATTTTCTAGACCTAATAGAAATAGCTTAATAAGAAATACATATTGTATCAAATGGGAAAAGTGATTTAAAGACTCTTTTTTTTCCTTCCCCATATTCTGTATTTTTAGGCCGCTACTTTTGACCTAAGGACAACGCCCACTGATTCACAGTTATTGTCAGAGCTTTGTGACGACTTCCTTCCTGGTCTCATCACTTCCTCCCAGCTTCTAGTCTACACCACCGCCACAAAGTGTGACTGTTGCCATGGTTACACGACAGCCAGGAGGCGAGGCTATGCCGAGTCTCTCTGCCAGCAGGTGTACTCTGACCTCGTGGGGTTGATTGACAGCTCGAACATCTTAGAGAACAGTGAAGGCTCCCAGCTCGGTGATGCCTGGACCAGAGAGCAGGCAGAGCAGGAGGAGCTGTGTGGCACCCTGTCCCGACTTTATGACGTCATAAGGCCGGAGGAGGAAAAGGTCAGGTTGAAGGGGTTTTTCTGGATGGTTTCAAAGGCAGCATTTTAACTGCTTATGGTGTTTTAATATTAATATGGGAATGTGAAGGATTAAGAACTGAGGAAGATTGAAAACAAAGTTATCAATGGATAATAACATCCACTTTACAATTAAGTGGGTGCCTTTTTTCCTTTACCAATTAAAAGTCACTTTGGTGATATTTTTGGATCTGTTTCCCTGTGTTGTGTCATTCTGATAGAGTCAAACATTGCAGGTGCAACATTGCATCATTAGAGTTTTATTTTTATTTTCTGTAGGTCAGAGCCTTTGTGGAGCAGAGTGGACAACAGTGCCCACTAGTGGTGACAGGAGGACCCTGCACAGGGAAGACCGTTCTGCTTGCACATTGTGCTCAACAGGTAAGTGAGCTGAAGAGAAGTGTGAAACTCACATAAGATGTTAGTTCTTTCACCCCTAACTCAACAAACAATGCAATACTTGCCACAAACACATAGAGGAGCTAGAAATAAGTATTCACAATTCTTCCAAGTTTCTTCTTCTCAAAAAAAATAGTAGCAGTCCACTTAAAAAAGAAGAAAATCTGTATTTATTTTTTGTAATTATTTGTAAATTAAATATATCTTTTTTTGCTGGAGGTATTTAAAAGTGGAAACAATAAGCCATGCATTAAATATTGAGTGACAGAAAATGTATTTGTAACTATTTTGATAATCAATTAAGTTATCAGTTTAAAGCCCAAATTCCTTTAATTCAGTTTCTATAGCCTTTCAAATATGAATGTTTTCTGGTTTTCTGAGTCCTCAACTGTTGAACGGACAAAAATATTATTTGAATACGTCCCACTGGGTTCTTGGAAATGGACATTTTTCATAATTGACATTTTATAGACACTTAATCGATTCATCAGGTAAATAATCTTTAGATTACAGTAATTTATAATAACAATAATAGTTAGTTTCAGCTCTACTTAAAAAAGAGTTAAAGAGAAATGTTTCTGGTACCTTGTAGCTTTATCAATAGAATTATTACTTATGTGACCAAATTTTGATTCCAAGCAGGATAAACAGACAGAATCTACTACATGGTCTTGATAACATGTAAAGAAGTGTTTTGTCTCTCTGTCTCTCCACAGATAAAGTCTTGGCTACCAGACTGTGAACCTGTGGTGATCACTTATTTTTGCAACCTGTCAATCAACCCTTCCCCAAGGCACCTGTTGTCGAGCCTGTGTTATCAAATCGGCGTTAGATATCACAGCGAATCTTCCTCTGAGCAGAATCCCAGCAACATGGACGATCTTAGCTGTATCACTAACCTCCGAGACATCAATTCCAACTGTAGCTCGACATCCAACTTTAGTGTGTCTGAGCTAAAAGAGCGTCTCGCATCCCTCCTCGCCTCCATGCCCTCTACCAAACAACCTCTAGTTCTGATCCTCGATGGCCTGGATCACATGGAAAAGAATTTAGGGCCTCACATCATGGAGAGCCTCCCGTCCCCCCTTCCTCCCAGCGTCAAACTCATCCTCGCGGTCTCCTCCACCGGATCACAAGTCCTGCAAGCCATCAACCCGCAAAGAAGTCCACCTGAGTGTGTGTCAGAGGGCAGTGAGGAGTCAGGATATGTGTGTGTTCAGCTTGGTCCGGTGGACAGGAAACAGTGTGTGAAGATGTTGGAGTCACTTCTGAGCGGTTCGGGGAGGAGGGTGACATCAGGGCAACAGGCGCTGGTGAACCAGGCACTGACTTCCTGTTGTCTGACTCTCTACGCTCGACTCTTGCACCTTCACGCCTCGCTCTGGCACTCTGGTACGACTGAAAAAGTAAACAGACAGATTCTTAAAGAATAAGGCTTCTTAATTTTTTATTATAGTCAACAAATCCAATGAAAAGACCGAAACCAACAACGCGTTAATCTATCTCTCAATTCAGTCCAGCCTTTCCTCTGCAGTTGTAAATCTACCTAAATGTTTTCTTAAAACAGCTGGGGACTGTATGATTTAGCAAATGTTACTCAAACAGGAGTAAATAGTGCAGTTGTTGGGGACTATTTTCTGCCATTTATTTTGTGTGCTCGTGCAGAAGATCCCCTAAGTGGGAATCATGACACCTTGAGGTCCCTTAAGGACGGGCCTAGGGTGCTGCAAGATTTATTTAAATTTATTTTACTGTACATTATTAATAACATTTTATTGCATAACAGATGAGGTGACATATGCATTGACTACATGTGCGTGTTACATTTTCAAATGCCTTAAGAAGGATTACAAAAAGTAAGAAGAAGATTTTAACACTATATTTAAAAAAAACAACTTTAACAAACTCAACTTTTCCAGCCTTTAGAAATAACAACTGTCTGATATTTGACTATAAACTGTATTCAAATAAATGCTGAAATATTTCAGGCCTCAACACAGTTTGATTACGTTACCTTTCTCTCCTCCTGTCCCTTAATCCCCTCCCCCGTCATCAGATTCAGACGTGACTGAGTCGTCTCTCCCTGCTGGCGTCCACTCATCCATTTCTGCGCTGCTCGATCACCTCGAGCAGAAACACGGCTCCTCTGTTGTGACTCGTGCCGTCTCCTACCTCACCCTCTCCAGGACCGGGCTCACTGAGGCCGAGCTCGCCGACCTGCTGTCCAGAGATCACGAGGTGCTGAATGAGTATGTTCAGCGGGATGAGAGCGCTTCCTCCAATATGAGGATCCCGCAAATCGACGTGGAGACACTTCTGTTGGATTTGAGGAGGTTTCTCATTAGGAGGACAGTAGCAGGGTCACATGTTTTGTTCTGGGTGAGCAGACATTTCGAGCTGGTGGTGGCGAAGAGGTGTTTGGGCACTCATGAGGTGAGGAGGGAGATTCATTCGGCGATGGCGGACTATTTCAGTGGCCGATTGCCTTGTGGTAGAAGTGCAAAACCACTTCTTGTAAAGCAAAAACCTGTACTAAACAAGGACATCGCCCATATGGAACTATACATAGATGGAGAGCCACCCAGTGTAGAGGCACATGGCCAGGCCTTTGTTTTTTCCTCTTCTTTCAAAGAGGTTGGCCGAATGAACTTGAGGAAGGTCTTAGAATTACCGCATCACTTGCAAGAAAGTGACCAATGCGGGGAGTTGGAGCATGGGCTGTTAATGTCTTTGAGATTTCACCAGGCCATGGTTCGAGCAGGACTACTGGCAGATCTGGTGGCCATGTTGGAGAGTGAGGAGAGGTCATCCCACTTCTGTTTTTCAAAGGAAAGAGCCCTCCTGGCAAGCATACTGAAGTCTTGTGCTTGCTTGCTGCAGAGCTCACCGCTGCACCTGGCCTCTGTGATGGAGGCGAGCCTTCTGCCTTATCTGGAGGTCTTTCCTGGGCTCGAACATTATGCCAGAGAGATCAGACAGGAGAGGAGGAGGAGAGGAAGCGGATTAGGAGTGTCGCTTTGCCCAGCTCCCTTATCTGTTCCCTCCATTCAGTGTTTAACATGTGATGCCAAAACCAAGGGCGTCTCTGTCAGAGAAGTAGCCGGGACTGAGTTTGGGATTGTAGCAGAGATCATGGATGATGGCACGGCTTGGATTTGGAAAGGCTCCGGGCATGATGTCGTCAAACTATCACTGAGCAGTGGGCAGAAGGAGCTGACATTTGCAGGCGTGAAGAGCAGCGGTCATTTCATGTTGCTTTCCACACAATGCGACAAGCTTCTCTTGTGGGATGTGACAGGCCCAGAAATGTTTCTGCAGGTTCAGGACCATATGGAAACAGAGTCGAGCCAAAACACAGCAACCAAAGTTGAGGGTTTTGTTGTGTGTCAGAAAAGGGTATTTATGTGGTGGAAAGGTGAGAGCTTTGTGAGTGTGTTTGATGTCTCCAATGAGACCTTGACTCATTTCCAGTTTCAGAGCTGCGTGACCTGTTTGGTTTGCTCCTCTAATGGCTTTTACATGTACTGTGGGCTGGAGGAAGGCGCACTGTCCATATTTGACACCAACACCGGCAGCTTCCTTGGCACTTGCTCAAACTCAAACCACATTGCGATTACATCAATGATCCTGTGTGAAGATAAGTGGGAAATGGCATGTGTTGACAGGACAGGAAGTGTAAGCCTATGGGATGTGGCATCCAAAATAAACCCACCCAGCCTTGTCAGAGAACGCTTTATTGGGGGTAAATGTAATAACATCCTCAATATCGATCACTCGCATGAAATTGGTACTTTATTGGTGTGCCAATCTCATCAGGTTGCACTGTGGGATACATGTGACTGGGAGCTGTGGGACCAGTTCCTGGCTCCACAGGGCAGGGCCTTCACTCAAGCCTTGCTCTCCCAAGATGGCCACCTTTTCCTGGCGTTGCTGGACGCTTGTCCCTTCGTCTTGGTCTGGCGGCTCAGCACAGGGGAGTGTGTTCTCTCCTTAGAAACAAACAAGCGGCCCAGTACACTCCTCAAGATGGCCTCAGATGTTGTTTGTATCGCTCACGACGGCTGCCTGACCGTGTGGGACTCTGGGATGATAGATGCTGCAGGTGCAGCTCCGAAAATGAGGTGTGGAGTGAAAGAAGTGGTGGTTGAACGAACAGGGAAGGGCTTCTACACCTCTGATGGGTCAGAGACGGTGTTCAGATGGAGATTAGAAACCGGGCTTCCACATGCAAACTTCCTACACGACGGACCTGTGGGAAAACTCTGTCTTTCTCCGGATAACGTTCGCCTTGTGACACTCACAGCGGGGGAAATCTACGTCTGGCAGACAGAAACCGGTCAGAACATCCTGCGTATGAGCGGCAGCAGAGCGACGGAGGTCCTGATCACCCCCAACAGTAACTTTGGGGTCAGTATTTCTGATCGAGGGCTGTCTCGGGTTTGGAAGCTGGCAGATGGGAGCATTGTGTGCAGCATACTCCCGCACCTCTCTGACGCCAAGGTGTCGCCTGCGAGCACCTTTCTTATTGGCCGTCGCCAGAGAGACCTGTTAGCTGCCAGTCTGTGGTCGGGCTCGATCAGCAAGCGTTTCTCCTGCGCTGAGAGCTCGGAACAGGTTGTGGCTTTCCACACACTTTCAGAGCACCCGGACTTTGTGGTGGTGATGGCCTCCTCAGGGGCGGTGTACACCTGGAAAGTAGCAGAGGAGACGCTGTATCAGCACTTCCAGCTGCCGCACATGTTTCACTGTCAGCCACGAGACTTCCAAGTGGCCTCTGATGGGAGCTACGCCCTGCTGTCCACTAATAATGAGGCCATCAACCTCCTGGACTTCTCTCAGGTGAGACTGTGCTCAATCAAGGCTGAGGGTCCAGTCATTAAAGCCTATTTGGATAAAACTGGATGCTACGCTGCCTACATATACCGCCCCACCACCACCCTGGAGAAAAACTGCGTATGTAACCCGAAAGCGAGGCCCGTCCTCACAGTTGTACGACTGGCAGACGGGGAAAGAATAGGAAGTGTGTCTCTGGCGAAGAATCCGTTGACTCTGGTTGTTTGTGAGCAGCAGCGTGTGTTTGTGGGATTTGAGGACGGGTCTGTAGGTGTGTATTCTATCTTAGATGTCTTGATCAACGGGGAAGAGTCGGTCAGGTGCCGAGAGAATGTGAGAGGTCGGTCGAAGCAATGCCCCTTTGACAGAGCATTCAGTTGGTTACCACAAGCAACCCCCAATGTTACATGGCTTTAAGATTATATTGTACACTGTTGTTGGACTGTGTTTTCAAAATACAGATGATAAATGTGCTAGCACACAAAGTGCATTTGTGTGTATTACACATACTGTATATTGAAATAGAAATAGAAAATCACGGCATGTGTCTGTTTCCACTTCTGGGGAAACTGCAGCAGCTTTTGTTTCAGTTTCAGGCAGTCTGAGTCCAGAATGGAGATCTGGACAATGAAACAATGTTACACCTCACTGCAAAATGATCTACTAAGCATTTGAGTTTCATTTCTGTGAAAACAAAACCAATACTTGACCAGTTTGAGCCTTAGCTACTGCATGTATTGGTAACACAGTTTGACACGTTTGACATGTATTTGTAATCATAAAATATTTTGGTAGAAATGTCTTATTTATACTTCTTTTTCTGTATTAAAAAGCAATGACACTTTGACTTGCCTCCATCACATTGTGTATTTGTAAGAATTACTGTCCTATTTCCAGAAATGTTACTAAATAGCGCACTGTATGTGAATGGTCGTGAGTTTAAAACATCGAAAGTGACTTTTGAAAGACATAGAAACAACTTCTGAACTTCAGTTGGGCTCATGCTGCCTTCATGCTGCCTTCATTGTTTCTTGGTAAGATCGTAAATCACAGAACCTCATCGTCCGTCCTATTGGTTGTGCGCTATATTGCTTGCCTTTGGTCGAAAGTTAATTACAAATTGTACCTAGTTACAAACTTAGTTATCGTGTTAGACATTTTAACTAGCGATACTCACTCGATATTATACTGTACACCCGAAGAACGGGTAGCTGAAGTGCATATTTCCGAGTGTGTAAATGCCACCAACACCACCAGCACTTGAAGGCATCATCCTCTGAGATAAATAGCCTCTCACCACACACGCAGTAAACACTTCAGGTGGGTGGAGACATGGTGCAGCTGTACTGTTGGGGAGACAGCTCCAGTGGACAGTTCGGTCCTCAGGAAGCCCTCAGTCCGGCTTCATGGACCGTCCCCGGGGTTATTACCAACATCTGCTGCGGGGACCAATGCACTTTATTCCTCAATAGGGATGGAGGCGTTTTGTCATGTGGACACAACTCACACGGACAACTTGGACGAAAGAACTCTAAAGATGGAAAGACGCCAGGTAATAGTCGACATAATAATAGTTAATATATAATATTAAAAACGATGAAGTAGTTTTAATGTAACCTTGCCATAAACTAGCAGGCTGATGAACCGAGCTAAGTTTCAGTTTCGTTTCACTCTGGTCAGTGAAGGTAACGAAAGTTAACAGAGTGCTTTAAAGTGCGTTGAGTTCAGTGCTGGTGGCAAAGTTGGACATGAATATTATGAATTCACGGTTTGGATATGTGATTAATAGGCTACGTTGCGTCAATGGTGCAAAATGATAAATAATCATCAGTAATGTGGATATAATGACTAATAATAATAATAATAGAACAGCTAGAAAAGTCTTGTAACTTCAGAAAGTACTCTTTACTGTCACGCAGCCTTTAAAACCAGGAAAAGACAACACATATGACGCAATGAGATATCAAAAATCTAAGACTTCTCATCTGGTATCACATCACAATATAATATCGATATATTACCCATCCATAAAAGGTACTTAGTTACTTCCCACCATTGTTAATAAGCAGTCACTTTTTCTACTTTATAGATTATAACACATTTTAAGCAGTTTAGGGTGAGTACAGAACGTGATTGAATGCATTACGTTAGATATGTATCGTTACACTGTGAATTCCGGTTTGTGATTCTCTGTCTGTCCTCCTGTACAAGGTCGGGTGGAGGGGCTGGGCAATGTGGTGTCCATAGCTTGTGGTCAGGACCACTGTCTGGCTGTGTGTGCATCTGGACAGGTGTTCTCCTGGGGGGCAGGAGACGATGGAAAGAGAGGCATTTTACCAAATCTACTGTGCAACAGACCAAGGCAAGATTTCAGTCTATGGAATATATGTATATTCATACTTATCACTGAAAGTAAGCAAGGCCTTTTTTTAAAAATTTTTTTAACGTATTATTGTCTCATCAACGTGCAGTCGGGTGCCAATACCACTGCCAATACCAGTGATTCAAGTTGCTTGTGGGAACTCCCACTCTCTGGCACTGACTAAAGGTAAGACAAGGAACATACCCAATTATATATTTGTTTGTTTATATGGAACAGTGCCAACTTGTGATGTTTAGTTATGTGTAATGTAGGAATGATTTGGTTTTGATTTGCATATGTCACTATATCACTGTGCCAAATCCAGTTTCCTTATTCCCCTCAGGCACGATTAAGTGCAAAGTAAATGTTCTTTAACAAAGTACAGGAGGAGCTTCAAGAAAACACAGCTGCAGCAATGGCTTACAAATACAAAGTATATTTCATAAACAAACCATTTATATTACTTTGACACTTATCTCCCTAGTGGTTAAGGATACCAGCCTCTTATTAATAGCACCTGTTTTATATGTGAAAACGTTAAAAGTGTAAAGATAATATATTAAGTGTGTTTAAATATTTTCTTTCTCCATTTTGTTTACACTTTAAAGGCGGTGATGTCTTCTCGTGGGGTTTGAACAGTCATGGTCAGCTGGGTCTGGGGAAAGAGGTTAAGCTGCAGTGTGTACCAGAACTGGTAGTTGCTCTGACCGGCGTAGCGGTGACCCAGATTTCCGCCGGAGCGACCCACACTCTGTTCCTCACACTCCCGGGCCTGGTGTACTGCTGTGGGGCCAATAAATCTGGCCAGCTGGGACTCAACAGGGTGGATGAGAAGGGTAAAAAAAAACTCTACTTTAACTTACTTACACACGCACTTGCTCACCTTTAGCAGGCAGCAGAATATCCATTAAAGTGGAGCTGGTTGGTTGTTTTCAGACCGATCTGCAGACAATCTGCACCAGCTACAGGCAAAGAGAGTAACAGCTGCTGCAATGAGGTGTGTTCACACCAAGTGGACTTTTGGCGTTGTGCGACTACATTCAAAGCCAATTCAAAGACATAAATAGACGCCAAATATTTCAACTCTGGCGAGAATATTTTGTGACGCTATGTCGCGAAAGCCTGTCAGTGTTGAGATTCTCCTCCTGTCGTTGAATGGAGGGAAAATATATTGTAGCTGTCTTTGGGAACCCAGAGCTCCTTGATAGTACCTCTTATTTGTACAAAGACTGGATGGAAATCTGTCTGTGACATAAACAATAACGTCACTGACGTATTTATGACTAAATTATGTTATTTTGAGTGTTGATGAAGCAGATACAATGTTAGCGTAGCCTAGACCTGATTTATCTGAACTCCATGCAGAAAAAAAATGCATTTAAAAAGTGTTTTGCTTGACGTCTTGTGGAAAGAACTGACTAAGCATGAATTCCAACTCTTTGCAAATCCGCATCAGTATGTTGTTATATTGGCATCCGTTTTATCTGTTTATTGTAATTGCAATTAAATTAAATTGTTTATTTGGGTTCACAACGCTGTATTAAACCGGCCAATGTGTGGCTTTGCTAGATGCAGTTAATACAGCTCAGTGAAAAATATGTTTGTATTAGGTAAGAGAGTCACTACTTGAAAATTAATCAGAATTTTTTTTTAATTGTGCTGCAAACTAAATATTTTTCCATCTTAATGTTCAGGCAAGTTTTTGAGGATTCTGGAAATGTCTAGAGAAGAGCGCGAAGTGTGTTATTTTTCAGAAATAAAATAATCTTGTCTCTGATTGGTATGTAACAATGGTAAATCAGAGGTACTAACAGGTGCTATTAACCTCACATCAACCTCCTGTTTATATACTGTATTCCATCTTATCTATCCAAACTCATTATATGTATAGTTTTGAATTAAGCATCTTTTTTTTCCATTTCTCATAATCTTTAACAGGCAGGTTCAACATCTGTATGGTACCTGCCCTCAGACCTCTAGGTGTCTCCTTCATAAGCTGTGGAGAGGCACACTCTGCTGTGTTAACACAGGTACCACATCTTCTGACTTTGCTCAGTCATTAATTATCACATTGTGAAGATAATGACGGTCTTAACACGTTGCTGCTTATGATCTTCTGTGATGCTGTGATTTCTAGAATGGCGAGGTTTTCACTTTTGGAGAGGGACGCTACGGTCAGCTCGGCCACAACTCCTCTGGCGATGAAGTGAGACCCAGACTGGTCGACAGTCTTGACGGACCCGCCTCTCAGATTTCATGTGGCAGGTAAAAACTAGGAGGGTGCTGATGTGAAACACTGAAAATGTGTTTTGATTTAAAGGGAAAATTCGCCACCTTTTAATGGGGATGTCCAATCAGTGCTGATGATAACTGTAGTCCACTGAAAAAAGTAAGCTGATCTCTCCTGCTGCAGAGTCATGCTGGCTGTGCCTACATATACCAGGATGCGTTGCTTGGGAACAGCAATTTTGATAGGCAATTGCACAAAACGTCAATGAAAGAAATATTTTTACATCTAAACCAAAAAATACCACCGTACAACGTTGTTTCTGTCTTACACTGAACTAAGAGAAGTTCAATTGCCTTGTTAACTCATCGTAAAACACACTTCATTCAAACCGGACAGAAAGAAAATCAAACTCACACGTCTTGGCTCGTCTTTCCACTGTTACAAAGATCAGCAACACTGGTTTGGTGGATATATATCCTTAATTCACAGAATAAAATATGAAAATATGCCGGCCCTACACACTGTTTTCCCACCGGTGTTTTGCTCTGCTGTGCCGGATGCCATAACATCAGAATAATACAATGCCAAGAATTGCCCTGCTGGTCTTGGTTGTCTTTTCCAAGATCTCCAGCACACCTCTGTCCGAGCGAGGACTAAAAGGACTGGCTCCACCAGTCTGTTTGCTTTACTCTGCCTCATCCTTAGTCTGTCACTGGGGTGAGGATAAACAACAGATTTTTAAGCTCCGCCCCGTATTTAACACGATGTACCTAACTCGGATGGGTAGAGATAAGGTTGATAATCGTCACATTTTCCTTTTAAGGAAGGATTACTTAGTTTTGGCATCATAAAATCGTGCTTACAATAACTTTGAGAATATCTATCTAAAGACTGTTGTGGCAAATGAAGCAGGAGACAGGTTTCAGATTTCGAGCAACCAGCGGGGAGTTCTTGGCTCGTCATTTAATGTCTTTGGCAGTTCATATCATGATTGTACAACATATCTGGCTGTCCTTAGACCCGGTCTCCAGTTCCTTGGGAGCTATTCCTAATGACAGTTCCCATGTTCTGATGATTTATCATTTTGTCGGCTGTGTACAAGTTTTCATACGGTCACATGACACTTATTCTTCAACAAGACGCTTAATTGAAGTACTTTTACTTTATGAAGTGCAACATAAAATTGAAAGTTGTTTCTTGTCTCTCAGACGTCACACTCTGGTTTTGGGCTCCTCCGGCCAGCTGTGGGCTTTTGGAAATGGAGCCAAAGGTCAAATTGGGACTGGAAGTCCAGAGGACAGTCTGACTCCCACTCTGGTAGATTTCCCATGGACCACTGACAGTGCAACAGCCATACCCAAAGGTGTGTATCTGTAGACAGTATGTTCTTTAAATTATCCCAGGAGATGCATGTTAGGATGTAACATGGCTCCCACGACTATTGGATGAACTTTTGAGTTAAAGATGGTCCTTTTTCTTGGACAGTTTTCCTCAGAAATATTCAACCTTCACAATAGTTGGCAGTTAAATATTCAGTTAAATTAAAATTGAAGTATAATGGTTGTGTTCTGTTAAAGTAGAAGATGGTGTAATACTAACAGATTTAAATGCTGATTGTAAATGTGTTTTATTTGTTGAAGCAGACTTGAACATATCAGCTGGGTGGAACACAAGCTTTATTTACACTTGGCCTACACAGGTAATGTGTTCACCTATTAAAGACTCTTTGTTCTTACAGATTTTCATGACTTTTTTTTTTACCTGAAATGAATTTTAAGTTTAAATTACTATTTTGTCATGATCATTAAGTTGGCTCGCTCAAAGTAAAAAGTATTGTCTGTCATTTAAGAGCTTGGACCGGGGACGGATAACCGGCCGTCTTGATGAAACAAAACTGCAACAATGGCTGTCAATGAAACATGGCAACGCAGAGGACAAGAGGTCATTTTTTAATAACCGTATTATGGTTGTAATTATGTAGCTGCACAAATGAAACATCAGTCTCATAAGCAGTAACTACAGTGTTTGTAAGTTCCCCTCTTTGTTTATTCAACAGAGAAATAGCTTCGATGTTTCTGACGAGTTCAAGTCTTGTTGCAACTTTCACAAAGTCTGCGTGAGTCTTTTTTCTATTGTTTACTGTTTAGTAGCAAACTCAGCAATAATGTCAAGATTATGAGAGTGATCTTGAGAATTAAAAGCATAATCTGAATACCATTTACCCATACTAGTACTGCTATTTGGTTTTAATCCTTTGCTTTTGGTATCAGTGGGCCTCCATCTGAAGCAGACGTCTTAACTGTGGACCTTGAAGCTGCCAGCCAAGGTTTCGACAAGCTGCTGGCAATACCATGGATCCAACAATCAGTAAAGAACATACATTTTATCATTTTTCATGCATCACTTAGCTAATTTGTTCTGTAGATTGAGACATAAATTGACTGAATGTGGAACGCCCTTCTGTAACATTTAATGACTTACCAGTCTCTAAACCTCTTGTAGTTTAGATGGATTAGATTAGATTTATTACAAACTCATGCATGCTGTGTGACCATTGCCATCATGTATATATTCTCCTTGCAGGTAAACCTTGGACCCCTGATTGAGTTGCTTTTTGCATCAGCAACTGCCATAAAATCAGCAGAGATCGTCTTGATTCTGCTGACGTGTCCCTTTTTCCAAGAGGAGTTTAATGTCATGAACGGGGTGTTGCCGTTGGCTGTCATTATTGCAAATCTGCACGAAAAGACTCTGGAAACACTAAGTAAACAGCAAACTTTACTTTTTGTCTTTTTGTTACAGGTGTGGGATGGCAAAATTGTCCTTGAGCTTACTGTACGGTTTTGACAAATAAAAAACCGTACAAATAAAATAAAATAAAGCACGCTGCAAGTAGCACTCATGGCAACGGAAACTGTTTCCTCAGGGACATTAAAAAGTGATGCACACGGCTGGGACATGCTTGTTGCCATGGTTTATGTTATTGAAGTTGATGGTGTAGGAATATGAGCTATTTGGTTTATTTTAACATTGATCGCATAATTGCAGATATCTGCACTTAACCTAGCGTTAGCCTTTCTTTTACTATTTGCCTGATAATTAAAATAATTTGACGAAATACACATAATTAATTGTGAACATTATGTTAACTGGTTATAGTTACTTTCAGAATGTCACAAAGTAACGTTCAAGAACAAAAATGTATTGCAAATTATTTAATTAATGGTTTAAAATATGTTTTAAAAGGTTGCAGTTAGATGGGATGAATAATATAAAAAAAAAATTATATTGACCCTTTCTGTAATGAATGAAGGTGCCACAGTTACTTAATTGTTAACTGATAAACAAATTCAACAAAGGATAGGATTTATTGTATTAGTCATATCAGCAAAACCGTAGCCAGCTAACATAACGTTTGCCAATTTCACAATTCATTGTTTTCAGATTAATAACTTTAATCAGCCAAAAACCATGGCAACAACAAGCATGACCCAGCTAGGTTGAGCTCTTGTGTTTTTTATTCTGCAGGACGGCGGTGGTCTTCCCTGCCACCCGCCATACTGATGAGACACATCTTGGTGTTCAGAAATGCCCTGGCCTTCATGCTAAGAAATCACCTCTTGGCCACTCACAATCCAGGAGTCAAATTCCTGCTGGAAGCCCTCAAGCTACTCTACAAAGTCAGTGCTGTGTGTTTTTATTCCGTTCATCAGTGGGTTTAGTGTCAGAACTATTATAGCCCACTTTTGGGCTCAAAGATGAAAGGAAATCATTTATCCATGGAATAGGCTCTTAAAGACCGATTTTGCCCCCTGATCTATATTGAATCTGGACTAGTGGCTGAAACAAATACAGGATTTAGAGGGGGTTAATTTAAGCTCGCTTTAGTTTGTGCTGCCTTCCAAAGCAGGTGTTTGGTCATTATCTCCAGCAAAGTCATTTTCTAAAGCAATTTTTGGAAAACATTTTGTATAATTAAGACTAAAAGTAGTCTCACAGCTGATTAATTGACAGTTTTTAAATTAATTCCCAATGCAAGTCATCAGAGCTGATGATGCTTTAAAGCTGTCTGACCACCATTGTCCATTGATGGCCTGGAATTGTCTTTTTACATTACTGAATGAAAAATGTTTTTCTATTATTTTGCTAGTATTTTTTTATGATGTTTTTTTTTATTTTTTCACAGGCAAACAAAGCTGGAAAGTCTTACAAAGTCCCACTGAGCACCTTTTACGTGGAGGAAATCAGTACAAGTGTGGAGGCAGTCGCTGATATCACTCTTTGGAAACAATTGTCTAACGTTGAGGTAAGAACATACAGTACAGTATAAACAATCTGTTATTGACTGCCTTTTCTGAAATTACATTCTTGGGAAATCATTGACTATTTTCTTAAAGGATGACGTCCACACACCAGCCATTTTCTGCCGCTACCCATTCCTGTTGAACCTGGTTTGCAAAGTGGCGGTCTTTAATGCCTATGCATTCTTAGAGAAGGTACAGTATGTAGTAAAAAATAGATGATTGGTAATTATTTATTTGACGTGAATGATGATAAATTATGATAATGCGTAATATGGTTGCAATTGTTTCTTAATTTGATCATTCATTTTAAATAATATATATCTTGTACTGTATTATTTTAATAAAATTGCTTTCCCGCTGTGAGATTTCTTTATAAAGAAGGGTTTTGTAATTACAGGGAGCGCAACATTTGGTTCATAGAATGGCTTTGTGGTGTCCTAAGGAGTTGTGGCCAGAATGCCCAGACTCTGCCCCGGCCCCGGTCTTCCAGCTAACTCTGAGACGAACTCACCTGGTCGAGGACACCTTCAGACAGCTCCGGGCAGCAGACCACTGCGCCTTCAAAAGGGAGCTTGTGGTAAACACGCCATCAACACTTTGCCAACTTTTGTGTTCTGAAGCAAAGTTTCGTAGCTTTTGTCTTTACGCCTACGCTTCCCACAATACAACTGAAACTAAATAGCATGTTTTCCATTGTCATTATTAGGGTACAATTGTCCCCTTAAGCAAAATGTTAGTTACAGTAAAGATTTACGAATTGAGTTGACGTAAAAAAAATGACATAACTGCCTGGAAACATCCCAATACTAATTACAAATGTTTATTTTAGTGTAATAAGAATTAAATGAATGAACAATTTTGTTGACTAAAGTGTAAAATGTGGCTGTTGGTTAGAGCAACTAGAGGATTGTGTGAAGGTGAGCTGTCAGTGTCGTAATTATGCATTTGGACTGTTTGTTACATGCGCAAAATGGATGTCAGGGAATTCAACCCTGCATGGATATTTATCATTCGAGATGATCGTAATTCAGTTTGTGTTCGAGGACACTCAAAGGATTCTATTCTATTCCTAGGTGCAATTTGTAGAGAACCGGGTGTTGACGAACGTCGACAAAAAAGACTTCTTCCTGCATGTGTTTGATAAGCTGATGGCTCCTGAGTCTAAATTGTTCATGTACAACGAGACCAAGACTCTGGCTTGGTTCCCTCCCAGGGTAAGATCAGAAAATAAAAGAGAAAACCATGTATTCCATTCTTGCATATATTAATCTTTTTTTGTAAGCACTAAACAAATCCCTCAACTTGATTTGATTGGCCTATTTGTGGCAACACAGTACTTTTAAAACATTTAAGACTGTTGCATACAAGTGAGCTGAGTCCTATAAAAGTGTGAAGAAATATTGTTGATTGTACAACGTGAATTTGGTTTTTTATGTCTAAGTTAACACACACTGTACATTTGACCATATCGTTATGGCATCATGCCAAATCCTAATCATGTGTTTGTCTTCCACCAAACAGCCAAATGTGGAGGAGAAGACTTACTTCCTGTTTGGCATTCTGTGTGGCCTGGCTCTTTACAACCACAACATTGTCTACATGCGCTTCCCAATGGTGCTCTTCAAGAAGCTGCTCAGAGTCAAACCCTCCCTGGACGACATGGCGGAGTTTGAACCTGTCATGGCAAAGTAAGAATTCCTTTTTTTGCTATTTTTTTGTTCTTCTATTCTTGATTAACAGAAGGACTTTGCGCATAACTGCAGATAATATATAGTCTGTTTGGTAGTTTTGATTTGAAACACTTAATCGATGACATCTGCACGTCATAGTTGTATTAAATTGATCTTTTTGTATATTCACTGTGTCTTCAGATCTTTGAGGTGCATTTTGGAGGACTACACCCCTGATTCATTCAAAAGCCTGGAGCCTCCTTTCACTGTAGGTTTATTAAATCACAGTCCGAATGACTGCCAGTGTAATTCCATACTTGGACTCTGATGCCTCCACGTGTTGCTGCAATATTCTAATCTGGCTGTAATTACTATTCTTTACAGGCGACCTGGGACGGTGAGGAAGTTGAGCTTGATCCGACAGAAACTGGAAAACTTGTCACAGCGTCAAACAAGTATGCTTACGCAGTGTTCCCGATACTCACAGCAGCACAGATTTAAAGTCTGACTTACAAACTTTAAACTTTAACATTTCTGTCAGTCTGTGTAATGAGTAATGTCCAGTTCAAACTTTCGTTCCATAGAGGGCAGTGCAACGTTACTTTTCTGCCATTCAAGACTTAATAAAGGAACATTCATGTAAACAGGCTTGTTGATTTCTGGACAACATCCGCACTCAGTTGAAGCTACTTGTATATTTTAGTTTATATTTATTATTATGTTTTCTGGTTGCCCGCCGGTCCGTACCATTCTCGTGAACGCGGCACCTCAGGAACACCTGGAGGGGATGAACTGATTTGATTTATTTTGGTGCTCAAAGGTCACTGTGACCTCACAAAACAAGTTTTTGACAATTTCACACAAATGTCTAAGAGGATAAAATGACACAGTGATGATGTTTTAGAGAGACATGGATTTAAACTGCAACATGGCTGGTTGGCGGAGGAATAAAACCTGCGAAGCGTTAATTCCAGTTTAATTTTCTTTTTTTATAGAAAAGTGTTCGTAGACACCTTCATCAACTATGCCTTCAACAAATCAGTGGAGGGAGTGTTCGAAGAATTTAAGAAGGGCTTCTTCAAGGTGTGTGACATCGACGTGGTGGAGTTCTTCCAGCCCGAGGAGTTGCAAGCAGTGACGGTGGGCCAAGAAAGCTATGACTGGGAGGTGCTCAAGAAGGTCTGCTGAAAAAGCTTTTTCCTTTTGAATCTTGAAGAGAGTCAGAAATGTAGCTACTGAGATTTATCGTTACACACTCACGTTTTTTTCGACAGCATACTGTAGCTTATGAATTTTGTAATTGTTGGTTGTTTTAAAGTTTCTCACAATCACCTGAACAAATCAACAAGAAGTGATTTAAAGTTCCTGCATGCTTTGACGAAACCATAATAAAAGAATGGCATAACGTAGGAAATCAAATTTAAAACTATGTTGTTGAATTGAAGCCACACAGATTGGGAAACACTCATTTAATCTTTGACATAATTTATAAGCTGTTAAAATTTTTTAAAAGTCGCTGGTAACTGGCTGTCAGATAAATGTGGTGGAGTAAAACGTAGACTCTTCCCCTCTGAATTGTAGTGCAGAAGAAGTAAAAAGTGGCATAAAGTGAAAATAATGTAGTGAAGTACAGGTACATTAAATTTAGTACAAGTAGTACAGTAAAGTACAGTAGTTGAGTAAATTCCACAACTGTGTTTTTCCAAACAGAACACCGTTTATGAAGGAGAATACGATGCCCAGCATCCAAACATCGTGACCTTCTGGGAGGTGTTTGAGGAACTGACAGCAGAGGAAAAGAAAAAGTTCCTCCGTAAGTATTATGTATTGACTGTGCTTATTATTTTTTATCAAGTTGGACTAGTAGAGTAGAGTGGTAGTCTCTTATCAAATTTCAACAGAGAGAAACAGTTTAATGTGTTTCCTTAGTATTCTATAAAGTTGTTTAACTTATTAAAGATGCTATTTTTGTTGCCAGTGTTCCTCACAGGCTGCAACCGGGTGCCCTTCCTGGGCATGGAGAGCATCGAGATGAGAGTCGCTGTCTTGCCCAACGCCACTGAGATCCATTTGCCAGAATCCCTGACCTGCCATTGTCTGTTATTACTGCCCATCTACGAGAGGTACCCAGTCCAGAGGACGATGAAGGCCAGGCTTCTTCAGGCTATTAATCACAACAGAGGCTTCGGGAAGAAAGTGGACACGACAGAATGAAGTCATTCAACTTTCTGTAGTCAAATCCTATATTGAGCATTATTTAACTATTACAAAGAATTATAACCAGCATTCCCACATATTCATTTAGCTTTGATATATGGACGACAGGTTTTCTAAAGATTCAGGTTCAGGTTATAAAGATGTTATGTTTTGTGTGATAAATAACCTACTAAATAAATACATTTATCTTCAATACTGGCTTGCAGGTTATTATGTTTAAAAATCAAGTAATTTCAATGTTTTTTTTGTAACCACAGGGCAACTATCTAAACAGTCTAATATCCAACAGGGTTTGGTTACTTCCTGGATTATTTGATTTACTAACGGACTCCGTAAATCGAATATCTTTTAGGAAATTCTTGATTTTGTAGTTAACAGCAGGCCTGATAGCCACATCAACTTAAAAGAACTGCACATCACGCTTAAAAACTCAAGGCCCAAAGAGCGAGGATGAAAAGGGGATATTTTTGTTTTCAGTTCCCAAGGAATCGACCTTCTTTCCCCCCATAACTGGTTGAGTCCTTTATTGTAATGCAAATTTAGCTGCAATAGCTTCTGTGGTAAATAAAAAAGCAAAACAATTACGAGCTAATTTTGAGCACATAAAACCCAACTCACACCTCAGCTGCTCCATCGGTCACTTTATTTAATAGTCGTGACATCACTTTAATGGCTTGATTTGATAGGCTGTATGCTTTCAGCCCACTTTGACAGTGAGGATTGGGATTCTGTCAGGATTAATCCTGAATTACCTGCTACATGTATATAGAATGAGTCATTTGTAATGAGATGCTGCAATTTTAGGAATTCTATTTAAATGAGCACGCTGTCAAAATAATTGGAAAAAAGTTTTATTGGCACCTCCGTTGACTGAGAAAAGCATTCATCAATAATTATATGTTCTAGGTAAAATGCTAAAATCCTGAATAGCTTCCTGAATTAATTTAAATAAATGTGATTCCTATCCCGGGTGATCGGACATCGGCAACATAAAAAAAAAAGTTGTGACATGAGATGATTTACAAGCACATTAAAGCACAAGAAAGTATTTATGACATGTTTCAAGTATCTCAAAGAGACTAAACAATTTTCCCAGAACAAACCATCTCCCCCCCCACCCCTCCCCCTTTTTTTCTCTTTTACATCTTTCAATATGAAAAGCACAAATTTACTCATTTTTTAAAAGGATATCAAAGTCAACTTGTCATTTAATTGCGAGGTCTACATCCTCATGTCGTGGCTTACAAACAGTTGATGTTTCTATTCAAGAATTGTCACGCAGCAAAGTTCATACATGTATCAAAGCACATACAAAACGATGAAACAGATAAAACTGAGGGGTTACTACAACCACACCAGTTAGATGACCCTGGTTTCCAGATCCCATAATAACAGGCATTTCACTCAGCCATGAAGTAAACATTTGTCAAAAATCGAAGCGGAGCCTCTTTTAAACCTGGATTTGACTCCTTTCTCGTCATTAAATGGACGGTTCGTAAGAGGCTAGTGTGCTTTCTTTAGTCGGCTCAGAAAAATCACATGAAATAGCAGACTAGAGCAACATCTGTAATAATACTTTTTCTATACACAAACATATTTAAATATTACTAAAAAACATAATTAACAAATAATTACAAAGTATAGAAAACCAACTTAAAGCCACTTACTCTTGCAACACATTTTTTTTTTTTTACACATGGAAGACATTACATAAAAATAAGACAAAAAAGGCAATACTAATGTCTCAGGGCTGTTCTGTGAGAGAAAAGGCAGTAGTGCCTCACTTCCTCCCCTAATCGTCTGGTGTCGTTTTGCTCCATGCATACATGGTGTGAGTGTGTAAGTCTATCTCAATGGCTGGGAAGTGGTGGGATATTTTCCAGACAACTGTGGTCGTTATTTGTTTCATCCAAGTCCAGCTTCTTTGACGTGTGTGTGTGTGTGTGTGTGTGTGTGTGTGTGTGTGTTTTCTTGAGTTTTTAAAGGTGGTTACGATGGCGTTCGGACAGCCGAGTTCCTCTACACAATGAGTGTGTGGGTTTTATCTGACGAGGTGGTAGGTGAGCCAGTACATGAAGATGGGTTGTGCTGCTGCTATAGACATGGTGAGGTACATCCTCAGCTGGTTTCTGGTTCCTCTCACCAGCCTCCCCTCTGCCGCCGCTTCAGATAACAGCTTCAGACGCAGGGTTCTGATCTGAGGGGAGACAAAAATATAAATATTCATTCATCGACCATTGAACAAACATGCATCCATGTCAGCTGAGCCTACCACATGACTTTGTGACATGCGGCCAAATACAACAGCCTTGCCATAACATTCATCTTTGTGTGGGTGACAATGTTCAGATTTTGGTTAATTAAATTATCTCAATATGATGTAGTCCAGTACAACACCACCTTTACATATTAAACACTTTGCAGGCGTGTTTAATTGAATTGCATTAGGTTTTACAGGTGTACCTGATCAATTGGCCAGTGAGTGTATGTGTAGGTGTGAAGTGAGTAGGGAAGAGTGTATAAGTAGGGTAAAATAGCAAAATGAAGGAAAATGAGAGGGTGTGCAGTCACAGCATGTCTTATGTGTACATTCATGTCTTTGGTTAGCTTGACATCAGTTCTATGTATACGTACCGGGAGGTGGAGGGGAGGGTGAGATTGAAGGAGGAATGTCCAGGACACCAGGAAGAAAACATCCTTTCCAGAATATAGAGTATATAATTCTATGCAGTGCAAAGGCATCTAATATACTATGTTTGTGTGGTAGACATCCGTCCTTAATTATTTGTAAACGGAAATATGTAAAGTAAGATCAGTAATTGAAACTCTCAAGAGTTAGTAGGCGCTGCTACTCACCATAAAGACAAAGATGGCGGCACAGCACCACAGTAGAGAGAGATAGTACGCTGGCCTCCCAAACAACAGGCCTGCTACTACTCCTACGATCATCCTGAGGAAACAGAGAGAAGAGACGCATTAACATCCACAGGTTAGGAATAATAGCCTCAGAGCCTTCGTGTTAAACTAAATGTACGAGACGTTTTGTTCTTAGCATCGTTTAAGGGAAAATTAGCCATTAGAAAAGAGTAAACATCTGAACAGAATAAAGAAATACAACTATTGAGAGGCAGCAGAGGGCGAGTTGGGGATGAAAAAGTGAACCTATAAATATGTTGTGCATACCCAACATATTTATAGCCAGAAAAGGCCAGCAGGTCGATGGTCGTGAGGTCAGTGTTAACGGTCACGAGGTAGAGCGACAGCAGGACCGCCAGGACTTCCATGATCAGCCACACCAACGCTGAGCTGGCCTGAACTCCCAGCAGCTCTGGAGAAAACCTGAAGGAGGCACACAATGATATTCTCTTCAGAAGTATATACTGTGAACTCTACAGTAGACTCCAGTGTCAGTCAGTCATATATATAGCCAGCCATTTCAATTTTAGTAACATTTCAATGCACTAATTAGATTTGTATTGGTATTGTTTTGCAAGTTGAATAAGTGTAATGCTGTAATACATCAATCCAGATTTTGTTTGTTAGAAAGAAGACCTATCCATAAAATGAAGCTGGCAAAGAAACTAAGAATGCCTTGGGGGGGAAAATACCTAGAATTCACATTAAACCAACAAACAGAAAGCAGCAAACAACTAAGAAATATTCTACCTAGCTGGTTTTTTTTTAATGATCATAAAGCATAGATTAGATTAGCATCTTTTCAAAACCGGTATCATTGTTGTTGTTGATAAGAACATGGATGTGTGTATCTGTACCTGTTCTGTGTGCCGAGGGCCAGTCCAGCCACCAGGATGTACGTGATGAAGCCCATGGCGGGAATGTAGAGATCAGGAGCGTTCACATCAAAGCGTGGAGCCACAGGAGTGTCCTGCTGGTAGCTCACCTCCCAGTTCTACAACACACACACACACACGATCACACACTTACAACTAGCTAAATCCTGACTGACCAAACTTTGGGCTGAAAACATGTAGTATTGTAGCATAGATTCCTGTAACGATAAGTCTGGATTATTATAGAAACATTTTTATTACTAAAATTAAACTACAATAGTCAGAACTGGAATTAGGTATTTTGTCTCAACTCGGAGAATACTGTATAAGGAAAGCCTCACATGCACAGTATTACCTCTACTGGTGCAAAGTAGCATATAATACAGAATAATTTATATTTAGCAGGTGTAAACAGACTTACCTCGTGCATGTAAGGGAAAACTAGAAGCCCCAGCTTCTTCCCAACGTACAACGTATCCACAGCAAAGTAATACTTCAGCTTAGAAATTGGGATGAACCTGTCCAGCTGAAACAAGCAAGCACACAGACGCATGCATTATTCAGCCTGCTTTTGCCTTGACCTGATGTATTAACAGGCTTTTGAGGCCATTTCGAGGGGAGGCTTTTTGCATAATTTCTGGTTAGCAATAATATTAAATATTAATGACTCAGTCTTACATTCTTGTCAACCATTTCCCTTCCCTGGGACGCCAGTGAGCTCCCGTATGCCATGGCCAGGTTAGACATGGGGTCCGACAGGATGGACTGGCCAGCAACTCCTGCTGCTTGAGGGCCGGCCTGCTGGTTACTGCCAACATATAGAAAATGTAACGACTTAAAGTAAACGATACATGTGTCAGGTAAAAGAAAATACATGCATGTGGTCAAATCTATTGTGAGGGCACGATACAAAAGACTGCAAAGCCAAATGAACAGAAGGATGCTCCAACCTGTACCCCGTCTGTAGTCCATGTGCAGCTCCACTCGTATCCTCGAACAGCTGGCTGCCTTCTAACCCATCCGGGGAGCTATTCCTGAGACGCATATTAGGCTCTGGACAAAGAGAGAGAGGGGGGTGGGAGAAAGAGACTTGTCAAACAAAGGAGATCTGAACCTCTCAAATCACTTACAATTTTAGGGGTTGCAAAAACTTTGTAAAGCAAGCAGATGCAAGGCAGCCACAATTACAGGAAACCCGAGTAACCAGCATGCATCAGTTTGTGCGAAGAACAGACTTTTCCCAAAGTATCCTCGCCCTTTTGTGTTGTTCAAATTCATAGACATTTAAGACCTACCAGTCCCTAACATTGGCTGCCCTGTGGAACGTGCTGATAATGTCATGTTAGTTTGAACATTACATGCAATACTACTTCAGCTGACTAAAGTCTGGAGCACATCACAGACAACCCCTTTGAAATATCCATGCCTGGAGATGTGACGTGGGGCCCAGTTGGAGCTCTGTTTGTTAACTGAAAACACACCGTCTAGAAATCAGAGTCCTTTTAGACAACAAACATGGGTGCGTCTCGTCAGTGAGCATCCTCAGTGGTAAAAATCACGTCGCAGATTTAACTCCCCACTTCTGAAGGGGCAGTAGGGTTAAAGTGTATTGCTAAATTTACTTTAGAAACACAAATCAAGAACAGAGTTTGTGTTCAAATGACAAATTCTGTTATAACTGTTCCTCCAACCTCAGTGTGCATGCCTCGTGCAAGAGAAAGAGCTCGTTATATCCATATATATATATATATATATATATATATCCCTGAGGAAGTAATAACCTCACCACACACCCATCACAAGAGCAGATGACATCACCGCTAAAGAGCCACAAACAGTTTTAGTTTCAACCTCCTTTCCCGGTCACCCCTAAGAATAAATGACCCATATGACATAACACCTACAGGTCCCAACACAGAACAGTTGACATCTTAAAGCATACTGAACATATTTAAACCTGACAAACAGGCGGGCTGTTAACATGGGTCTGGTGTGCTTTGGGGAGACTTGTTAACATGTGGTGACGCACACAGACTCGTTTAGAGGACTTGAGGGGACGTTAAGTCAAATGTATTTGGGCTAAAGCCTCATTAACAGTAGCGGGCCTTCAGTGATGTCCTACACAGTCCTCCCTGAATGAATCCACCTCTTAATACCATCATTATGACGCCATGGCTCTAGAAACTATACATTTAGACAGAAACGCATTATAACTAGGCGTTAACACCTTAACATAGGTAACGAGTACAACAGTTATATTAATATTTCCGACGCATTTAAAAATCAATAAATCCGCATTTACAATTAAGAGTGTTAAACTGCCAGCTTTAAGATACCTTGGATACTATCAAAACGTTAAAATAAAAAAAGCGCTTTTAAAAAAGGGATTAGTCTACAAAGTTTTATTAAGTCCACCAAAAGTATGTGAGCTTTAACAAGTGTTCACTAAACAGCGCATTGTCGCACCCAAAGCAGTTCCATTTAAGAAACATGGCGATAAAGACAAACTATTCACTGAAAACAGAAAACAAACAAAGCATTTCTTTTTTTTATATATTTGTCATTTTATTTCGTTAATATTTTCTCAACCAAACGACTGATTATCCCCCACACCTGCTTATTTTAACACAAAATCCATCCTCCTTTCTTTCCTCAAGAACACGTCAATGACTCTGTTGTACAGTTTATCTGTGCGTTTCAGCTCCACCAGTAAGTCCTCTTCGATCGACATGGAGGCTAATGCTGAAAGCCGAGTCTGTCCAGTAGTATTTCTGGCGTACGTTTTAATTCTCTTTAAGGCCGAGAATGACCGCCCGACACCAGTGGACACCGGGATGGTCACTGCCACACATGCCAATGTGTGAAGCTGCCCCAAGCTCTCAGTTAGACTTTTCTGCCTAAGGAAATCAAGGAGATCAGCAGGACTTTTCCCCTCAAAATCAGTCATGGCATACATTACAGTCAGCTCTGTTTTCAGCCGGGACAGTTCGAACAGTGATCCGTGACTCTGTGTTAAGCTGGAGAAGGCTGTTTGCGGGAATTTGTTCCGGTAGGTCTGAAAGTGCTCGGGGTCGAGCAGGGAGAGAAACATCAATTTTTCGTGGTCTTGAAACCTATTCCGTATCTGGCAAAGAATGTTGTCCAGAATGTTGCTGTGGAGCTGTTGGTAGTGTGCGCGAAGGTCTCCTCGTGCTGCAGGTGGGCCTCCGAATGATCTCGGACCACTTGAGATGCGCGCTGTGTCGTCGTAGATCTTACTAAACCGGCCCCTCTCTCGCTCAATTGTGTCACAGAACTCGTTCACCCTTGTCAGACAGAACTGTACGTCCAATGTTTGTTTCTGTAGTGTTCCAAAAAGCACATCCGAAGTCTGAAAAATCCCATTGAATGTTTCAAGCAAAAAGCAAAACTCAAAATCATCCAGACGTGCGTTAAATCCTTCAGCGCTGAGCACAGTATCCCCGTCATACTCATAATGATGTTCCAGTAGGTGTTGAAACAGCTCCTTTAGGGCAACTCTCTTCTCAAAGACGGCATTGACCAATCTCGATGTAGATTGCCACCGAGTCGGTGCAACATTAGGAAGACGACGCTTGCAAAGGTCATCCAGCAGTTGCGTCCGCTTAGGGGATCTGGAGAAAAATACTGCAAGGCCATTGAGGTTGGCAAAAAAGACCTTGCATTCTTTAAGCTTTGAGGCCCCTTGAGTCAGTACTAGGTTTAGTCGATGTGCATAGCAGTGAATGAATAAGGCCATAGTTGCTCTCTCCTTAACTTTAGCCTGCACCTCATTTAGTCCAGATGCCATGACCGCTGCGCCATCAAAACACTGTGCCACAACTTTATCCAGACTACATTCATATTCCTCCAAGAAACGGAAAATAAGAGCGGCAATGTCATCAGCTCCCTTGCCACTAACGTCTTCAAACCTGACAAAGCGCTCCTTGACACCTGTGTCCGTCACGTAGCGCAGGACGAGCGCGAGCTGTGCGACGTTACCCACGTCCGTCGTCTCGTCCACCATGACAGCGACAAAGGGTGCTTTCTTTATCTCCATTTTGATCTCTTCTCCCATCACTTCGGCAATAGCATAAATCAAGTCGTTTTGTATTACTGGTTTGCCCGACATCCCAGTGAACACGTTGTTGGTGGACAGGTGGTAATGTAGATCGGTGTTGTTTTCGGCAAGAAAAGAAAGAAGCTCCACGTAGTTTCCTCTGTTTGTGGACTCGGCGCTTTCATCGTGTCCCCTAAATGAAAGTTCCTGTTTCCCCAAAAACACGACACAATCAATCAGTCTTTTCAATATTTCCCTATTTTTAGTCACTCTTTCGTTGTGGAGCTCCGTTTCCCTGCGCACTTGTTCGTTGAGCTGTAGATCCACTCGGGTGTCCCCAAAGGTTTTCAAAAGCACCGTTGCTTGTAAGTGCCCAGCCGTGCTTTGGTGTCTCATTGCTGACTTGGTTAGACAGTTCAAGTTTGCAAACCCAGTGTGGCTCCAAACACCTCGTCGATCAGTTGTAAATAACAGGCATTCCCAGCAGTACAATTTGCAGTGCCTCTCGGAGGCTGTGAGCCAGGGGTACCGCTCGTAGTTACTGGATTGAAAATGGCGGACAAACCCTTTTCCCACCCATGTCAGGCTCGCTAGCTTCGGGGTTGGCCGACCTCTTCTCACAATGTCTATCTTTTGTTGAAAAGTCCGTCTTAAAAATGGCGTTGTTTGTATTTCTGCGACCAAATCTATCTCTTCTCCTCCATCAGCCATTGTGGGTTAAAAAAAAAAAAAAAAAAACAACGCTTCTCTATCTATCTACACGAATTAACGCTAGCTCGTTCAGGTCGCCACAGGGTGATCAGGTTCAGGTTGCTAGCTCCGCCTCTCACCAGTGTGCATCCAATCAAAAGACGTGCCCGTGCTGACGTCATTGTACGCCTGCATGCTGGCCCCGGTGTCGCCAACTCGAAATCTGATTGGTTAACACCACAGTTTAGATTCCGTTAGCTTTAAGCTACAGACGCCAGCACTGTTGATTCTGAAGGCCTAAGGGCAGATTTCTTGGACCCTAGCAACACATGACGGCTGAAATATGATTGGATAAAAGCTCTAACGTAAAGGCCAGCCCTCCGCTCTCGACCTGAGGCTGGAAGCAGCGCAACCAAGAGAAAAGCTATGAAATGAAGATAATAGACTATGGGGAATAATTTAATACATATTTGTGGAACAAATATATAAAAATTTAATTTATATTCTGATGATGTTTAGGCCAGCAGAAAAGGCATTGCTGGCTCACCACTGCTCATTAATAACCCTTAAACTCGTCACACATTCCTGCTTGTGGATATGAGTTAACAATAAACACAAGCCCCAAAGTCTAACCTAAAACACGTGATCAGCTAACGTTGGCTAACATGCATTAAACAGTCTGTAAACACAATACATGAGCCAACAGTCGCCTCCACACACGACCTGCAACCCTCCAGACCCCGAGTCAGTGCTGGTAACTAACGTTACCGTTAGCCAGCCGAACTAAATTATCTAGTTAATTAATAGTTAGTGGGCAAGCTATCAACTTTATTTAGCTGATAATATCTTCCGCATTACATTAAGCTGTGGTGAACCTCCGTGTAATGTTTAGTGTCTGTGCTTTGACAAGTTGTTCAACGGTTATCTAGCCAGCTGTTAGCCGTTAGCCCCAACCGGCAGAACCCATCACCATCATCATCATCATCATCATCTTCATCAGTTCCGTTTACATCGGGTTCCAGAACGCTTCGTAAGAACACAATGTGCGCATGCAGCTGACAGCTGACATCAGAGGCTGATTTTAGTGGTAGAGTCACGTACGTAACTTACGCTGTCTGAACCCACTCTGGGTTGGTGTGTAATCCATGAGGACGAACGGTATCCGTCAGTTTACCGACTCCTGCTGCTGGTGGTGAGCGACCTGCTACACGGGAGAGTTGAGGAGCGGGTCATTCATGCATTTTACACGGAAGTAAACGCTTTCTTCTTCTGCTTTAGTTTCAATGACTGGTTACAAACCAATGTGAAAGGGGAATACCGCCACCTACTGTATCAAATCGGCATAGGTTAAATAATATAATTTTTCTTTTCTTTTTTTTACCTCGTGCTTTATCTCCAACAATTGTGAAATACTCCACTTTCTATGAATCTTAATTTCCCTCTTTTGAAGTAGTTAGTGTACTTGAGTTAATATTTTAGGTACCTGTACTTTTCTGTATTTTTCATTTGTGCTTCTTTGAACTTCTACTCCACTATATTTCATAGGGAGGTATTGTAATCTACATGATTATACTTTTAAAAACTTTTTAAAACGTTTATAAACATTAAACTATACCCACCAGTATGTAGCAGCTCCACTTGGACTAACTACAACATTTAAAAGTAGGCCGACTGCTTACATGGGAATGCATCAATGATACAGATCAAATAATAGTCCATAATAATATAATCTCATTCTCCATAATAAGTTTGTGTACTTTTAATACTTGCTAACAGGTAACGTAGACTATAGCGAAGGCCCCTGCTCGGCGCAGTGTATGAATTACTGTGTTTTCATATGTGTCCTTGAAAGTATCATAATTACGTGGTTGCAGATTTGTAGCACCTGGGCCTAGTGCTGCCATATGGGATAAAAAAAACATGTTCTGCTAATAATCAATATAATGATGAGCTTGGCAGTGTCATCTCAGGTGTTTGATGTAGATCAGAACTATTTTATATCTTTTTGTTTGTGGATGAGGGCAGTGGTGGTGATTGTTGTTAAATGGTCCTTCCCTGTCGATGCTTTCAGCAGGGAAAAGTCTTCCATAGCTAGTCGAATTGGTGTTTAGATAGTGGGGAAACCTCAAAACTGGGTTGAGGATCATTCCTCTTTGTGCCCATGCGTAACACTGTTGTGTCTGGCTGGTTTGCTGGTGTGCGTAATATGCAGGTGCGGTGTATGAGTAATTGTGTTTTCCTATTTGTCCTTAAGGTAGTTCGAGGAACAGGGTTGTCAGCCAGCGATTTGGAGCACCTGGGCCTAGTGCTCCCATAGGATTAAAAACCTAACTCCAGTTTTGCTCTGGTTATCTCTCATTTGGTCTCATCCCAGCTGGCAAATGGATGCATTTTTTTTTGTTGGCTTTACAACACCTTACACTTCATTTCCTCACACAGCAAAATCACTGAAGTTACTGACATGCTCCACATTTGCAGTTATTAGTTGTTTTCCTAATGACATTAATTATATTTAATATAGCAATATCTCTATTGCCGTATTAGTCATGGCCTAGGAGCTGGCCAATGACAGTATGGAACCTTTAGTATAATTTTGAAAGCAGGCCTTTACCTTTTTTATAATTTATCACTTTTGTTGTTGTGTTACTATTTTTACTGCGGTAAATTATCTGAGACTTCTTCTACCACTTTGTGTTTCATGTTTTCATGAGGCTGTACATTGTGCATTGAGTACTGTTCTAGCCTTGGGAAAACTGAGGATTATGTTGTTCCTTGATCTATTACTGATGTGGCTTCAGTTCTACTGAAAACATTTTTCTTTTCTTAAATCTCTTTTTTCCAAATTGTGAGCGACCTTGTTCCCCTCATTTTACACATTTGACATCTGCAATAGATAAAAATGTCCCAAACACCCTGTTGATGGCTATCAAACAAGGACATTGATTTGAACTGTGACGGAAGAACATTTGTCCTCACAGAAGACAATAGCAGACACTTACCACGGAAGAGAATGGGGATTTCCACACACAACCTTTCTTTGAAACATGACCAGGCACATTCCAGGAGTCATCAGTAACGGTAAATATGTCTGCGCTGATGGGAAGTTCTTACTGGTTCCTCAACTGCGGAGCTTTTAATTCAAGGGCAGAGTCAACATTATTTTTAAAGAGTCTTAAGTCACACTTGCAGTTCTGTGAGGATGCTATTAGGCACACCTGTGTTGTTTAATTTCAGTTGTGGTTCTTGTTAAAAGAAAAAAGCGATTTGGGAATCCAGGTGACTAATCGACACACTGCCAACAAACCAACACAATAAATATGTATCAGTCAAATAATCATGATAAATATCTGATTCTTTAATGATATTTGACTGGTGTGATTTTTTTAAAGAAAAAAAAGAAAAAAAATGTTTTTCTTTTAACCCAACATTTTGAATTACATCACAAAAGCAAACTGGATATCCTGGGAATTATAGTCTGTTAGTGAAGAAATGTGGTTTGAGACTACAGAAGGAAAATGGTCATGTGTTTGAAACTGATATTCCCTTTGAATTTAAACTGCTTTTAAACAATCAATGAAAAAAAAATTGAATCTGAATACTGTATCTGAGAGGAAAAGAGATGGGCAACAAAGATAAGAGTTTCGAGGAATGCTGCAATATTTTCCGCTGCTGACTATGGTAATTATACCTGGTAATGTGGTCATCCTAAAATATCTGGGCACAAAATAAAAATGAGTCATTCGTCATGTTTCCATTCACTTGTCAAGCAAACTGTTGAAATTATGCAAAAAATAAATGTGAATTAGACTTGTTTCTATTACCTGGTTTTCTATGCAAAGCGTAGTTTAATCAGAAGTTGCCAATACAGGCTAAGCTTTACGCATGGCTGTAATCTGCCAGTAGACGGTGTAGAGCTTGCGAACCAGAAGCAAAACGATTCCCTTTGACCTTCTAACCCATCTACGGTAGGGAGAAAAGGTAAGAGGCCTTCAGGAATTTGTTTCAATCGGACAAGTTTTAGATATTGTTTCATGTCAGTTAATATTGTTTCATGCTGTCTGGAGACAAAGATAATATATGTATACAGGAAGATGCCAACAGGATAGACTAAAACATCAACAGCTATTGGATGGAATGCCATGACATTTTGAACACACGTTCATGGTTTCCAGAGGATGAATCCTAATGATGGATTCACATTCACAATATAAAATGGTTTCTCTCCATACTTTTACTTTTGTTTTCTTTAAAATGCTATTGTGTATTTGTCATGTCAATCATCTTCTGAATGGGTAGGGTTTTTCCACACCTTGCCAGTTTCCAGTACTGTGGTTTTCCTCATAGCAGCAGCATGTTTTACTTTCTGCTTCTCTGGAATGTGGTCAAACTTCAATGCTGGCTATAAAAGAAGGTGGAAAAGAGAAGAGGCATTATACCACATGTAACTTTAAAAGAAGACTGAACTTTTTCACGATTCAGACGTTCATCTGGATTCCAAATCTGTAAAACCATGGCCCTCAGTACTGAGAGGCAAAGTCAGACCGAAGATGGAGGCAGACAGACCGTATGGAACCGGACGACAGGTAATCTGCCCTTTCCTCACACTTTTTTTTAGTCTTTTGTTTATTAAACTAAACTTGTATTTGTTTACCTTTAATTGTTCTTCTTTATTCCATCCTTTAAATTCCTATGTTGACAGAGAGATGGTCAGACTGGGCCAGTTGATGAAGTCAAAACTACTGCTCCAACTTTATTCTTATTCTATACTTAATACCTATTGGTGTCTCGATGATCTTTGAAGAAAGCACTGGAATCAGACTATAGATTTTACTCTTCAAGTAAAGAATTCAAACCGAGCTCTCTGGAAAGCAACTGATTTATTCCGTTCTTTACAGTCTTATATAGTGTGGCTGACATCGCCTTCGGTCTTTAAGCTCTTCCTCCATTTACTTGGATACGTCAGTATTTTTTTTAATTAAACCCTGTTTATCACAGTGTGCCACTTTACCTGTCATGTTCATTTGGTTTCTAATTGTGTAAGTGTGTTTTGCATGTACAAGTTTTTCATAGTCAGCTCCTTCCCCTGAATAACATTGTTGCATTCGATAACGTCTTTCTAATGGGAGTTGGAAAAACTCCTCCTGTCACGGCCAGCACAGCTTACTTTTTCTGTCATGGCCATTTACCATTTACAGACTAAACTGACTCGCTCCTACTCTGCGTCCGATTGGCTATGCCCTTCCAGGTTGTTGCTAAATGTTAACATTAGCTTTGATGCTAACTGGTCCTACGCCAGAAAGAAAGAAAATAAATGGATAAAATGTTGAACTATTGACTATCATGGACAATGTACCAAACAATCAACTGAAAATGTTAACGCGTATATAAAAGTAAATACTGTGTTTGCATTATTGCCATTGAAACACACTGACTACAACTAGCCAACCCCTGAAAACATTTCTTGCATTGCTTTGTAGATGATGATCCACATGGAGAAATACGACTTGTGCTGATTGGAAAGACAGGAAATGGGAAGAGTGCATCGGGAAATTCCATCCTAAATCGAAATGCTTTTAAGTCAGCCCTCTCTCCATGCTCTCTGACGTCCGAATGTGAAAAGGCCAAAGGAATGGTGGATGGACACAGGGTCGCAGTCATTGACACACCAGGAATCTATGATACGAAGTACAAAGAAGTGGAGGTGGTCAGAAAGCTGAAAGAATGCATCTCTTTCTCTGCTCCCGGTCCCCACGTGTTCCTGATTGTGGTCAAGTTGAGCAGATTCACATTGGAAGAACAGAAAACTGTTGAACTCTTGCAGCAGGTCTTCGGTGATAAAGCTGCAGATTACTCCTTGGTTCTCTTCACTCACGGTGACCAGCTGAGAAGCACAAAAATTGAAGATTTTTTTCGAAAAAGTCAATCGCTTAGCAATTTGATTGGAAATTGTAACCGGCGGTATCATGTCTTCAATAACACAGTTCCCAATAACGGACAGGTGTCACAGCTGCTTGCAAAGATAGTCACTATGGTCTGTGACAATGGAGGAACATTTTACACAAATAAAATGTTCCAGGAGGCTGAGCGAGCGATCCAGGAAAAAGAAGAGGAGAGCATGAAGGCTAGTGCAGTGCAAAAACACAAAGAAGAAGAAGAATTGAGGGCAATATTTGAAGGAGACCAACTGCAAGATGAGTTAAAGTCTCACCATGAATTGTATAAAACAAAATCAAGAGAAAAAGCGGAGAAAAAAAACAAATTCCTTGAATCTGGTTTGATCCTAACAACCGCTGAAGTGGGTCTTACAATCGGGGCTGCTGCGACAATTGCTGGTGGTCCACTTTGCATAGCTGTCGGAGCAGTGGTGGGTGGAGTTGTCGGGGCTGTTGTGGGGACCTTTGCACCATCAGCAGTAAAATCTCTGAGAGATAAATGCACTGTACAGTAAAACTGCATTTACATGCACCATGTGCTGAAGATGACACGGACTAAATAACTGATACAGCTACATGTACCGTCTGCTCTTTAAAACTAGTAATCAAGTGCTTGCAGATATATTAGGTTTACTATGAGGTCTGATATAGGCAACATAAAGCTGTGATAATCAATATTTTTCATGATGGATGGAATAAAAGACTGTTATGGGAAAGGGGTCGCTCGTAGTGTCGAACCTACAGATAATCATCACCCGACTCTGCAGTTCCCTTCGGCCCGACGGAGCATTTTAGCTTTCATTGTTTATGTTTTACAGCCTACAACTTAAATGTTTTGGTTCACTGTCACCACTCGTTTTCAGTGAATATGCTATGATAAAATTCTATATGCACCTGCACGAAATGAAAATCTCACGCTAAAGATCCAGGTATTTCCCTGGAAAAATTGGTGGAGACCAAACCAGAGCAAAGAAATTAGAGAATATCAGACATAGATTTTTAACATTGACAGAAACACGACTACAAATGAATACAAATGCCTCTCCGGGTCTTTTTGATGTGTTAGTATTTGTGTCTCTCTGTGTGTGAAGCCTTTTTTTTGGGGGGTGAGAGGGTAAGTAACAGTCAGTATTTACTTAAGTGTCTTTGTGGCTATGATGACATCAACGTTCTTTTTCTATCTGTGTCAAAAAGCAGTTGTAGGCAGTTAGGAAGTGGATATGTGTAAAGATTTGTACACAAAGCAGACACTGAAACACTGCAGGCAAGTTTCCCTTAACAGTACTCTTGTATCATAAACACACAGAACTGTACTAACTGTTCATGTACAAACGCTAGGGGGATAGTGGTCAAATAAATATGTGGAAAAATAAAAAAAATCAGTCCTCATTTCTCATGTTTTTTTGGTTTAAAATCACTTTGTGTCTCACTCTGCTGACAGCAGGACTCACTTGCCCTGAGGTAAATTTGGCCATCTCTCCACAAATGGACTGCACTGTGCATAAAGGAGCCTCACATGCACATCCTTACACTCTCGAATAGGGCACACAAATGTACAGTCATGTTCTCGCTCTCACTTGTAACACACACACACACACACACACACATACACATACACATACACATGCACACACACATAGACCGAGGCAACAATAGGGACTATGTCAAGGGGTTTTCTCATGCGGTAGTAATTGTTCCAAAGGCCATAGAGGAGGTCAACAATAGAGGCTTACAGTTAACAGCTTGGTGTGCTGTGACTTGTGCTTGGGGTGGATCTGTCTTTGGAAATTACATTCAGCAACCCAGAGTGCTCAATTCAAGCACAGAGTAAGCAAAAAAAAATAAAAAATGTATTTGTGCCTGGCTGCATCTGAGCAATACAGCATTTCGCGTGCATCCTAATGTGATGTGTGTTTGTGTGTGTGTGTATCTATAAATATCTATACATATATATATATTCAATTCAAATGTTCTGATGCCATTTGTAACAACAAGAAAATGCACTTTAAGCAAAGTACAGGATCCGGAACAATTTAATGTGCATTTTAAATTCTGTTAGATATGAACAAAAGTCGCAATATCACAAAATAGTTTAGTTCAGTCCCCAAACAGCAGATCTTGATTTTAAGATTTTAAGATAGTTACTTACTTCACACTTTAATTTAAACCTATATGAGGTTCCCCTTACCCATCACATACACATTCATACAAAGAGCCAGATGGATAATGTAGGCTAAGTAGAAGTAGTTAGATGACAGTGTTCAAATTATTCAATGATTAAAAAGTTAATGTAAAATAAAGTGGTAGTAGGAAGATGTACGGGGTACCAGTGTCAAAAGAGCATCAATAATTCTGCAGGGTTTGCCTCTGGCACGCTTCATGCTCAAGTGTACCGCTGCCCCCCAACATACACATCCATACAGAGAGCGAGAGAGAGCGAGCGAGAGAGAGAGAGAGAGAGAGAGAGAGAGAGAGACGTGCCAAGTGAATATACTCTTCTATGAAGCATGAAAAACCATTCATTCCGTCATTATGTAGCACATCCACAACCGCACTCATCCAGTGAAGCACAGCAGTGCAGTTTCAGAGACCTTACTCGTGCTCTCATTTTTTCCTCTTCTCCTTTGGTTTTTTTTTTGCAGTCAGTGTCACAGTCTTACTTTTACACACACAGGCTGGCAACCATTGATCCAGGTTTAATGGAGTTATCACTGATGGCAGCACAGGTAAGGATGTGGAAATATTTATCCATTTATTTAAATTCCTACTTCTAAGACTTGGAGGCAATGAAATCCAAGTGTGTTTTTTGTCTTTACTGAGACGATGTACTGTACTGGATTATAGTACTAAATACAGTTTTTGGAGGGCAGCCAGTGTGGCATTATTGTTTTTCTGTAAGTAAACCATCAGAAAAGATAAGTAGAGCTAATATGTTACTTAGCTGGTGTGCTGTAATTGTTTACTGCTTTGGCTTTGTTTCTATGATTAGAATTTGGAGGTCAAAGGTTATGGTCACTGTGACCTCACGTCCGGCCTGTTCTCGCGAGAGTGACATCTCAGGAACACTTTGAGGGAATTTCTTTAAATTTGACACAAACATCCACTTGGACTCAAGCTTGAACTATTTAGAATTTGGTGGTTAAGATCACTATGACCTCACAAAACTGTTTTACAGTTTTCCATAACTCAATAATTGATATGCTAATAATGACAATTTAACACAAATGTGTAAAAGGATGAAATTATGACTTGATGACATTATGGATGGTCACAGATGTTAACTGCATCTTGACTGGTTCACAGTGGCATAAAACCTGGAGATGGTAACTCTAGTTTTACATTTGTGACAGCATTAGTATCATATATTTTTGTGGCTACTGACACACAGTAGCAATGAATAATTCAATCACTCAGGTCATGTCCAATAAAACATTATGTATTGGAGGAATTGAATACAAGAGAAGAAACGATGCTACAGGGTCTGTCTTTTTATCAGCCACAAAATGAAAATAACTTGGGAGTGAAACGTAGCTGCACACGTTGAGTCACAGGAACTTCAGAAATGTTTTTGTACATTTAAGTACACATTGCATGGCAGATTTACAATTGTAGACAGTAGTAGGGCACACATTCAGAGATAGACAAAGTAGCTCCTCCAAAAGAATACCCACACTTTATTTGAACAACAACTGAGTCAGTATGATGCTGCTGCTTTGCTGTCTTCCTGCTGTCTTCCTGTCATCACAACAACTTTCTGAGTAGAGTGAAGCATTCGTCATCTAAACACGTGTTTTGCATTGAAACTGAAATTTTGGTTACAGTTTTCGTCTTCTGTTGAATTCACATTTTTAAGTTTAACAAAGATAACTATACCTATGAGGCTACTATTTGCCTGACAAATTTGAATGATTTGTCTGCCAGTGTAAAAAAAAAAGTCAATTAAAGAAGGAAAACAATAGCAATTAAGGGGGTTCTGAATTTTCAAAGCATGCATTATCACATTTTTTTTATTTTGTATATCAGCACTCAGGGAGATTAATTTCCAAGAAACTGTAATTGTCCTCTATATGAAAAGAAGTCTATACTTAATAGTTCAAATGATTCCTTTCTGTGCTTGTTTTTTTCTATAAGAGTCACTGCAGCAGTCTCAACCACTCTCTTGCTCTATATATCGTGATAAAACATCCGTGTCCCAATTTCTTTGTGTCTCCATTGACCTGTGATGTTGAGCTTTATCTAGCCTGAGGGCATTATGTTATAACCAAGGTCCCTTTAAGTATAGAGCAGAGCAGCCTATGGATATGTTTTCAAAGTAATTACTGTAGCTTTCAAATGCAAGCACAGTAAAAATAAGTCCTATTTTTACTGCATTGAATCAGTGTTACTTTGTTGCTCAATTCACAAGGGGAAATGTTTCCTTTCTTGTCAGAAAGAAATATGGTTAATGGTTTAGTGAGCAAAATGGTTTGGTTTATTTCAGCTGTGTCTTTAGATGAGCAAAGTTTAAATTGAATGGAATGGTAATCTCTAGCATGAAACAAATAACATGTTCATGCATACTGTATATACATGCATATATATATATATATATATATATATACATGCATACTGTATATATACATATATGCATACATCCATGTATATATGTACACATAGTATTCTAGATTATTAAAATTCTGATGACATAGCGATTCAGATGTGTCACATCTGTGATATTTAACAGCTTGAGCTTTCATATATCAAACATTTTTGACACTAAAGTGCATTATTAGACATGTTAATAACAAACAGGAACCTAGAAGGTGGCTTTAAAGCCTGACACATGCAGCACTCCTGTTGTGCAAAAAAAGGAACCCATTTCCTGCAGTGTACCCTGTCCAGCTGTGCAGATGTGATGGAAAATCTCCGATGATAACCATCAGCTAAAAGGTACTAAATCAGCTAACTCATTGCGCAATGACACACACTAGTAACGGTAAAAGATGTTGACGTTTTCTCAACGCTTTTCTACATTAATTATATATGTTAAACATGTATTTCTGTTTAATTATTGCTCACATAAAAAATGTCCCATTTTCTGGTATCTGGATTGAGCAGCATTCCCCTTTACGTCCCTGAATGTTGTCACTGAGCTTGTCAACTCCAGACTTGAACCCTGTCCAACTGAAGGACTTTGATGGAAAGCCTCATCTGATAGCCATCTGTTCTCAGATAGTTAATCAGGTGTGCTCAATGTGTGGTCCTTAATCACCCGATGCTAACTGTCTCTGCACACTCTGCAGTCAACGCCTCAATGCTCTTACTAAAGAGAACCATGCACTTACAAAACTTTGTCTCCAGGAAATTTAAAAAAGATGCAGCTGAAAGGCTCAAGCGTCACTGAAATGCATCATGGTCCTTAAGCTTTGTTTTGATGCAGCAGCAGTACAAAGTCAGCATGTTGGTAATACACTCTTAAAGTTCACTACGTTTAAAAGCCTCCTTCTAAGACCTGGAGGGGAGTATCAATAAATGTCAGAGAGCTTTATGAAAAGATGTAATATGTCTGTATGTTATGTCAATCATCATACAGATGGTGTTTCTGTTTCAATCACTGATGTCATGTCCTTGAGCAAGACACGGAGCTCAAACAGGGACCAGTGGCTGACCTTGTGCTCCTGAATAGGCTCTCTCTCTTTCTATCCTATACCTCTTTTTTTCTGGGAGTGAATGTTTGATTGAACTTAATTAAGTCGTGTCTATCAAAGTGTGTCTGATGGAGAGTTAGGTCAGATTACCATCTGCCAAAGAGTTAATCAGGTACGTCAGGGGGGCATCTCTTTGACACATACAGGAGATCCTGCTTAATCCAAAAAGGCTGTTTGAATTAGACAATTCCACTAGGTTTTCTTATATTTCTAGACAATACGAACACTGTAGGCATAACTTAACATATGTACATTATAACAATGCACGACAGTTACCTAAGATCTTCTTTTGTAAGTGACTGCATGGCGACCTACAAATAAGAAATGTCCCCTAACTTCTATTCTGTAACTGCTATATAAAAAATAAAAAAATGTCTGACATGCTGTGAACATGGAGCAATTCAAAAGGCCAAAATACTCTTAAAGAAAGATAATTTACTTACACCTACAAACTCAGGCCATGCAGCTTGAATATACTTTCTTGTAACACACACACACACACACACACACACACACACACACACACACACACACACACACAGTACTGTTATCAACAAAATTATGCTTTAGTCAGGAAGTCTGAAGTTCAGGCCCATTAAAAACAACTGGAGTCCAGAAGCAGCTGAAATAGCCAGGTCATAGCACAACATTTTGCTCAACAACTAATTTTCTGACTAATTATCTTCCACAACTTCTTGTCCCCCTGTGCCTGCTTCACTTATACTGGAGGGATGCTAAGTAGTTTTGATGTACTGTCTGGGTAATTTTGTTGTACAAATACAGGAGTCATCCAAGGTGGAGGGATGTCTAAACTTGTAACTATGCATAAGGTGCCTTCATGTGGGAAATGGGAAAGCCTTTTTACGGTGTCAGTTATTTTATTATTCCCGCAGAGAGAGTTGCGATAGCCTGTGGTGATAAGCAGAGGTTGTGACTGCTAAACACATAAAGCATACAGGCAGATGAGTCACTCATGGCACGCATAGTATAAGCTGTAATAATGCTTTATTCATTCATTCAGCGTGGATGGCATGTCAGATTAGACAAATACTCACACGTCATACATATATGTGTGTGGAAACAACTGCACTTTTGTTATGTAAATGAGTCAATTGTCAACCTACGCTTCACCTCAGGGATTAGTCTGTTCCTTTATAATTACATTGTCTTGAGAAACGTTGTATTATAGCTGAATACCTTTGTTGTTTGGATCATTTTTTATTAACGACAGTGTATATATTACATTGTTATAAAATGTTTTGACATTTCAGTTTGCAGGTTTGATTTAATACACTAATATGTTCAGAAAGAAACAGAAAAAAACTCACTATAATGTAATTTTCTTGTCCAGCTTCGAAATAAGATTTTCCTTTATGGTAGAATTTCAAGGCTCATATAAATGTATGTTGCCATGAGCCTGACCAACCTGCGACCTTATTACATAAAAGTGTACATTGTGATTAAAAGCTTATTTCTGTGGTGCATTTGATCACGTTGCATAAGCTTTAAATTTGAAATGCAGTAAACGGGTCATTCTTTTTCTGGGATGCCCTGGCAGTTTAGTATTATCTCAAATGCAATGGCAATTTATTTAATTTTATTCAAGGATAGGATAATATCTCGCTCACACAGCAAATATAATTTACATTGCATTGTATTACATTACAATGTGGCTTGGCACGACCCCCAGAAACATTATTGGTTAACTGGACTAGACACCTAAAATATCAGGTAGTACAGCGTGTTGAAAAAAGAAAACATTTTCCGTAACCTAAAAGTAATTTATCATATTCTATGCCCGTGTGAGCAGTCTGCTTTCCTGCCTTTGTTGGCTCATTGGGTTTCTTTACCGCAGTGTGAAATCATTGGCTGAAATGCGTATCATTTCATCAGCGTACATGTACACAAAAACATTAATCCATAGCAATAACAGTAGTCAGGGAAACCTTTGTGGTTAAAAGAAATATGGATTAAAATGACTACATCGTTATGGTTAGGGCACCTCCGTTGTCATGGTTACAATAATAACCACTGAATTAAGGTTAGCCAATGATCATGGCCATGCTAAAAACAAAAACAATGTTGACTGATGCTAGGAGACCAACAACTAACTCCTGTGTGGAAGTCCCATGTTTTGTTGAGCCATCCAACTCATTCCTACTTGGTCTTTGTCACTCTAAAATGTCACCTCATTTCCTCCTTCGCTCCAGTCATAAGTCCTATGGCCACTAGAGGGCTTAGTCATTACGTAAACAGTCTCATCAAAGGTCCCCAGCCAGAAACGAACCAGGGACATTACAATAACGTGGCATGCACCTTAGACCACTAGTACACAGGTATGCACGAGTTACATTAGGTTAGACTCCCCAAAACAATCATATGTCTGTATGTGATGAACGATCTGTGCATGCACATTTGCAGCTTTCAATATGTGCATGTGCGTGTGTTTTTGAAGCATGAAAGGTCTTATGAAAGCCGGATAAGGTCACTTAATGATGTCAGTGAATGCTGTTCTTTGCTCATCTGTCAGGCTCTGAAGCCTCCAGCAAAACTCAGCAAAGATTCAACCAGCCATGAGAACAAGCATCTCTCTCGTTGTCTTCCTCTAAATCTCTCTCTGTCTCGGTCTTTCTCTCTCTCTCTTTGTCTTCCTTTCAATCTATGTCTCTCTCTCTCTCTCTCTCTCTCTCTTTAGTGTACTTTATTTCTCTCTCACAATAACCAACAGACCGGACACCTCCGTCTTCTCAGGCTCATTCTCTTATTTCTTTCTTCCTCTCTCTCTCAGTTATTATTGCTCCCTCCATTCTTGCCATGAATTCAACCGGCTCAGGTCCCCTCTGGACATATTCTAACAGCAGTATTTTCTTTTCATCTCACGGCTCAATTACTTGGAAATTATAGAAATTATTTTCAGCTGCTTCTAAGTTTTGATTTAGTTTGCTTAGTGTCCATTATTTCCGGTCAAAATCATAATCTCCGTGGAGTTGTTTGAAGTGAACTCAATCAAATTAGATTTAATTCAAAACCAAGACCCACTGTCAGCAGCAGACAGTATCAAATGTCTTTTGACATTTTTTAAATGTATGAGGCTTTACACCAGTTGTATAGGATGGATTGCCATCCAGGTTTGTACAGACATTCATGTCCTTCATATTTCCTTTTCGAAGAACCGTAATAAGTTTTTTATCATAAGGTTAAAATTATAATTTGTCCAGGAGTTTGGTTTATAACTAAATGCCTGCTAAACTATTGACAAGACTCAAGTCTATTTTGTGTAACAAATTTAAGCACGCTAACATGCTAAAATAATGCGGTAAACACGGCAAACAGTATACCTCCAAAACAATTTGATAAATTGGTTGTTTATTAAAGGACAGGATGTGGGCATAAGTCACCTACATGCACAAACCAGACTGATATCACAGTGAAATAACCACGTCCTCGCCACAGCGCATCGGGAAATGGTGGCACGTAATGTCTGAAAATGACATGTTGGCACCACGGAAACCATACCAATTTAAAGTCAATTACAGTCCTTTATCGTCCAAATAAAACGCATCCACGTGAATATGCAACGCTCAGAGCTAGGTAGTATGAACAGTGACAAAGACAAAACAGACATGTAATATATAAATGATATGACCAGATCATGTTTTGGTCAAACTTTACACACAAAGGTAAGAAAAGTACGGTCAATGCAATATACCTCTCTGTCGTCACCCTTTCTTGCCCTCTCTTTTGTTGCTCTTCATCACTTTTCTTTCTTGTCTTCACTTTCTCTCTTTCTCTTTCTGTGTTTCTTCTTCATGACAGATGTCTTAGAAAGAAGAGGAACAGCTGGCTGCTGTGAGGCTGCTTATTCACCCTTTAATTTATTTTTTCTCTTCTGTCCTCCCCCTCTTTTCTTTCATCCTTGTTTTTTCTGTTAAAGCGAACACAGATGGAGACCCACATTTCCAGCCAAAGGAAAAATTGATTTTAGAATTTTGGAATTAAAAAATACAAATATAATCTTCCTCTGCTTGGTAAAGTTTGGTGTTTTACTTGCCCAGGAGCAAACTTTGCGTCACAGGCTACACTAATAGCTTGTGAAACAAATAGCTTGTGAGACAAATGCCTCATGAATGCTAACTGAGTTCTGCCCTCCCACCCCCAATCCGTAGCTAATTGTGGGAGAGTTATTTTTTCACCCCAAATCCCCTTATTCCGCTCAAACTCCCCTCATTTTAAATAACCCCTAGCCTCCAGTGTGGTGTTGTGTGTGTGTGTGTGTGTGTGTGTGTGTGTGTGTGTGTGTGTGTGTGTTGGCGCGCTTCCAGTGATTGGTTATTGTATGTTCCTGCTGCATATGTGTGAGCATTCATTTGTGCCGTGTGTGTGTGTGTGTGTGTGTGTGTGTGTGTGTGTGTGTGTGTGCCTGTGTGTGTGCGAGAGAGAGATCACCAGAGGCAGTATCTGAATTTCCTCTTAGAAGAACATTATATAACTTTATAAACCGTCACTCTCATGGACACACACACACACACACACACACACACACACACACACACACACACACACATACATGCATACATACATGCATACATACATACAAAGACTACACACATGTAGTTCATTCATCTAAGCCCCCACAGGAGACACACTCACAGATGGGCACAGGAAGCATTTCACTCATATGCTCACTTATTATACACAACAATTATGTTGTGCACTTGATAAGTCATGCAGCAAAGATTTCTCATTTTCAGAGATTTGGAGGATCGAAGCTGAATGTGTATGTCTCTAATCCCGCAAACTCTGCATCACTGCATGCCGTACCAGGATGTTCTCTGTGTCTAATCCGTCCCTGGATTGGGATGATACTGGGGGTAGAGGGGTAGAGGGATGCATGAGGAAACGGAGAGGGCTGAAGAATCTATAGGGGATGAAATGAGAGAAAATGATAAAGGTTTGCAGAGGTGTGGAACGAAAGTGAAAGACCACTACTCACTATGTGATAGTGATCAGCCAAGCATGTGGCAGTGTTTGATTTTAAACAGATTGAAAGGGTAGCAAAAAGAAAGGTGAGAGAAAGGACCGAAGACGAGACGAACAAAAACAGCTATAAAGAAGAAAAAATTGAGAATATATGCGAGGAAAGGAAAGATGATAATGGGAAAGGAAGAGGAAACATGATGAGAGCAAGATAACATGTAATGGAGTCACATTTATCCTTATAACCCTGTCTTTCTCTTTCTCTCTGTTTATTCTCTCTCTGCACCTCTTCACGCCTGCTGTTTACTCTTTTTTCTTTTGGGAGTAGAAGCTAATAAGACAGCCAGTGATGGCAGTCGACACCCTTTTTAATTAAGACATAAAGTAATCGGAGGATACAAGATAAGATGCCATGTGTGACATGTGTTTTATTATTTGTTTGTTTGTAGAAGGGAACACCTGAACCTTCGCAAGTAACATAGTTACACTGTCACAAATCTCTATCTAAAGCAGTCAGGTATTCTTTCCTATTTTTTGCGCATACACATTAAATAGTTTCAAGATAAAACACATATTCACTGTTAATTTCTGAAACAGAAAGGAATAGAATTGTGTATTTGCAAGATTATTTGATTTATTGGTACCTAAATTACATGTTTAGACAGATATTTGCTGCATTGATTCAAACTGTGAATATGATGCACACAAGCAGAGGGACACATGGTCTCTAACCTTTGCACATGCATTCACCCATCCGGACAGATGCATGTTATTACCATTTTTAAGCACACACATCAATTTGGCCCCAACGCACACGCAGATCGGCAGGTGCATGCCATATGTACATCATGTATGCTTGTGTGTAAAATACAAAACAGGAAGCCTCATCTTTGATTGGGCTGCTTGTTGTTTTGTGCGTGTCCCCACGGTCCCAGATGTAGATGCAGAAAAGCCGATCATCCCGGTGACTCAGCAGGCTGAGTCGACCGCCATGTGCTCACAACGCTGTTGGTTCCAATCTGATTTAGGATTTCTGTCACATCATATACCCACTCATCCCGTTGTTTCGACTGTTTGCCACTGTATTGTTTCCGGTAAGGAAGCACTGTGAGAAAGACATTGTTGCAAGTAGACCGTATAATAGATAATAAACAGTTTTCTCCTTCAACTTGAACCGTTTTTACGTCCAATGGAACAAAAGGACCAATTGCTGTACTTTGATCTTTTTACACTATCAATTTGGAAAAGACGTGCTTGCCGTTCTGTTAACATTGCCTGTGGTGTGGTCGTTATAGAAGTCTTTTTGCAACACCTATTGTTTTTTATTTATAGTTTTCAATGATGAAAGCTAGTGAGCTGTAAGTCTATCTGTGTGAGGTTACAAACACCCAGCTCAGCTGTTTCACAGATGAAAGCATCTCCTGGAAAACTCTCCTGTGTCGCACACACGCACACATTACACGTGTTCATGGTGGGATCTGTCCCTCTTTGTCTGTGTCTTTCCCTCTCACACACTTCTGCTCACAGCAGGATGTCTAAATCTATCTCACACACATGCTCTCGCGGTGCACGCTCGGCTCCCTTACTTCTCCGGGAGCGATCTCTCTCTTTCAGTGTACATTTATTTATTTCATTGATGGTACACTCCCACTCTCTGCCTCTCTCTCCCACACGGAGTTCAGTCTCTCGCTCTCGTGAAGCGCTGCTGCTTCCCTCCCTTTTAGACGCACTCAGCCTCAGTCGGAGTGTAGGACAGGACGGACAGAAACACCACAACTGATCTCTTTCTTCACATACAGCCGGCAGTAGGTGCAACTCTATTTCTCACTCTATTTTTATTTTCGTGCTCCATGGGTCTCTGTGTCTTCTTGATATTCGTTAATGCTCTCTCTCATCTCTTCTAACCCAGAACAGACTATGTAGGTAAATCTCGTTTCTGTTTTTCTGAGCTTATCTTCGAACAAGTACATGATTTAAAAAGTGTTTGACTTTTTATAGCTACATTTATGTGCATGTTTTAGAAGTAACTAACTCACCTTTAATGGTGGAATGACTTTGAATTACTTGAGTAGTGTTTGTGTCCGGTGTTGCAAACACGCGTGATTCCCTGCTGCTCCAGATGCAAGACGGATTCTGACATAGTTAACATTTAAGAACATATTTCAGCTGTTGTTCAGACATGAGATTCAGTCGAAATTACCCACAGTGGATGAACTCGCTCTCCACCTTCATATAATCTATAATACATCAGGATGTGCTCAAGGTGTAGTCGCGTATGAGTTGATGTGACATGGACAGTCTGGCACTTACTTCTGTACTGTTGTTGTGATGCTTGAGAGTGTTTCATGATGAACAACAGTGAAAATATCTCTAGTTTCCACCAGGCAGGACATGGGGATAAAGAATCTTCACAGTTTTTCTTTTGTAATCCCAATTCATATTGAGGCTACTTTGCTTATGTTTTCTCTTGGCTTACCCTTTTCATGTTGACTGATTGTGCCTTGCCAACTTTATAAAATCCCTGTTTCATTGTGTGGTTCCTGAACTGACTGGCTTTGTGCGGTCTAATACAGCTGGTGTCAGTTTTCTTTATCACTGCCTAGTATGTTGTCAAAATAACATTCATATGAGGAGTTATCTTATTTTATCTTTTGATTTTATTAATTATGTGTTGATTTTAATTTTTTAACATGCATGTCCATGTAAATGGTTTAAATGTATTTTATTTGTTTATTATCGGTGACTATTGCCGTGTAAAACAAATGAAATCCCGTTTAAATATTTTCCATGTTCTGATGCACACCCTTTATTTGTCTTTTTCCTGGTGTGTGTGTCTTTGCAGAATTGTTAAAAAAGGATCATATGAAGTCCTTTCAATCCAGTACAGATACACATTTAAAAAAGTAACATAAATAGTAGATTCAGTGAAACTGTGAAGCAGTCAAAGAGAAGTCAGTTCCTTATACTGTATATCTGTAATTTTAGTCTGTATGAACAGATTGACGTGTGACATGTTAGCCTACTTAGTGCAGTGACTATAAGTGTATGTGTCAGTACATCTGGAGGTGTTCCTGTTCCCTCCACTCATTTGATATTCTATAGTATCTACATGTATAACGTAGACACTTACTAAGGGCAAAGGTGTGTAATATGTCACTGTAATTCATTTCTTGCAGCTGGTTTTTATATTATAAGTCTAGCTGAGTCCTTCTTAAAAACTACCACGCAGGACAATTTTGCATTTAGTGTGAGAAAACTATTTGAAAAAACTTTAATCTGGCAGGATTTCATGCATTCAAAGTGTATATTACGGTAGGTGTTGTGAGCAGAAGCAGATTTATAAAAAAAATAAAAAAAGTAACCTTTAATTCAGCATTATCAAACACAATAGTCTTAAAAATTGGCCACACTGCTACAAGCCGACCTCTTGTCTCTCCCAGAGAGGTTCTCTGCTCCGTTCACATCCAGACAGATAGCATCCTGTCTGCACACCATAGTGTCAGAGCGTCAGCAGAAACATATGTTTTGTTTGTATGAGAAGATATCTTCCTGTTAAAGGATAGATGTTAGCCTTTCAAGATTGTTTCAGTGGCCATTAAGTTCATCAAAAGGATGCTTGCAGCTGTTTTTAGGAGCACAAAAAAATGCTGCTAATGGATTGATCTTTCTAGAGAGTAAAACCGAAACATCTGAAAGGCTTCACTTCAGTTGTTTGTTTGCCCTTTGGTGCATTTATTCAGAAATATTAGAACATAAGGTTTCTTTAGATGAGAAGCCCATGTGTTGTGCTGTTCAAACATTTTCCTGCAGTTTGTTTCAAGATGAAGAACTGGGATGAACACTGAGGCAACGATGGAAAGAGAAAAACAATAACTGATGCGTAAAACACTGTAACAACTCCAATATTTAACAGTGCAATCTAACAAATCCCCAACATTGATATGCTCTGTTCTGACCATCCCGGACTCAATTCCAACTCATCAAATACTGACAATTGTTCAGTGCGCCTCGGCGTCTGACACCGATGCACTGGGCTTTGAACTGACTACAATATAAAGCCACTAGCATCCTTTTTAGACGGTCAGAGCAACTGCGTAGTAAATCGCGACATTTTCCACACAGGGCGAGTGGTGGGGGAGGTGGGTGGGTCAAACAAACACAGGACTTTAGCCCAGGAGACCGCTGTGTTTGAGGTCCGACAAAACCTAAAGTAAATGTCGACATTTTGTCACGTCAGTTGTCACTCAGTCGGTAGTGATGTGAGTTGTTAGTCAGTCAAGTTACCATGAACCTCTTCCTAAATCTAACTCAGTGGTTTTGGTGCTTAAACCTAACTTCCTGTAAAGATGCAAGTTTATTTGGAAAATATACTATGCATGTAACAAATGGAAACTGACACGCCGTCCCTGCCACGTACAAAACTGAGGACCACCTGCCTCCATAGTTTGAAGCTTAGGGCCACTGACTAAGCATCGGTATTTGACAATTTTTGGAGTGAGAATGTGCTGTTGGCATAAGTCATAAGGCAGCCACTAGAATCATTTATTTTTTGATTCACTCTGTCACAGTAAAATATCTGTTTCCCCTTTCCTACCAAAACCCTCATATTAAGACAAAGTCCACTTTTTGCTTCAGCTTTTAGATTCTCCTGCTCATTCATGTTGTGTGGCGTTAGACGATCAGTTTTTAAAAGATTTTACTTCGTCATGACAATTGTTAGTCACATGTCATTTGAGCAGAATAGGCTGATTTAAAGTTGAGTTGAGCCTAACATTACTGGTGCATTTAATTAATTATCTGACCAATTTCCACTATAATGGAAAGGTGAAGTTACAACATGTTCCATATCAAGAACCCACTTAAATTGACACGTTTAATTGACCATGCAGTAGGTATTTAGCTTTTTGACTTTAGATCGTGTGGCTCTAAAACAAACTTATATCTTTGGGTTGTTTGTCTTCTAGGTGTGTGGTGTAATAACTCTTGCACATGCTCGTGCTCACTGCTGTTTTTGTTGATGACCTTTCTGTGCTGTTTTACTCACAGAATGAGACACAGCTTCTAGGCAGAGGCTTTTTTTAATGAGGAGGTGAACAAGTTCAGTGCTCCCTTTGCTAGAACATGTCTTGTCCCCAGGTTTGGGACTATATTATTGAAAAGTCAGTTTTCTGTTTGAATGCTTTAAGTTCTTACAAGCCAGCATGAGAACCGCAACATTTACTCCCCTGCCTTTCCTTCACTCATGAAAAACCCTGGGCGGCAGTTAATTAAATATACATATTAAGTGGCTGAGGTGAGAGCTCTTAAAGTTTTCTTATAAATTATGTTGCCATATATTAACTGTTGCAAAATTGGTGGTTGTGTGTTTTACATGAAGGGATGAGACAGTTGTACATGAATAATGATGCATAAAGTAAACTTATTTGGGATTTAATATATACCATGTAAGACCTGGAATCCATACCGGTTGGGACATGGGTAATGAGTACTTTTATATTTATATCCCACAAAAAGTTAATCTCTTTATCAATATTAAATATTGTAGTCAATCACTGGAGTTTTTTTATCTCATCGATCCTTTTTGATCCCAGTCCATTTTTTTTAAGTTGCAATGTTTTTTTATGTTGTTTGTGACTTTGTCCTCATTGGAACTGTTTTAGGAGTATATTGTTGTCCACCTGCATATATAGAATACATGGAGAGCTGGTTTTGTTGTGATGTCTGGAAGAGCCTCAGTGTCTTTCGAACTTGCCAACCAGCTCATACAGTGAATCATGTGCATCTCAGCTGCTGTAAAGACAGCTTGATGAAGCTAATTTGAACAGCCTTTCTACTAGACCTTTGAACCATGCATCAGTAGCCAAGTGCTGTCGGATAACCTCATGTCATGCCCCTAGTGATTCCTTGTTGACCCCTCACTCAAAATGGGTCTGTAGGAAAGTATAAAAATTCCTCTGCCCCCCTGTGAAGACATAACAATCTAATGACGATAATAACCACACGCTGAGTTAACACTGGATGTGTGATGATAGGTTTCCCTTGTAATTATCAGTGATGACAAAAGTGAAACTTCTTTTACTCCCCTCAATATGAAGGCTGTTCTCAGTGAGAATTCCCCCATAAGTCACATCTGCAGCTAGAGATATGGTGGCTGAGGACACAAGAGAAGCCTGAGAAGCATTTGGGGTCAAACTGAACCTGATGCTTGAATCATCCCAGAGCCACGCTGGAATAAAAAACAAATCTATTTACAATCACAGGGGTTTGACCTCAGCTGCAGACATGCTGACGCAGAGACTCAGTTCATTGGCTTAATGAATGAATATTGATGGTGATTCTTCATACATTTCGCACAGTCTCATTCTATTCAGATGTGCTCTGCTTTGTGTTCTTTGGCAGACATGTCTTACTATAAAAAAAGATTGAATATCAATGTTTCTTTCTGCTTTTCAAATATCATTCAGTATATTATCATATTATTATTCTAGATTTTTTACATCCACAATTTTAACACCTCTTCTACACTGTTCATAGCGAAGTATGTTCGAGCAAATAAAGTTCGAAGTAAGTTGTGAGATTAGATCAAAACTATCTGAATGGCTAGATTCTACATATGATGCTTTACCCATCCATCTAGTGTCAGTTTTGCACGTGTCATGGACGGTGTGTAAAGAGTGTGGTTGACATTTACTTGACTTACTCGCGTGACTAAGGAGTGACGTGATTCAAATGACTGTGATAAAATGCCAACGTTTACTTTAAGCACGAGACACCCAGCCTGTGTTTGTTTGACCCATCCACCACCTCTCCCACCATCCCCGTGTGGACTATCTCACTCTTTACACTACATCAGTTGCTCTGAGTGTGTAATAATTAATAATTAATAATGATCAAGTGTTTACATGGATTTGGTTGCAAGCCCAATGCGTCGTGAAGACACAGTTAAGACTCCCTCCGTGTGTGAGTGTGAGACGCCGAGGAAAAGGCCAAGCTGTGGTATTTGACGCTTTGGGAGTGATAACTGGTTGAAGTGCGATTTGGGTGATTTTAGAATCTTAGCCTCCCAGCTGCACAGGTTGGTTTATTTGCATCTTATTTCCCGGTCATATCAAACATCCTAATTATCAAACAAACGATGATTAAAAAAAATCTCCATACCCTTAAGGGAATGTTTCCAAGCAATGTCAGACTTTACGTCTATTTCTCACATGTAAAAGCATTAACAAAACAGTGCTTTTACATGCTACAACACCCACAAGTTAAAGGGTCAAAATCACTTGAACCTTTCAGCTTAAATTATTAATGCTCACTGAGCTGTCTGTTTGTGTCAGGCTGTTCAGTCTATGGTTTGCATGTTAGAGCATCAAACAGCCCGTGTGCTTGCCTTCTTTGCGGTGTGTCGTGAGCTTCAGTGAAAAGTTACAGTAGATTAAGTTCACACACCTGAGTTCACCAACTGTACGTCTGTAACGCAGGTGTCCAGAATAAAGAGCTAGCGGCAACACAAGCAACTAAAGCTGGAGATAGCTGTTATTGTACGTGTGTGTGTGTGAGAGAGATAGAAAGCAATGAAAACAAGTGTGCTTCTTTCTTCTTCTGAAGACATAGACATTTTAGGTTATTAATTGTCAGATATAGCTCCATTCAAACCGATGGAGTCTCTTTCCTGTCTTGGTGACTGGATGCCATGGAAGTCCCCCAGAGACAAACACATCCAGCTGAGATAAAATTAGGATTCATTATCTCGCTTGCTGTTTTTTTGCCTTTCTCTTCCATCCTCGTGGTGTGTGTGTGTGTGTGTGTGTGTGTCCATGTGATAATTAATTCCTTTGAGATGCCGATTCCTCTTCACTGTACACTAAAGCTGTGCTGAGACCAGGCACAGCTGTTGGTTTGACCTCCTGAACAGAACATGTTATTGTTCAGCCACGCTGTGCTTGTCATTGTAAGATTAATTTAAGGCTGAATGCATCTAATTTTTAGGCTTTTTGAGACAAAGAATTAAAATGCCACTGCATTCAGAAAGAGAGGGAAATCAGATCTTAATCAGAACTCATGATCCAATCTGATAATCAGTTCTCTATATTGAAGACAGTATCATGCTACCATTTGCACCAACAACATTTTGCAATATGAGTTTAAAAGCTGGTTATGTGGTGTATTCATTGCTAATCATATGCTTGTGTTGTAGTTTGGTGAAAAACTAAATGAAAATGAACTGAGAAAATGAAATGGAAAAATTATAGTAACAAAATGTCTGCCGTTGTTATGTGTCCTTCTTGTCAAATTAACATCTGTGTGTTTAAAGCAGTGCTTTAACGGTTGCTTGTATATTTGATATATTAATAGAATTAATATATTGGTTATCCTTATCAAAATAACAGTGCAATCTATATGAACAACGCTATTAATTTCTCTAGTCAAAACACAACTGCTAGTCTGTTTTGTAATATGCTCTCGCTTTCTTGCTGAAGTGTGGCGAAAGTTGAATCCGAATAATTGGACTATAAACTTTGAGTTTAGCCCAGTGAATGTCTTTGAACTTCCCTCAGACTTTATCCAACAAAAATGATTGAATTAAATCTTCACAGACTTTAATCTAAATTCCTCCCTCTGTCTTGTCCTTTCCTTCGTTCCCCTACCTCTCTCTCCTGACAGCATTTCCCGGCTGTGAGCGGGGCCTTCATGGATTCTCCGTACAATGGCAACACGTCCCTGCAGACGTCCACCTCCAACCTCAACGCCGGCTACTCTCGACCCTCAGAAGCAGAGGATGATGGGAAAGTGTCCAGTGACACCATTTGGTTGTGGATCGCTGTGCTTGCAACCATTGGCAACATAGTGGTGGTGGCTGTAGTTTGTGCCTGTGCCTTCTGACAAGATGGAAGAGAGGAGCAAACAATACTGTTGCCGTCTGATAATGAGAAATCTTGTATCTCCTGGAAATATGTTTTTCTTCAGGATTTATGTAAAATAGCCTCAATTTTAGATTAGATGAAAATTATGAATTATGAAATTATCTTTCTTTTTTTCAACAAATAGAAGAGAGTAAAAATATTAAACTACAGTTAAAATGGGAAACACGAAATTATTTAGGTTGAACAGGTTCTACAATGGCTACTGAAGCAGATCTTACTTTAAATACTCAAAAACGACCACACACACACACACACACACACACACACACACACACGCACACACACACAGACAGACAGACAGACAGACATGTATATACTGTGTTGCACATTCTTTCTGACTAACCAGAATAAAAGCTACCCAGTACATACTTGAATAAACCAAATCAAGCCGACAGATTTACAGAAAGTTTAATAACGACAATCCTGCCATAATATTTTACTACAAATTACTGGAGATGCCTTGCTTAAGGAGAGCTTTGTTCATTCACTTAACCCACTCCGATTTTCTCTGCTAGTCAGCTACCAACAACCTTTCAATCCCAATAGTCTGAAATTGTAAGGATTCACCATAGCTTATCATTAGCTTTACAGTAATATTACCTTAACAGGTTTCCTAATTCATCCATCTGAGCCAACCTGGAAAAACAACAGTCAAAAACAAAAAAAACATATGACAATATGTGTGTTTTAATCACTGGCAAAGAAAACAGTTCCTCAAACAGTAACAATCAGAGAGATAAAGTGGTTTGAGACTCTAATTGGGTCACAGGAATGTTTATTTTAGCCTCCATGTGAACACAATATCATTTTTTTTAATGAGCATCGGTCCCAGAGCAAAATATTAAATTTATTCATTTTGGATTCCAGGCTTGCGGTGGTCTTAACATAGTAGTACTATACTTGGCTGGTCAGTTGGTTTTGCAAGCCTAGCTGGTGTTATATAAAGCCATTCAGTCCTTGTTACACCACAGGCTCAGCAGAGGTCAGAAGGATTAGACAACAAGATCATTGTTTGATCTGTTAGTGGGATCACAAGCCAGCAAAAGATTGCCTTTTGAAGCTTGCAATTATGTGTGTGATTATGTGATTTAGTAGTTCGAGAGGCCAGAGGGTTGCACCCTATAACATCTTTACAATGCTTGACCAAAGCACCCAACTCAAACCTGTATTGTCTATTCTATTTCTACGTACTTACTGTTGCTACACCTGTCAAGCTTTCTGTTATTGCTCAGCAGTCAATGATAAAAATTATAGATTTTCTTCTTGATTTGTTTAAAAATGGGTCCTTGATTCAAGACAAAGGTAGAGACAAAAGCATCCTTCTCATTTCTAGCTGAGGACAGTTGACTGAAGGTTGAAATGACAACTGTCGCCCACATTTTAAAAAAGAGACTCCTGTAAAAGGGTTTTAAATATGTACTTGATCGCTACTATGTCGTGCTACAAGGTCAGCGTCCTGATGTAGAACATGGAAATAGAGGAAGTGAACGGTCAGGCTGTGACTAAACCTTATTTTTTTATTTCTTTTAGTTGATACTTCCTCCTAGTGTCCACAAACATCCACTGATAGCCATTTTAAAAACTCTAGTTCATCTGACATGCATGTCTTGCATTTGAAGAAGTCATAGCGCCCTTAAAAAGCCCAAAGGAAACAAACTCCATTTAGAAGGGAGCAGGACTCAGCTGTGATTGAGCAGTGATTTGTTGAAATCTAACAAGCAAGGCCACACAGGGGAATCTCTTTCTAGCACGGTTACTCTACCCCATTATAAGGATAAATACATCATTAAAAGGGCAGTGTCATTCACTCTCATCTCTTCAAATCACTCTGATTGTTAGTGAGGAGATGAAATCTCTTTAAGCTGGTAGAGAAAAGCCAAGGGTGGGTGATGAGAAGGCAGAGAGAGGACATGGAGATACAGAATGAGGAAGAGGAGGTCAGAGGAGATCAAAAAGTAATGGGAACAAACTTAAGTAAGAGAATCATCAAATACCACTCTTGTCCATTAGCGAATTATAAACTCCGTCTGTCTGCAGTTTGACGTGAGGCAGGTACAGTGGATCTTTGGCTTTCTGCAGTTAATGATGCGGATGAGACTGAACCAAAACAGCTTCAAAGCTCCACAGACCAGAGGGGAACTGCAGAGTGATAATTATATGTGGGCTCATCATTATGAGCGACTCCTTACACATACAAGTAGTGTGGTGATTCATATAAAACATATTCAAAGTAGACGCTTTAATTTAACAATATGTCCTGACCCTGGCACTTTTGTGCCTAAATTGAACCAAACTTTAACAACGGTGGTGTCATATAACTATTTTAGAGGCACCGACAAATCATTTAGTTCTATCTGTGCGACGTCTCCCGGCCAGAGGCAACTCGTTAAAATGAAAACTGTCAGTAGTGGTAGTTCTTTATGTATTACTGCCATTCACTGTGTTGTCTCAAATGACAACATGTCAGCATACTTTCCTGCATTGTTTAGTTTTAACCCAGTCAGAACCAGACATGCAGCCAGTGTCTTCTACTACATATGTGTTTATACATATACATGCGTTTGCACATGCATTTCTCTATCTCAGCGTGTGAAAGCCGTGTCATCGTCCTGTCAGTCCTCGGTAGAGTAATGAGCTTCCTCTCCATTTTTTTTTTTCTTTTTCCCCCTCCCTCGCTCGTTATTCCAGAGGGAAGTGTGTCCTCGGCGGCTATTAGAGCGGTCAGAGCACATCGTATCTCTGTGGTTGACTTTATTAGAAGCTCATTTTACAGACAGAATAGAGCCAACTTCAGCCGTCAGAGACATAAATATATTCTAAAGGAGCGGACGAAGATAGAATTTGTAAGATTAGTCATCGGAAATAAAGAGTGACAATGACTACATGTGAGGTAAAAAGGGACGATGTGGGAGATGGAGGAAAGTGCTTATTCTCGTTTCTGCCATTAGTGCATTCACTTATGACAACTGGCAGGGAAGGGGACATTGTATAAGAGTGGGCTTGAGGAAACAGGGGGAAAGGAGAGACAATAGGTAGAGACAGGACAAAGGTGGTGTAAGGACCAAACAACTACCAATCTAAAACCACAAGTTTAAACTTTAAAGCCTTCTTTGAGTTTTTATTTAATTTAGCTATATTTCCATACTATAACAAACAACAGGGCACACAACCATACAGTACATTATCACAATATTTACGGTGCAGACATAATGCGTTTGTGATCCTAGTGTGGTCGGTCAAAGATCACGTGTTCACCCCATACAGTTTACGCTAACCAAATCCCGCGCTGTCCAATCAGCAGCCAGACCTACAGGCATAGACCTACAGCATCAACCAATTAGATACCATCAATGTGTTTCTGCCAAGCGACTCAGCGGACTCCACAAAGAAGAAAGCATGCAAACATGAACATCTGTTATTATGACATGGTGATCTACAACACCCTCCAACCAGACAGCTTCTTTCATCTTGTTACTGCTGACAATACATTCACATGAACGTGAAGGATCTCCAGACGCCCGCCAACCCAGTAACCCCAGCTACTCAACCATCCAAGCATCCAGAGGTGAGAAGTAAAGCGTGGTGCAGCAACTTGATGAGGGAGGGCCTTTTGCTTTTCGGAAGAACATCTGCTGTGTGTTTTTCAGCTCGTTACCAGTATTACTGTAATATTACTCATTGAAAGTGACGAGCCAGTCTGCAGCAAACATTAGTCACCAAGTGCCTTTCTGCTTAAAATCAAAAGAGTTTTAACTCATCTAAGAGATCATCCTCCCCTGGGGAATAGTTTAGTTCTTGCGTTAAATACATGAGACACTCTGAAAGTAAATAAAGGAGAAAATCACGCCTGACTGTTGTGAGGGAAATGACAAAACACACTTGTGTTGTTTTTAAAGGGTGAATGAATCACAAACGGCGGAAATACAATTTGTGTAAACTGAGTGATATGAATTGAGACATTGCATATTGAATCTTTTAAAAAGTAAACCGGTCTTTAAAGTGCACATTAATAATTATAGAACGTGAAACTGTTTGCTTCGGTTCACGTAAAGGACAAGTTATCTTACTAAATAAACAGACTGCGTTGATACTGTAGGCTTCCATGCAGTGATATAGGGAGAAAAGAAATCCTCCACACTGGATATGAACCCAAGATGGCAGTATAACAAACTAAATGATCCGGAAAACTGAACTGACAGAGGATCGGAGCAGCAGGGAGTTCATCTCTGCTCCACTCAGAGTCTGACCCTGAACGTCAAAGCGTCAATGCATCATCCTGGATCAGTTTGTTGGATTAGTCAAGTTTTTCAGTTTTTTGCCTTTTTTAAGGAATACAATTCACACCATCTTTATGTTATATCATTAGGTTCTTAACAAGTGTAGAATAAAATAAATAAATATCCAATTATTATTTTTATGTTTTTTTTTTTTTTAAAAGCATAGTAATTACTGTGGTCGGCTTTTCTTTTGTGTCACGTTGAACTATTCCTTCCATCTCTACCTCTGTCATCTCCCATACCCCTCATTTCATGCATGTGAGGCCCCAGACCGTGAATCCACATTGTGATGCCCTTCCTCTGTACAAAATACACACACGCACACACGCACACGCACACGCACACACACACACACACGACACACACACACACACACACACACACACACACACACACACACACACACACACACACACACACACACACACTCACCAGACTTGTTCAATCTTTCATCTCTTCTTCCTCCATCTGTCCTCCTTTTTTCTTCCTCCATCTGCTTGATGAGTGGCCCTTTGCTTCAAACAACGTATCCTCATACATCAGATTGTATGATATCTTACGAAAAGTTACTCCTCCCTTTTTTTCGTGCCAGCAACACGTGTCATTTTTCCGCTCATTACATGCATAGAGTCTTTTCAAAGTAAACTTCTGTCTTCACAGGAAACAAGTTAGTTAAGTTGAGGCAACAAAGCTGATTGATTAGGTTTGGGATTAAAATAACTACAGAAGTGCTGTTACTCAAGTACACAAGTTATGTGACACATAATTTAACTTCTCATGTCACATGGAGAACAAACAGCTGAAAGATGTTTGTTGGACCATCCACCTCAGCTCTCACCTGCCCTGTGTGTGCTTCTGCGCTCTTTATACTTCCTTGTTCATGAATCCGAGGATAACATAAAAAAACATTTCATGGGATATCTGCGAATTGCGGCACATAATTTGTTGTAGGTTTAGCTAAGGATGCTGGATGAGACCAGCCTGCTTAAAATAAGTCAATGTTGACCTTTGCTTTTCCACAGGACACTAACGCCGGTCTGCTGGTGGAAATTTGTGTGTTTTTAGACCCAACTATCCCCCCTGTCACCCTGCCTGTGGGACTAAAGCGCTCTTTATAATACTTAACCTGACTTCCTGCTTTACTCTACCATAATGGCCACATGAAGCCTCATAGTTTGCCACGTAGGCTCACTGACCAAGCTTATGTAATTTTACAAGTTTGTGTGAGAAGGGGCTGCTATTTCCCTCATTGGACAATTATGTAACTCATCATTTACTAATACTGTAATAGGGTGACAGGTCAGAAAGCTATGTGGGGTTTACTAATATGCAGACATGGTTACAGGTGATTTCTTAAAATTATTAATTTATATTATTTTTATTTACTGTATTTTTTTACATTATGGAGTTTGAAATGACGTGTGAAATATAAAATGTATCAGATCATGACAATAGAGAGCATAGAATATTACAATTTCCACAAGAGAGGAAAACGCTGTAAAAACTGAATAATAAAACTATGATGGCAAATGCTTTTTAACATTTTGACTTTTGCTCTGAAAGAATTACACTGAATCTTTTTATTCTGCATGTTTTCTGCCTCCGTAGAGATCCCCATCATCGACTTTCATAGAAGAAGTACTGCAAACAGCTTGGAGATGACATCCAGACTGGTCTGTCTTCCACAAAACAAACTGAGAGACTACATTGTGGCTACATTGTGGCACTGACTTTGTTCTGATCCGCCTTAATGGATTCTAAGAAAGAGGTGCACGTGGAGATACAGCTGTGTCAGGATGACCACGTTCTAAATCATCACGGAGAATGGATATGCATGAAGAGTGACTCTATCCCGGGGACGATGTGTAAAAACTGCAGTGTGGTGACATGATGATCTTTGCCAGATGAGAAGCCAAATTAACAAGGAGACATAACAACAGCCTAAAATGGCACATGTCTCATAAAAGTTATAGTTGGCTCCAGGTCCATAGCGCACTCTCGTTCAACAGCTCTGATGACAAGGAAGTTGCAAGACTCATTTCCTCCCCAAATATCTGTTACCAGAGTGGTACAGAGTTGCATATTAGATAGTTTGATCTCGGTAATCAAGACATTTTGGGATTGTAGTTGTAGAGCTGAAGATTTTTCACCGTTCAAATAAAGTCCACTTTCACTTTCTGCAGAAGACAGTGAAAGAAGGTGGACTGACTGGATATACCTGGTGATTTCTTGTGTGGATGACATGGAACTTGAAGAAAAATACTGTTGTACAGATGAGACACTGAAACTGTGATTCAACCTTTAAGGCAAAACTTCTCTGAAGAGTAATAAGAAAACTAAATAGTGCAACCAGGACACTTGCTGAGGACTGGATGATGTATTTATGACAAGGATTGCTTTGGAGGCTTCATTGTGACAACTAAAGCCAACGTGTTCAAAGTGAGAAAGACGTTATATCCTACAGATGGTTTAACACAAACGTGTTATAAAGTACTTGCATATTGTGCATACACTCACTAACTAAGACAGGTGATGATATATGAGCATGATAAAAAATGTGTAGACAGTATGAGAAAATGATCATTATGCAAATATGAGACGTAAACCGTATGACTGTAAACATCTGTGTGGCCGTATGGTTATACGGAGAAAAACAAGAATAGCTCAATGTTAAATGTGAAGATGCTACCATTGTAGCATTATGTGTACCTCACTTAACATGCATGGCTACCAGCAGATCTCTCTCTTTCCCATTACTGTCTACCTTGATGGAGTAAAATGTTTGCCTCCTCACGAGTACCCGTCAGTCATTTGCACTTCTGTAAAACAAATGACATCGGTGGTTTATTAGTTAATAAATGATTATGTGTTGGGGTTTGGCTTGATATTTGAATCTTGATTTCCATACGTTCTTTTTTTATATTTATCAGTTTTAAGTTTTATTTGAAGAATTCCTCTCTTGTACATTTTCAATCATGCCATAGTTCCTCATATTCAGAGGAAGTTTTGTAAAGATGGACCTTTTTACTTTTGACTTCTGTATATAATATAACTTCAATAAATTGATAAGAATGTGAAGTGTTTGTCCATCCCATCAGGTTTGTTTATAAATGCTTGTCACATCCAGCTTAAGGCAAAATTCAACACTGCCATTAATCCAATTGCACGGCCCTTCCTCATAATTTACTTAATTACAAGAAAGGCCACTACAATTGTTGAAGAAAGACTGGGCAATAATTAGTGCTAATAATTTTCACTTTATTAGGGTCACATCCCTATAATTGGTCTTTTAATGTGCATGAATGAAATTATGAATTCAGAGTGGTTGGTCTTGATTTCTACCAGTGAATGTGAAATGACAGGACTTCCTCCTTACACTGACTAAATGTTAATTAATAGTAATATGGCTTCATCTTTAATCATCTTTTTATGACTTACTAATGATCACATGCATCCCTGTTTCAACTAATAATGACTGCAGCTCCATTCGAGGTTAGAAGAAGTGTCATTCGCCTGCAATAGTATTGCATCATCTTAATCACAAATAAAAAAATACATTCATAGCTCAAAATCTTTGTCTTGAAACTTTTGTATTGTGTATTTTGTACAAATATTTCTACAAATATTTCCCCCTTCTCCCCCAAAGTCAGACAGAACAAAATATGTTTTCATGAATATGACTGGATGTTGCTGATTTCCTGTCAATGATGTTGAAAAATTAGCTAATGAAGTTGATGTTAATTAATATTCTGATTGTATGATTTCAAAATTATTGAGAATAGTGGCTACGCATAGTGTTTGTATTTTTCTTATTACCGGCGTGATCATCACTATAAAATCAAATATATGATTTGAGGTCAGTAATGTCCAAACTAATCAAATGTAATAAAATTACATTGAATGTGGGATTTCTGCAGTGGGAATGATGTGATAATCACATGTGGATTATAATATTTTCATGTTATTTTAATTTAAATTTTAGGGAAAAAAATGATACGTGAGCTTCGTAAGGCATTGTCTAGGCGAGTGCTTTATATGTGTGTGTATTGTGTTTTTGTTTGTGTGTGTGTGCGCGCGCATGTTTTGGATGTTAACACTTCAGGCTATCCCTGTTGCTCCATCTGTACTTCTGCAAGGCACAGCTGTCGTTGGGGAGATGAGAGATCCTCAAACACATACAGATGAATGAACTCATGCACACAAATTGGAGAAAAACAGTCCTGTACACACACACACACACACACACACTCACACACACACACACACAAGGAATCTCCCATATTATGTAACACAATGTTACCTATCATTAAGGTAACAGTGCTTCCAAAAGTCCCATGTTGTTTACATGTTAAACTGTTGTTTAATCATCAGTTAGGGACTCAACACTATTTTATATTTTACAATGAATTGTATTTCTTTGTTTGATTTTGACCTATTTCTTTTTATTTTACTGGAATGGTATGGCTAGTTTTTCACGAGTGTGGATAAAATGGATGAATATGGCAGTTTGGAGATGTGACACCAGTAAAAAATGAAAATGAAAGTGATTGAGTGTTTGCCATGACCAGCCTGGGAGATGGAAAGTAAACACCAAGAGACGTTTCTCCAGACAAAAGATATCTTGAACTTGAGGAGAGGATCACATGTCTTCACGAAGACCAAATATAACAAGTTTATCATAGGAAAACAGTGAAGATATCTCTTGACAATAAAGTAAACCTATGTGTTGGCCTTCATTTAAGATTGTAAAAGTGCAAATCTTGAACGAAAGCCAAGGCTTCATCCGCTGGAAGGCAATTAAAAAAAATATTTGGCTGCACATTGACAAAAACAGTGATCACTGGCCTCTTTGGAACTGTGCTTAATCCAGCACGAGGGCCCTGCCAGGAAAGGAGGAAGGGATTAATGAATCATAAACAGCGACGGATAAGGTGCAGTTTCAAGAGCCAGACTGCTCAGTCCTCGGTCCTCAGAGCAGGACTGTTTGACCTAACATACATATCTGTGAGATAAACAAGATGTTACTCAGAAGCCAGACACAATAATGAATCATTGATTCATATTTACAGCTTCCATAGTATTCTGTGTGGTGGAAATCAACCTTTTAATCTCCTTTAGAGAAAACAAATGTCTTTAAGCATTTATTGAACAGATACTTGGAATAATGGATACTTGGAATAATTCAATTGAATGGTCAGAGCCTTTTCACCACAGATGGTCTAACCCGGGGAAAAAGATTTAACAGAGTCTTATACACATTTAGTCATATCCCCCCTGCTCCCTCGCAATCGTCTTCCTCCTCTGCTCATGCACCAGGCCAAGATCCTGGCCGTGGTGCATGTCTGCTAGATGTTGTTGTCTGCAGGCCCTGGGAGAAAGGGTGAGACCTGGAAAACAGTACAGCACATCAGACATAAAACAATATGAAGATAAAGTTATTTGACCCATTTCCATTTGGTAAGGTCATGATGAACTGTTCAGAATTCGGCAATACAAGTTCTAAAACATCTAAAACAGAACAATATGATACATTTTCCACCCCATTCTGTATTGGATGACACCAGTGAGGCCAAAAAATAAGAAGTTAGAGAAATAAATTATATTATGAAAGAAGACCATGTGCAATTGTTCAAAAAACTTGCTTTGAGTTAAATTTGCATCGAAGATGTTTATGAAATATCCTTTTAAATAGTATAATAAACTGAGGTATTATGAAATGGACTATTTTTAGAGGAAAAAAAAGTCTGTTATACAAGAGAGCTGATATCTTTGTCTCCTTGTGCAACTTGCACACACACACGCACACACACACACACACACACACACACACACACACACACACACACACACACACACACACACACACACACACACACACACTTGTTTCTATTGAATAGCTGTACCAGTCATGCACAAAGATGTCTATATATGGTGTGAGAAAGGCAGAGGAAAATAAAGATATAAACTTGGCTCTCTAAGTCTCAGATTTTCTTGCCAAACTGGCACTTTAGTTTTACCATAGCAGGTCGCTGTCACTTTACAAGTCAGATCGGCTGAGAGGAAAGTGAAGTCTATGCACTAGCAAACACTGACGCAGGAACATTAGAACAACATTACCAGCATGGTAACTCATTTGAGAGGAAACACAACAAGGGGGCAGCCGTCTTGTATTTGGTAAATAAGCGTCCTCTACTTCCTGCATTACACTAATAATCCACAAGAGGGCAGTTGAGGTGCCAGATTGGATGCAATAGGTTTGTCAGGTGAAGCCATGACAGTGTGTGGCTGGTATTGTTTTCACCTCAGAGTCTGTGTGTGAGTTATTATGTGCAAGATGTGGCAAGATACAATCATGAAACCTTTCAGGTGTGTAGTTGAGATCAAAATGAAGGCAGAATTTGAAGACGGGTGTAGTCCAAGGGTTAGGAAGGGCGCTGAAATTAGGGAGGTAGGAAGTGGAGAAGGTGTCATTGGTGTGATCCCATTGAAAGATGCTCTCTAGTTCTGTTGATGATGTTGAGGTCTCAGAAACTCGAGGATCAAATATAATACAATGGCGTTATAGGCTTAATAGTAATGACAGACTGCAACTAGATTATGTACTATGACAATGAAAGTGTGTACGTGTGAGTGTATCATAACTAACTGTCATTGGTGTGAACATCGCCAGAGAATAACCTCGAGAGTTGCAGCGGCTCACTTATGTCTGTGGAGGAGAATAAAACAAAGATAGAGACACAAAGTCTGAGAATCAGTGTGCTTGGTTGCCTTGGGGTTTGTTTGCGTGTGTGTGTCCGTGTGTGTGTGTGTGTGTGTGTGTGTGTGTGTGTGTGTGTGCGTGTGTGCGGGTCTTTTCCAGTACAGACTGACTCACTGACTCAGTCATTCTAAAGATTAGCACATTTTACAAGTATAAACACTGTTTGCTTGAAATGATTTTTAGTTGTTACGTGGCACAAGTCTGATGATTAAGTCTCAGCAGATCTGATCTTCTCATGGCTTCACAAGTTTGTAGACTTTCAGTTTTGGATGTAAACGCCAAAGAAATATTGATACTCATCTCACTAGGGCGAAACAAAGCTGTGGTTAAGTATGATATACTGATATTCTGAACCAAGAAGATCATTTTCTGAGAAACCATGTGTAATTAACTTAAACAACTTGAACTTAAACAACAGAATTGTGTGTTGAGGCACCAAAAGACTTGATGTTTTTAGTATATTTGCCTACTATCCTGATCAGATGCCAGACCTTATCAACACTTTGTCATGTTAATCTATTAGACCTGAGATGAACCATGAAGTTACATAACGTGACAAAGTGAACATCGATCTATTTAATGGGGAACGTCTGGCTGTAGATTATGTTTCTATCTGTGAGTGAAGAGTGATAACGTGTCTGACAGACAGCCAGATGGGAGTCACTCTCTGATCTGAAAGGTGGCTGGGCAATAATGAGACACAGATGGTAGCAGTATGTCTCCACACACGCACACACACACACACACACACGCACACGCACACGCACACACACTACACAAACCACATGTAAGTATACCCACGGCTCATCCTTTAGTCTACAATATGCTCAATAGTCACATTTCATTAACATCTTGACAAAGATAGGATTCAGTTGAAAGTTTAATGTACATGCAGATACTGAATAGTTTCCAGTAACCTCCCATCACAGTCAAATAAAACACAAATGAGCAAAAAAAGAAAAAAACATCAAATAAGCTGGAGAACAAAATGGCCATTTGATTACCTTTTACAGTATGTTGACATTGTAACTGTTACATTAGTTGCCTATGCTTTTTAAACCCGGCATAACTCATTTTTCAACCATGTTGGAGGCAGCAAGAATAAGCAAGTAGTCATGTCTCAAGCATATATTTACTGCACATGTTTTATTTTGTATACTGTATTTGCACACTCCCTCCTCTTCTTGTTAAACACTATAAACTCTTTTCATTTTTAAACATACATTTTACTTTTTTTTTTTTTCATTGTAAGTTTTTACTTCATATTTAAGATGGTTAACATGCAGTCTTGTGACTTTAATGCTCAAAGAAAACAAATTCCATATGTGAAAACCTACTTGTCAAAAAACCTGATTTTGATTTACGCCAGTGTTAATAAAGAATATTGATTATAGCCGCATCAGAGAAATTGAAAATATCCACATTTAGCCGAGAGAAGAGCACAACCCTGTGAAACATAACATCAGTGTTTACAGCACTTTAAGCTTTCGTTAGAGTGGTTTCTGTGCCGGTTCAGGAGGAAATTAATGCAGCTACAAATACTTGAAGCAACGTATTAAGATGCAAATGTTGGCCGGCTTTGTCCTTCAACATAAGATTTGGATTTATGCCTGGAGAATCCATTAGTCTCTACTTGCAGCACACGTCCTAATTCATCTGACCACACACACACACACACACGCACACGCACACACACACAGACACACACACACACAGACACACAGACACACACACACACCAGTGAGTCTGTCTGGAAACGGTAGAGACGGAGAGGAGGTCTGGGAATGCTGTAGGGGGGAGAGCCGGGAGAGAGGAGAGGTGGAAAGTTGCAACTTCAGGGCAATATAGACCACATGCTATGTCAAGGAATGCACGTGTCTTTGTAGGAGAGTGAAAGAGCAAATGAAAAGAGGAGGAGGAAAGAAGCGAGGAGGGAGGGATCTAAGCTAAGTTCTGCAGCGTGGCTCTGTGTCTGAATGAAAGAACCTCTCTCTCCCACTCTCTCCTGCTGTCCGTATGTATACAGCTCATGTCTGCTGCAGCAAGTGAGCACATGTCCAGAGCAAACACAGACAGACTCTCCAAGTGACTTCAAGCTGGAAGTAAATATTTTCGCAGAAACTTTCGCTGAAGGGGCAACTTTACGTTTTTTTTCCCTGCTGGATTACTTCTAAGCAAAGTGACTGCTTTTTTTTGAGGATTTCTGAGCATCCACAACATAACCTTTTAGAGATTACCATGTGATGGACATTAAGTTTCAGCAACTGGAAGATTTGGACACTCTTTCAAGAAGTTTTTTTTTTTTTGCCAAGACTACTACAGTAACAAGGACTGATTCTCTCCACGTCATCAGGACTTTGGGACATTGGTTCTGCCAACATCCACACACCACCCGGACAGCTGCACTGCAGATCTTCTCCCCATCAAAAGAATTCACGGGACCTACTTGACCTTACTTAACCTTATTTACACACATCACGAGGACAGCTTGCCAAAAAAAGCCTGATGTCTTGGTTTTGAGCACTTTGCCTGTCTCTGACCAACTTGCAGACAGGTGTGATGCTAGGTCAGTGTGTTTGATACACACATTCACACTTCTACACACACACACACATACACTCACACACACACACGTACACACACAAACGCACACATTCGCGGTTGCCTGGAACTGCAGCGACCATGCAAGACATCAAATGAGGACAACCAATACTCCAAACTTTCAGAAAAGTGAACTTTGAGTCTCACACCTGTGCTTGACAGCTGTTGGTGGAGATGTCACATTTGCATTGCCTAACCACACGGCTTCCCTCTTCTCACACAGTATAGTGAAATATCACATCCAAGCTGCTTTGAGCCAATATCCTGAACTGACAGACAGCATATTGACATCATGACCCTACAGACCTGCAGTTTGCAGCACGTCCTCGTCCCTCACCTCCTTCTCCTCATCCTGCTGCTGCTCCTCCAGTCCTGGCGGGGGTGCTGTCACCCCCAGTGTTTGGACTACAAGCCTCCGTTTGAACCCCGGCAGCCCCTGGCTTTCTGTAAGGAGTATTCCAAGTTTGGATGCTGTGATCTGGAAAAAGATGAGGAGATATCAGTCAAGTTCTACACCATCATGGCCAACTTTGACCATTCAGGTTATACGACCTGTGCCATGTACATACGCAGCATGCTCTGCCAGGTAAGCCAAACATTCACATTATTGTATGTGATTATATATCTACACTCTCCTCTTCCTGGGCATCCAGATGTTCAAGGGAGGGATACTATTTTTTTTTAATTACATTTGAGTATGTGACTGAAACCTCCAGTCTCCATACTGAAAACATATACATCAACACAATCCACATTAATCTTTTCCACTATAGTGTAGCAATGTGCATTGAATATGCAGTCCCATATTTTGATAATCTAAATATGACTCAGATGTTTGCAGTCCCAACTCGTGAAACCGGGTTTTGCTGTCCAAGGTATTACGCCACAATGTCTTGAAGAATAGCACAGTGTGCATTTTTGAGCAGTTTATTCAAATTAGTTTATTCCTTTGGTTTGTTTTTTCAGGTTACAATGATGCCATTTACATTTCAGTGGGAAGCAAAAAAAAACACACAAAGCCCGTCTGAAAACACATTCCAAAGGAAACTGAGGTGTGGTTAGTCAGTAAGAATCTGATCTCAACGATGTACCAACTTAACTTGTGGTTTAATGGCTACATGGAGAGGTTGACATCTGTAAACCAGAACTTACTCATGCTTGGAGAGTTTAACCGCAGTCATAACTATTGTTCATTTTGATGAGTTTGCTTGTGGGAAAACTAAACAAGCCAAATAATACAGTACAATAAAACAACCTTGGATTGGGTTGGAAAATAGAACATAAACTAAGCATTTCATTTCAACATTACACCTAAATGCAGAGGAAATCCTTTGAGTCAAAACACAGTGCCAGATATGTGATAAGAAAATGACCCACTACACAAAATTATTGACTTGAAATTGTCAAACAACGACCTGAAATAACTCACTGGCTTAGAATTTCTCATGTGGACAATGTATGCAGTAAATCCACAAATAGCTACTGTACATGCTTCATCCCTTCCAGATTCCCAGAAAACCTTTTTTATTATTTTCTCTCACACGAGAGGCCAACACAGTCATACGTTGGCTGAACTCCAGACTCAGAAACAGAATGACAGCACAATTTAACAGCACATTTACTTTACTTTTTGGAAATCCCACAAATTACATGTTATAGGTTTAACTACACGGTCAAACGATCTGCTAGAATTTTAATGTTTTTGGCTTCTACTATCACACATATCCGGTCTTTCTGTTCTACCCTAAGTTGTGGATTGGAAAACTGAATTGATCTTATTACTATAGAAATAGAAATTATGAGTGAATAACACATTCTGTGCAAGGAAACCACTCTGAATTAGTTAAAAACTTCTTACATGTACAGTGCTTGCATTCCTTTTAAAAGCAATCACTCATACTGCATTAGCTAAACAGAACTTTCTTGAGTTAAATTATATTGTGATCATAGTATCAGTGATGCAGTAGAATCACAATACTGCAACTCCCTCCGAGTGGGATTGTGGTCTTTGTTAGGATTAGGATTTGTTATTTAATTCAATCAGAGTTTCCATATCAGTATCACTACGTTTTCATTTATTTTCTGAGCTCACTGATCTTAGACAGATCCACATCCCCTTCACTGGCAGAATGAGCCTTGAAACCAGTCCAACATACTGATTGCATAATTAGGTGCTGACTCTGCAGACACTAACTCCGTGCAGATGGTGTGTGCAAATTGAATAATAGAAGCAGTGCAAATTTGTCCTGGCCCATATACCTCAGATAAAATCTTCATTCTGCAGAAGCCAAAACGATGGAATACAACCTAGCTTCAAGTCTTCCTGGCAGTTTTACATCACATGCTATGTTGAAACCGTGACAAAACTCCTAAAATATAGGTTTCTCTCATTGTGTTAATTATAGCCCACTGTGGTTCTTTACAAGCAATGTAGACTGTGTGTGTCACGACAGCACTGCAGCTCACGTACGACTTCCCACAGTTTGAGTTAGATATAGCCTGGAGTCCAGAACAATGTAAATATAAAAAGCTGAGGGAGGGATTCTTTACAACATTAAATGCGAAGCTACTTTTAGTAACAAGCTCCTAAACTGTTATTTTGCAGGCATACAGTTTACTAATTTCTTAAATGATCGTAATCCTCTCTAATTAAAAGCACTTGGGTACCAAACTTTTTCCATATTTTATTATTTCAGTCTTATAATATATTATATGACTTATAAAGTCAAATAAAGTGGGCTGTAGCACTGAGCTGTGTGGATGCTCTTTCTTTGAACTGTGATTATTTATATTTTCATAAACACTTTGTTTAGATTTGCAGAAATCTTCTTTGGAGCCCCACTCAGACCCACTTTATGTTGTCTGAGGTAAAAGATGATCTGGAGGTGGTCAAATTATCCCACTGCCAAGGTCCTTATCCTGGGTAAACCCACCACACTGAGACCCTCTGTTTCAGCTGCACTGCAGGAGCTTCCTGTTTCAGATATTAATGAGACAGTGAAGAGACAGACAGACAGACAGATAGACAGACAAGTGCAGCAAGAAAGAGAGAGAGAGACAGATAGAAGGGAACATCACTGTGTGTGTGTGTGTGTGTGTGTGTGTGTGTGTGTGTGTGTGTGTGTGTGTGTGTGTGTGTGCGTGCGTGTGTGTGTCAGGGAGACAAGAGGGAGATTGTCATCATCCCAGAGCTTAACTGACCAAACAAACAACCATTTCCTCTTCTGGCCAGGGCACAGGATATATCAAGTTCCTGCAAGAGAGGGGCAGAGAGAGAAAAGGAGGAAAAGCAAGAAAGAGAGATAAAAGCAGTGAAGAGAGATAAAGATAGAGTGAGTCATAAATGAAACAGAAAAACAGGCAGAGAGAACTTAAAACGGAGATCAATGAACTCCAGAACGGCAGACAGGGAGAAGTTTAAAAGTGAAATTGTGTGATTGTATGAGAATAACGTGTTTGAGTGTGTGTGTGTTTTATAACTGTATTTTTGATAGGAGTAAATTAAATATTTAAAATTGAATAGAACAACAAAACCTGAGGCCACTTGAAGACATATAGTGAGCACTTACAACGAAACACTGAATTAATTGTTTCCCCTGTTGCATTTTTAATATGTATCCTTGCCGTGTGTGCAAGTTTTAGGCTTTTCTCCCGGCCGCTGTAGCTTGCTGTGACAGCAGCAGAACATTGCAGGTGTTCAAGTTTCCAAACATGATGTGAAGGCACCATACCACAACAAATCTCAAACACACAGACACGCGGCATCTGACAATCAATTTTTTTCTTTTCTTTTCCTTTTCAACAAGCTCAATGACAGACATCTGAGCATCTGAGCTTTCAAATCCAGTAACTGACTCCAGTTGAGTCGGTCCTATTTTTAAAAGGAAAGTTGAGGATCAGTTACTTCTCTTTTCATTTTTCTCTTCATCTCAATTTTTTCTTTTCTCCCTCTCTTTCCGGGGGTCTATTCCAGGTCCAGGATCAAACATTTACCAGCCATCTGTCTTCTCTCTCTTAAATATAATAAAACACCACCATGTGGACCTTTCATTGCAGTATGCGGAGTCAGGAAGGGAGAGTGAAAAACAAAAGCTCATTTGCTGCTCAAGTTTTAATTTCAGTATATTCTAAACTCTGTGCGTAAACACAAATTATAGTAGTTTGAAGTGGCTGCATTGTTAAGGAACAGCTGTTAGTACTTAAACGCATTTATCCTACCCTATGATACTAGGAGCCAAAATAAGACTGTCTCATCAACAATGGCTGATTTTTCAATTTCAGTGGGTCAAACAAGAGAGATACTGTTGACCGATGTAGCCATAGACCAGGGTCGAATTTAAGTACTCTGCACTGTACCTTTTATCTTTATAAGTCTCACATTTACCTGAATATAAATACTATCAGACACCTTTATGTTAAACATTTGCATGACTCTTGCTTCTTTACTATACAGTGTCCTACTGTATGATAAAGAAGATAAATCAAAGTGTAGGAAGCTATGAATTTAGTCAGTAAATCAAGCTTCCATCTGCTCCACATCCCAGTTTGCCCCAGAAACTGCTTTCATTAACCGAATCAGCAGCTCAGACTGAATACAGCTTTTGTTTTGCCCTGCAAAGTTTTTTTCTCCCAGAGAGGCTCTGATCTCGGCCCAGCAATGTACTTTCATTTAACAAAGATTCTCTGTTACAGTTAGCTTCTCTTTACCACATTTTTACCACACTTTACCACATCAAAAATATGTGAAATTAATTATTTCAAGGAGCCCACACACAAGAGTCCTGTGGTTACTCTATTGTTTTGTTGGAATGATGTGGGAAGATCAAACCTCAGGGGTGAACAAAAATTAGGAGAAATTGTATCTGTTATACAGTATATTATCATGAAAAAAGTATTTATATGATAATATAAATATACAATAAAAATTCAGGAAATCACAAGGTCTGTACACAGAAATGTAGTAATTTGGATTTACAATCAGCAGAGTTGAGGAAATCCAACACAGATGCCTTAAAACTGAATTAACATAGAAATAATAACACAAATGTAATAATATGATATACTTTATTGTCCCCCAAAGGAAATTTGTCTTGGACTCAAATGCTGCACACATGATATGATATATCACAAATTGTCTTAATATATAACTGCCTCCATAGTAGTAATAATAGAGAAACAGATAAACAAAGCAACCTGTACTAAAGCACATAACAGCCTCATGTCACACACAGAAATGTATCATGAACTTAAAGCACATACATACTCAGACCCACGGACACATAACTTTCTTCCCTTTCCTTCTCTCAACTATATTAATATTTAATAATGTGTCATATGGGGATGTTTGAGCTTGACTAGCACAACGAAATAAAAGTTTCAATTATTTATAAGCAGTAGATCCAGGAACAAGTACACACACACACACAGAGTTTTCCTCGGTACGTGTACACATAAAGTGTGTTTCTTGTGTGTGTGTGTGTGTGTGTGTGTGTGCATTTAAGTTTTCATTTGTGTACTTTCTGTTGCTGCTGTGTGTTTGTGTATGTTTCCCAGATTTACCAGGAACATATATGTTATAGTTACAGCAGATTATTCGAAAACAGATTATTAACACGTGGTTTTGATAAGAAATACAGAAGAAGAAATCCAACTTTTGTCCACAGTGACATTATCGTAGAAGTGTTTTGGAGACTAAATCCACCACTTACAAAGTTGTTTTGAACAACAGCAGTAATAACCATTTCTATAAACTACAGGCTAAGCGACTGTGAAACAAAGCAACATAAACTTTACTTTCCATCTTTGGGAAATAAGAGACAACAGCCTATTTTCTTTCAAGGCGTAGAAGTGCTATGTGGACTGTTAATAAGGCCTCCAGTTACTTTCTTTTTCCTAAATGCCAAAATGTTCTTTAGAAAAGTGAACTCATCTTTGGGCAGGAGGCACACAAAGCATGACAGATACCGTCCTTAATCAGAAGTCTTGGATCAGTTGCCCGTGTAGTCAGTTGGTTGTTTATATTTGTGTTCTTTTATGAGTGGTGTGTTTCTTTTTGTGCCTTGGTTCTCATTTTCCTGGTGATGATCGGTTAAGATGATCTGGCACTGAGTGAAAGAACACCAGTCAACCACATGTTGGTTTGGTTGTTGTGCCTCCCTGTGACTGCAGCTCACCATTCTGGGTGTGGACAGTGTGGTTGTGACTTAATAACTGACTGGACCTTCCTGGGATCCATTTATACCAAACTGCACTCTCAGACATCCTGTATATAATCCAGGCCTGACCAGTCATAGTGAGGCGGTAAGGAGCTGCGGTGGAAAGTGAACTCATCCTGTATTTATGTGATCCATACATGTCCTTAACTTTAACTCTGAGGTAAACACATCAGCTTAAAGAAGGCATAATAAGTATGAACACACAATGACAGATTTAATAAAAAAAATGGTGCACTGATGGCTTCTTTGTAACTTTAATCTGTAGAGAATATTCTAATTTTTTGTTGTTAAATCATCTTTCCTTTTGCAGGAGTGTTCTCCATACGCCGCCCACCTGTATGATGCTGAAGATGCAAACACACCCATGCGCATGCTGCCGGGACTGTGCGGCGATTACTGCTCTGACTACTGGCAGCAGTGTCGGTACACGCTCAGCCTCCTGTTGGAGGACTTGGGGAGCCCGCAGCAGTTTGCAAACCTGACTGCAACTATAGAAGACGATCGCAGAATGTTCTGCAATTATCTGGAGCTGAAGGATAGTCAGTACTGCTATCCTAATGTATTGACAAATTCAGGTATGGTGTACACATGTGGGACATATGTTTATGTTCAGCAGCTGGCATGGACATCTATTGAGATAAACTTATTTTATTAGTTCTACTTACGTAAACAGCCAACATGAACAAACAGGTTGTCATAGACTGCAAACAATTAATGTCTTAATTAATAAATAATAAATTGCTACTCGTTGGTAGTCTTAACATAAGGTTGGCTGTATGGAAAAAACACAATTTTTACGACGTGTCAAAAACAGAAGCATAATTAAAACATTTGATTATGACATGTATATCAATTGAAAGTCCAAGGTGGAGAAAATAGTTTTGGTCCAGGTTCTGGCAGTAGTAGGTTGTACTTGCTGATGCTAACCTTAAGAAACCTAGAGAACGGAAGCTGTGCTAATTGATTCTCGGACACACTTACACTTGAACACAACTTATCAACCCATTCTGTTTTGTGTGCTAATAATGAATTAATTGTAATCATTAATCGTATATATGTTTACTTCTGTTTTGCCTTCTCATCTCCTGTATCCTCTTTTCTGTCCCCAGAGCTAAATGCTAACCTGGGCTCGGTACGTGAGGATCCCAAAGGATGTCTGGAGCTGTGCTTGCAGGAAGTGGCCAACGGGCTCCGTAACCCAGTGGCCATGATCCACGCAAATGACGGGACTCATCGATTCTTTGTGGCGGAGCAGCTGGGGTATGTATGGGTCTATCTGGCCAACGGCTCCAGGATCGACCGTCCTTTCCTCAACCTCACCCAAGCTGTCCTCACATCGCCGTGGGCTGGAGACGAGAGGGGCTTCCTCTGCATAGCCCTACACCCAAGGTTCACACTTTCAGTATTATATAGAGACATTAAAAGTAATTATTTGCATGATTCTCAATGGTAAAGGTCACTGTGCTCATGTATGAAGTGTTCTTCTGCTTCTTTTCTGTGCATAGGATCACCGCGGTCAGAAAAGCCTATGTGTACTACTCCGTGTCTGTCAAGAAAGAGGAGAGGATACGTATCAGCGAGTTCACACTGCACACACATGATGACAACCAACTGGACCACTCCTCTGAGAGGTGAGGAGAGAAGTTCAGAGTCAGAGAAACACAATTGGAAACACAGAGATAGAGATGTCTATGCCTCTGCATGAATGTATAAAGAGAACTGGATACAGCTTAAGAGGCGGTGCCCGGTTCATTCTTATGAAGGTTGCGCAGTGACGCATGAATCAAAAAAGATTTGACTGTCGAGTACAGAATTAAGATGAAATTACCCGATTCTATGCATTATGGGGCCCATACTATAGAGCAAGTAACCTAATGAGTTCAATAAGGGCCGTTTATGTGTTCATAGTGGACAGTTGATCTACCTTAAATATAATACTCACAGTTAAAAAATTATCTGAGAGTTAAAGAAGACTCTTTCTCAATGTGTATTTGAAAAAGTATTTTTGGGCCCCGTGGCTTCACATGACGGACATGGAAGTTGTAATTCCCCCCTTCAGTCAAAACGTCGAATGAAAAAAAAAAAGATATGGTGATGACATTTTGGACAGACATGTATGTAAACTGCAACTTGACTGTTTGGTGGAGGCATACAATTGCAAGGTGGTAATTCTAGTTAAGATCTGTGTTGATAGACGTTTAGATGTAATGGGATATTTTTAAGTTCTGGTTTTTGTACTTCTTGGTTTAGGACCATTCTTGAGGTGCAAGAGCCAGCATCCAATCACAACGGAGGACAGCTTCTATTTGGCCATGACGGGTACTTGTACATCTTCATTGGTGATGGTGGCCGAGCGGGGGACCCATTTGGAAAGTTTGGCAACTCACAGAACAAGTAAGTATAATTTAACAAATTAAGGTGCTTGATTATGGCGACTTCAGTATTTTCAAACACATCACATCAAATTCCTCAAGTAGTACACTGTTGTTGTAAGAAAATATATTTTCAGGTTACAGAAACAAACCTGAAAATGTGAGCTAAAGGAAAAGTTTGACCGGTAATTGTTTGGAAAATCATTCTCCCATCAAAAGCTTTGGCCTTGTACGTAATTTAATATACACAAAAATAACATAAATCTTCATAATTTTGATTCCTCCGAGGTTGTTAAAATTTTAAATGATGTAAAATGTTGGCAGACACCTTGACTTTATTGAGATTTTGGCTACATAAACATATATTAAAAACTACCTACGTCTGGTTAGAACCAGCCAGTTCAAATAATGACATTCCAGTTAAGTTTAATGAAAAGGATACAAATTATGCAGAAGATAGACTTCAGAGCCATAGAGACTCTTAAATTGCTCTGTTGCAACTAGAAATTATATATTTTTGATGACAGGTTATCTTCCCCTCATAAAAATTCCCATAAACTGATGATCTTGCTCAGCTGAGAACCTACTCACATAATGATACATTATACGGTACAAATGAGTTATTTGTGCAGACAAATTATCATAAAAAAAGTATCCTTGATACTTGCCAGGCCCTGTAGAGCACTTATTTAATTAGGATTGCAATGATTAACTTATTGTACATTCCAGAAGGTTTATTGCGAGGATCTCAATTATGTTTCATTAAAGTGAGGAGTGCTGAAGACTTTTGGAAGTCTTGTGGAAGATTGTGTAATTGCAATAATAGGGCAGAATATAAACACGTGAGCAAAGAGAGTGAAGGAAAATAGTTTCAATGGGCCCCAAGGAACGCTACTTTGACGGGCTTTATTGCACGCTAGTTACTTGTTATGAAGCACACACACACACACACACACACACACACACACACACACACACACACACACACACACACACACACAAACACACACATTATGTGTTTCTATATTTTACTAACAATGTGTGGGATTTTACAGTTGAATGAGTTACTTAGGCTACTGTATTAGGGAGAGTAGACAGGTCAAAGAGAAAGCTTTTAGGATTAGCTACCATACATATTGTCACATGAGAATTGACAACATCAATATATATATATACATATATATATATATATATATATATATATATATATATATATATATATATGTAGACTAAGCATATAATTTTGTTGTCAATTGCCACTGTCTTTACAAAAAAAGAAAAAGAAAACTATGATGGAGATAGGTTTGCCTTTTTGAGTGCTTATATAAGAAATGGCACCATTTTTGACTTGGCATATTTCTTAAGCACCAAGGCGAGTCAATTGCGAGGGCCTGTTCTCTGCTCATTACATTGTTGGAGGCCCCGCGCTCTCTATAAGGGCCCCCCACCTCAAGGGGTCCCAGTGCAGCACTACTGCCTGCACTCTCTATGTTTATGCCCTTGACCAAGAATTACAGCAGCGAGAAATAACTATCTGAAGATCAGGAGGAATAGAAGGACCCATTAATAGATTGCATATTTGGAGTAATGGTGGAGTGAATGTATCACTTCCTATTGTATGTGCATTATTCTTTTTAGGCTTTTAGTGATGAACATTTTTAAAGAAAATTAACCACACAGCATCTGGTGGCAGTCCACAGAAGCCAACGGGAGTTGTGGCATGGTGTGTTTATGCAGAGAGCAGTTTACATAGAGTTTATAAAAGGGGCTTTCATTAAAGGGACTTCAGGATATTATGTGTCATTTACTTTGTTGGTAAACATTACTCTCCTCTCCAACCACATGACCTTTGCAGTATAATTAATTTGATTTATTTGATAGATAGGCAAGCCGTCTCTTACAGCAATTTGTGTTTGTGTCTGTACAGTATTTTCACGTATGTGGACATTTATATGTGGAATTTATTATGTGTGGGTTTTTTTTCCATGTAGTGAAGGGTTGCCCTTCATTCAGCTCTGAGCTACAACTGTCATTCTTTATTCTCATTTGATCAACAATTAGTGGCTTAAATGTTAATAACAGCCGAAGGACAACAAGGTAGGAAGGGCAAATATTACTGTACTGCTCATTTGTAGTATTCACATCGGAAAATATAATGTCATGCATAGTAGTTACACTGTAAACTCTTGAGCTGACAAATACTTGAACTACAATATAATTTTAAAACAGTTAAATGAATGTTGCAAGTTCATGACAAACTAAAAATAGCCTTTTTATCGTCTAAGTACATAGAGAGGCTTGAGCTAAATTTGAATACTAAGGGTGTTGTTTATCTCAACAACCATGAATTTTATCAGAAGCAGGTTAATGACAGAGTTTACGAAACATTAAGCAAGGTTTATTTAAGACACTGACAGCTTTTCTCCAGACAGTTATAGTTTAGCTGCTTAGCTAAGGGGTTTTGTTGACAGGTTGTATTAACTGTTCTGGGAATGAGGGAGGATACAGCCTGCCAAGTCTAACATTGACTCTACATATTGTATCGCCACACACTGGTATGTGGAGGGAAGAGAGAGAGAGAGAGAGAGAGAGAGAGAGAGAGAGAGAGACCAGGACATAGGGAGGAGAAAGGTGCAAAGTAATTGAGAGGGGAGGAGAGAAAAATTAGACGGAGAAAAAGATGGACAGAGAGATGTGAAGGACACTAACCAAAGACAAAATGTTGGATGGAGAGCAAGACAAGGGTATGAGGAAGAATAAAGATGGAAAAGGTGTTTTGAAACAAGTAGAACAATAGTTTGGTGGGACAGCCTAAGCCCAAAGGTGAAACATATGCTACAAGTTTCAGGTCAACTTCTTTTCGGATTCACCTTAAAGGAGCACTCAATCAGCCGCTCAGTCCCCTTGGTCTTGAAGCCCCTCTGACTCGTTCTGCTACTCTCATCTACTCTGTGTTGATAGATCAACACTCCTTGGCAAGGTGCTGCGTGTTGATGTTGACAACAATGACGATGGCCCCCCGTACAGCATCCCCTCAGACAACCCATTCTTGAGGGAGAAGGAGGCTCGATCTGGTAAAATCCCTTAAACTGTTCTATACCTCTGGAAAAATGTAATTATATCTGGTCACTTTTAAGATGAAGTGAACATTTAAGATGAATGAAATTTTAACTGGTTATGTAAACGTCTCAATTTAATACCGATGCCTCTAGATATGACCTACATAAGTAAAGAAGACCATCATCAAAAATATTGGCTATTTCTATATCGTTATTCTTAATGCTTATAAAAAAAATCATGGCTTAAGTCTATGACAGATGCAAAATCATCTTTCAATAAGATTGTATATGCCTTTGGTTTCTGTGTACAGCCGCTCAAAGGATGTATGCTTTTTGTCTCAACATGCAAATGTCTTTTCTTCTTTCTGTGCAGAGATTTATGCCTATGGAGTTCGAAACATGTGGCGTTGCTCCATTGACCGAGGTGACCCCGCAACAGGCCGAGGCGAAGGCCGGATGTTTTGTGGTGACGTAGGCCAAAACAAATATGAAGAAGTGGACCTCATTGTTAAAGGTGTGATGATTGTAGTTTGAAGAAACGTTTTCCTGTAGAGAAAGATTTGACCTTTCTTTCTTTTTTCACTCCTCCTTAAGAAATGGTTCACTCTTACATGAGATGGCTGTGATGATCTAGTCATTCTCATGTCATGTGAAACTGCTCTATCAGACAACATCGACAGTGAGTCAGAAATCATAGTTTAATCTCGGTCTTCTCTATAACATCTATGGTTCAGGTTCAGGTTCAGGTTACTTTTATTTGTACCTGTAGGTAGACTTGTTTTGCAAAAGAAAGCGAGGCATCCATCTTGACACACATTATAATCGACACAGACAACAATAAATAAATAGATAAAAGTACATAAAAACTACAAATCAGTGCACCGTTACAATTACAATTTGTTGGCCTGAGTGATGGCTGCTGGAACAAAGCTGTTTTTATACCGCTTTGTTCTGCACCGTGGGACTAAATACCTCCGTCCAGAAGGGGATTGTGATCTTATTATGTAGAAATCTAAAAGGGGCCTGATCTGATCTGATCTGATCTACAGTAATCACAGCCAAACAGAGTTATGTGAGTCTAGAAGTTATTTCAAAGTATATTAACTGCATTGTGAAGCAATTGAATGTAGGTACAATAGCTCTTTCCCTGAGGAGTTGCTCTAACTTTGTCAATACATGTTCAGGAGGCAACTATGGATGGCGGGCCAAAGAAGGTTTCAGCTGCTACGATCGCAAACTCTGTCAAAACTCCTCGCTAGGTGAGGACACTTTCTACGTTGCTGTTGCTCACTTTTTTTTACTTTCACTTTTTACAACTGACACTAGCCTACTTACAATATAAGTAGTATCACTGTTAAAGGCTGTGAAGTCTCATTTTAGGTAAATATAATTTAAGTTTGTTGGCTTGAGTGACTTTCCATATACACTATATTTCTCTTTTATCCTTTTCAGTGTGCAGAATGTTGCTATAGCTGTTATGATAATAAACTGATATGTTGTTCTATGTCTATGTCTAGATGACATCTTGCCTATCTTTGCTTACCCCCACAAGTTGGGCAAATCAGTGACAGGAGGATACATTTACAGAGGCTGTCAGATGCCCAACCTCAATGGACTCTACATCTTTGGGGATTTCATGAGTGGGTTAGTGATTCTGCGTTATTCTAAAATCAAAACTTCTAAACAACAGACAAATTATATCCAATCACTGCAGAGACCCAGGGTCCAATGTGTGCTAGTGGTAATTGTAACATCATTAAAATACACAGCCTAATTAAAAAATGCACGGATCTTTCTTTGTCTTTTGGTTGTGAGTTTTAAGCTGAACCTTTTCGGCCATTTTTAGAGAAGCCACTGCAACATTAAGTATTACAGTAAGTGTGGTTGGGGAAACCCAAACACTTTTTAATAAGGAGTGCAACAAACACTTTTGTTGGGCTATTTGTGTTTATGTGTCATTGTTTCTGTTTAGGCGTCTGATGTCTCTGAAGGAGAATGCCACTTCAGGTGAATGGCAGTACAATGAGATCTGCATGGGAAGAGACCAGACCTGCAGATTCCCCAAACTCATCAACAGTTACTTTAAATACATCATCTCTTTTGCTGAGGATGAAGCTGGTGAGAACCTAACGACATGCAAACAAACAGTCATTGTAACCGACGCACATGTTGCATTATTAGAAGTAAACATTAATGAGGTCATTGAGATGTGGGACAGTTATGTAAAATTAAATGATATGATTAATTAAGGGGTTTGTTTCCTTAAAGTGTAATTACTTGACTTGTGGAATTGTTGACAATATTAAATTACATCCAAAAGCACCCAGTACAGGGTTCAGTTTGACCTTCAATCTGGTTTGAATTAAACAGATCGATGATTTACGAGGGAGACATGCTGGTCTTAATTATTCTCTTCCCTTCCTCTGAAAGTGACTGGAGGAGATCTAAGTTGAACAGTTCAAGTAAAGTCCAAATCCTCATGTTTACCGTAACACACATTTTGAGTCTGTTATGTGATTTCTCTCCTCTTTCTTCACTTTCTAAATCCTCTATTTTGACATTTTCTCCCTCTTTCTCCCTCTTTCTATCATCCACACTATTTGTAAATATGCCTGTACTTCCTTCCTTTCTCCTTGCTGTCCACCATCTTTTCACCTCCCTCTCTTTCTGTCTGCTGATTCTTTCTCTTTGTCTTTTAATCTCCTCCTGTCTCTGTCTGCATGACTCTCTATCTTCCTTTCCTCTCTCCATCTTTCCAGGGGAAATGTATTTCTTAGCCACCGGAGCCCCGAGTGCCACAGCTAGAGCAGGAGTCGTCTATAAAATAGTGGACCCTTCCAGGTAGCTAACCGTTACAAAACATCACTGCATCAACAAATACACTTTCATCATACCTAGAAGGGTGTGCTTGTCTAATTATTCTTGCCACTTTTGTGTATCTAAACTTCTTAAATTTGGTTATTAAAGAACTGTGACCAAGACTTGAAGTGAGCAGGACTTTTTTTCTTTTTTTTTTTTTTTTTTTTTAAATGAGCTGCTCAGTGCTCTCTTCTGTTACTACTTTCTAAATTATCACAAAAAATATTTTTCTTAAATGTTTTTTTCTGTGCTGAACTTTCTTGTTGCTTAGTAACTGCAATAAACATGGACACATGTATCAGTGATAAGATAATATCAGCTGACGTATCAGCCCCACCAATTTACTTGTCTAGCTCTAGTTAAAGTAGAATAGCTGATCCCCTAAAATACAAGAAGTACTTCAAAATAACTTAAAATGTGCTTATTTTTTTCCAATCAGGCGAGCAGCACCAGGAAAATGCAGCATCAAGCCTTCACCTATTAGGATAAAGGGAAAACTGATTCACTTCTACCCCAAAGAAGGTTCGGGAAATCTTAGAAATAATGTTTCTTTTATTTAAACATCCTGGTTACCTTCTGTTACATTCTTGGTTTCTCAGTGTGTTTTCTCATTTTTCTTTTGTTGTTGTTCTTTATAATAACATTAGACTCTCAGTCACATGCACTCCACCAAAACCTCGTCAGAGCTTTATCTGTTGAATGCTAAAATAGTTTTTTTATATTATTCTCATAATCTTGTCAATGTGCAACATTTAGTTAATACATATTTCCACATGTGTAAGTCTTTATAGGTTTATTGATAAAAATGTCTTTCTTGTTTGCAGAGTTTGTAATCAACAAGAAACCGACCACCACACCTGTACCCACGACAACCACAGCAACAACAACAAGAAAAACACCACCGAGAAGAAAATCACCTATAATAATAATAAAACCACCATTGCCAACAAGAAAAACATTAAGAAAAACGCTACAGCCACCACCAACAAGAAAAACAATATTACAGACAACAAGAAAAACAACAATGAGAAAAACTTCACCACCACCACCAACACCAACCTTAAAAGCAGCAACAACAATAAAAACAACAGCCATACCAACAACTGTCCAGATGACCATGGCAACAACCCCCGCCACAACCTCACCCACTGGTAGGCCTACTGGTGCACCTGTTTACCAAGCCAGCTCCACTGATTATTCAACCACTAGATCCACTATTTACACAACCACTGAGTCAACTGTTAGTACTAACAATGAACCCACCAGTACAATACTGCACACCTTGTTGCAGGGAGAAGCAACCAGCATCAAACCAAGTGGTTTCTTCCTTTGCGCTCTGCTTTTGCTTTACATGTTAACATGCTAATAGCTGAATTAGCTAACATCTGTGCAATTTACGCACCTTGGATGATTAATAGAAATGTACTCTTTGATCAAATCAAACCACTTTAAAATTTCAAAAAACTATAAGTTATAGTTACAAATAATTGCCTAGGGGTTGCTGAACACATGTTAGCTAAGTTATATGAATACAAAATATGAATATGAATAGTTTGGCAGCTAAGTCGAAGTTGGTTAACTGTAAATATGGATTTTTTCCCTTTTGTTAAAACTAGTTTTTGGTCTGCATACCAGTTTAAAAATAGTGCAAGGTAGAAATTTACTTTATTACAGCTTACTTCTGGCATTTAAAGTGTTATGTATTCAAAGTGCCTTTATAGTTTTACTGCATAAGCAAGAACATGAATAGTGAAAACTACCAAAATCACAGATTGGATGTTAGAGATGAGCTACCTGCAACTCTCAGGTGATTTCTTACATAGATTAACGAATGAATTAATGAATGAATTACAGTAAAATTCAGGAGAGCCTATTTGATAAATGAGACAGTAATATATTTATCTGAAATTATTTATGTTCTTTTTTTGTGGAACAAAAAATACTTACTCTTGATCATCTTGTATTGCTAATACTTATATTTACCACTTCTGAGAGTCCATAAATCAATATGCAGCCAATCAGGCTGTTCTCATCCACTGATTGTCCTTATACATACTAGAAATTATGAACTGTAATTTGTAAATAACACATAATCGTGAGCCAAGACATGCATGGCTGCCGCTAAGAAAGTCAGATACAGTATAAAGAGTAACAATCCTTGTGATGAGGACAGATGGTGGATAGATACCCTGGAGATTGCTGTTCGTGTCCCATGTGACACCTGTAGTCAACGTTGACATATTTTACCTTATTTCTGTTATGTAACTTACATACTTAACTAATGCCAACAGCAGAAGTTACATAAGAAATAATTTTGCGTAAGAAACATACTCATTTAAACCTAAACTGCAATCTTTTGCTAAAACATAACCAAGTAGTTTTGCTGCAGTTCTGCACTGTAAGGGCTTGTGCAGGCGCACTGATTGTTCATGCTGTTAGACATTTGTAGGATAAATAACTTTTTATACATTATACAAACCGTTGTATGAGGATACGTTGACCCAATAGTCAATTCTTCAATCCAATTTCCTTTCTTTACTAATGCTTTTTTTTTTATCAGTCTTTGCACTTTAACTGGAAAAGTAAGGGAAAACCCCTCACAAAAATGTCTTTATTACCCAAGATTAGTAGTATTCACTTCATTAAATGCTAATAGAATTGCAGTCAAGTTGTTAGAAACTTGTATAAAGTACAGTAGTGTTCCAATGTCTCAACTTGTGCTTATGTTCTGCTTATTGACCGAAAGCAAATTAAAGACAAATTTGCCTTTGCAGAGGTAGAGGGTGAGAATAATGCTGCAGTCACATGGAATCAGGTGTATCAGGTGGATTTAACGTCTTTGTCGACATAATTTCTAACTGCATGTTACGTAGCTTCCTCGCACAAGGAGAACGTTTGCAGTAGAATATTAAGAGATGGTTACGTTTTATAGCTGCATGCATTTCTAGAATAATTACATATAATAGCTGACACAAAATCATTGTATATAATATATATTTTTCCATCACCATAGCAACATATCATCATGTGTGTTTTGTTTTTCAGTCCTGCCATTCTGTTAGACTGTTAGTTTATGTTTCCTGTTGGCTTTCTGCCGTCTGCCGTCTGCCTGATTCCATGTAAATGCAGCATGAGTCTTTCACACAAGTCAAACTCAGGTACAGGGACATTAGCTAGTGTTGCAACTTTAATTCCTGCTTGAATGATATTCTTTGGCTGGTACAAGAATCTAAAGCGGGATAAATGGTGCTTATTTATGTTTGGGGTATTACTTTAATTTAAATCGGGTACTTTGGCATTATTTATTTTGAATAAATGGTTCTTCATCAGCTTCAGTTTGGACATTCATCTTTGTGTGTCTGTGTTTATGTCTTTCCTTGCCTGTCTTCAAGGATAACGTTACTTTAAATGGCTTTAGTGAAATCGCAGCTTTGTAAAACATGCCGATCTCAAATGACCAATTTATTAGTTAGAGATATGTTTGACATTTTGGGAAATTAGCTTATTTGCTTTCTTGCAGTTATAGATAAGAATATTGATACCCCTCTCAGCAGATAGGAAAGGGGTATTGATGTTCTCATCCCAAACAGCAGCCAGTTAGCTAAGCTTAGTTTAAATACGGGGAACAATGGGAAATGGCAAGTGCGGCTCTGTCCACTAATTAACATGTTATATCTCATTTGTTTACTTAAAAACTTAAAAACTGTGTGGTTTGTATCATGGTACTGACAGTGGTATCAATCTCCTCATCTGACATTCGACAAGAAAGCAAAAAAGCGCATTTCCAAAAATGCCAAACTATTACTTTAAAGAACAAAAGCTTTAGCACATTGTTAAACTACATATAAAGAGGGTGATTCTGTCTCTCCATCAGGTGCTCAAATCCCAATCACCACACTTCCAACCAGGAGACAGTGGAGACCCCTTCAGTACACACCTTTTACCACCTCCCAACCCTTGACCTCACCACCTTCTCCACATACAACATCCCTTAAACTACCCCAGACGGCTCTGACCTCTGCACGATACTCTGAGCATCCTGAAGCGTGGACCACACCACGAGCGCCATATTGGACCCAGAAACCCACGGCATCACACTCCAAGCCCCAGAGACCACCAATCAACACAACGCTGCCCAAATCACAAGAAGACAGGCTGTGGCTCGGAGAGAAGCTGGAAGGCGCCGGGGAGGGTAACCAAGTATATAAGAGGCCTCGAGGAAGAGGTCGTGGCCACAAGAGAGGAAGAGGACAAAGAAGGCTGCGGGTCGGCTCGGTGCGACTGGTAAGCGTCGATGGTTTATCAGATCGAGGTAGAGTGGAGATATTTATCCGTGGCGAGTGGGGGACAGTGTGCGATGACCTTTTCACCGGCAAAGCAGGTACTGTAGTGTGTCGACAGCTTGGCTTCACAACAGCGTTGGCGGTGATGAAGAGGGCTGTGCTGGGGGAGGCCGACCGCAGCATCAGAATCATGTTGGATGATGTGGAGTGTGAGGGCGGGGAGAGATCACTGCTGGAGTGCAAGAGATCCAGGGTGGGGAAACACAACTGCTCACATAGGGAAGATGTAGGGGTGATCTGCGGTTAGCACGCAGTGAAAAGTATAGGAAAGAAAAGAGGAGACAGTGGAAAAATAAATGGATGTATCACATACAGAAAGTGATAGGATGAAAGAAGAAAAAAAAGAAAAAGAGAGAATTTGAAGAATGTATAAAAGGTTATTACAGACGGCTCATTAATGTTGGTGATGTCAGTTTGCTAAAATTTCTATAAATTGTATTTTTTCTGTTTTCCAGTTTTCATATTGATGTTTTGTTTGTAATTTCCCACCCACAGCCAAATGCAAAAATAATGTCCATATATATCACCCTAAAATACATTGTGTTTTGGATTTTATTTACACATTCCAGAGGAGCATAGAGCTTGAGAGTTTCTCCAAAACTCACTCAGTCCACTGTTTTGGCAAATCTAGCACACATTACAATATAGCCCTTCGCTAAGCCCCACCCCGCTGCTACTCGGTCAAGCTGTCAGAGCTACTGTGGAGTCACTAACTGCACTCCCTGAATAAATATTATCTAAAATTTGGAAAAGCTAAAAAGTGATTTCAGAGTGAAGCAGACAGAAGAATCTTCCAAATGGGTTTAATAATACATCCAGGATGTCAAACTGATTTAGTGGCAAAAACAGGTTAAAAAGATAAAGATAGAATCAAAGGCTTACAGATCGCAGTGTAAAAGTGAACCTTCACGTCACCTGGCAATTGAGACAGAATTCAATTAAATTACAATCTACATATGTATATGTTCTGCTAAGATTGGCCAGTCTGCATTCGAGGGGCAGAACATAGCAGAGGGTCAATTATAATAGTTCATATCAACACATAAACCATTATTTAGGATACCTCTTGTGTTTTCAGTTCATGAGAGTTAATTGTAACATTTTTGCAGCCTATAAATGGCTTATTCAGCGTTCGGTTGTACTTAGGTCCGTCTGGTTGAAAAGAAAATAGATGGCGATGGGCAAAATGCCGATCTCGAGGCTGCAAACTGGCCGTCCATAAACCAATGGCTGACGTCATGGTGACTACGTCCACTTCTTATATACAGTCTGTGATCTCTAGCCAAGGCAATCTCATAATCTTTTCTAACAATCACTCATTCTCAACCACTGTGTAATGAGGAACCTGGTCATTTCAGAATTCTTTCCAGTTATATTTCAGAATGAATGAAGTCATTTCAGTGGAATTGCTTGCGGACGCTTATTAATGATACTCAGAGATTTGAACTTTGACAAACAAATTTGCCTTGTTGATCATCCAATTATATTTAACCCTACTGCTTAAACTGTAATGTATTCAACAAAAGAGATGCTGCATGGTTTTAGTGAATGGTACAAGTTTATTGAAATAACGGTGCTAACTTACGTCACCATGCTTCAAGTGAATGACGCCCAAATGAATTTCACTGTGCCACACTAAAGATAGCGACCTTTGATTAAGGATCATTGTAAAATGAGTGCAACTACGAAGTGCTTTGATGTTTGTGGTGTTACATCTTCAAGCATTAACACATCTGGTTTTGATGTATATTGGTTTGACCAACAAAAGAATTATCAAATGACTCAGTGAGTGTTGGAGAAACTTTAATTATATTCTGGATTTGACATTAGACATCCACGAGGCAAACAGCATATATTACAACAGTCAAGTGTGTTCCAAGAAGACATTTTTATTTTTTATTGTATAATTTCAGCAGGTCTATTTTCTAAAAGATCTTTTTTTATTTTAAATCTTAAGAGTTTCAACAAGGAAATGCTGGACATTCTTTATCGTGAATGTAATCAAATGTTTCCACTATTATATAAGGAAATTTGAGTGTCTGTGATATTAATAAAATATTACTGCAAAATGAGCTCCTTGTTACTCTCTGCCAATGCATTCTAATATGCTGAAGAATGATTTTTATACAGCAGTGAGCACACACACTCTCAAAGTAAAACTGTTCTTCCCATTTTATGGCTCTGTGAGTGAGATGATGTCCTTGGTTACCAGATTTCCTAAATCATCAACTGTGTTTACAAATCTCAGGAAACCCTGTGGGAATGTAGATACTGTTTCTCAACTCGTGACTTTGATCAAACAGAAAAGAATACAATGAAACAGCAATATTACTGATTAGCATTGGTCTCAATCTCCGGTCACCATGTTAGCCAAGCAAATGAAGGAAAAAAAGAGTTTACCACAACGCAAGTATTCTGCCTGTTTAGTACACTTTTTCTTTGGAAGATACATTGGAGGCATTTCAAATATTTAACAACATCTTGCTATCTGAAAGAAAATTGGGGATGGGACGATCGAGCTGTCCTGCATTCTTTTGTACGATGCTTTCAAGGTTTAGACAGAAGAAAAACTGACTGTCTGTAAGAATATCTGTAGAATAGAAATCATTTACATCAAAACAAAAGCAGATAGAAGCATTCTTGTATTAATGAAAGAATAAATATAGCCTATACAGAGATGATCTTGCGCTGACCTCTGTGAGTGGAAAGTGTTAAGTCCCTTGAATGTGAGAAAACACCCAGCAGTGATGTCATTTTGCACAATAGTGTAAACCTTAAAAATTGTTTGCCAAATTTTTGTATATATATATGAAGACTGAGTGTAGGTCAGCAGGACGTTCTGCTGTGGAGTCTAACTTGAAGCACATTTGACCTGAACTGACTGAAGCAAAATTATTTTAGGTATGAGTCTTATTTTAGAGCCCAAGAGTCTCCAGGCAGTCAGTCAAAGAAGGAGGCATTGGAGCAAATGAACAGGGACAGAAGATAGCGGTCTATTTTAGCTCTCAATGTTTCCAGTGTATAATCAAAATATATGCACAGAGAGAACAGTTTTAGTTTCATCAAAGATGAACCTCTGTTTTAAGTTCAAATAATCCATACAAACACACTCATGCTTCAGTTTTTCAACATTCCACTGTGAACAAATAGTCTGTGATAATTTTTGCTTCTGCTTCTAGACCAGAGGGAGGCAGTCATGTATCAAGTTTCATCACCAGTGGAAGATGTGAAGAGAACAGTGCATAATACTCTTCATATGAGTGTTAACTGGTGAGTTAAAAAAAATTAAATAATCAGTTTGCACAATTTACTCTGGAATTAATAATTGATATGGTTTTCATTTGTCAATGCACTTTTGGTATTAAATGAATGACTCTGTGAGGAACCGAGCTGGTAGGCATGAGGAGCTACAGGTGGATTAAAAAAAATAGGGGTTTATTTAATGACAAAAGTATGAAACAATTTATAAAATGTGCAATAAAAGTTATGGGTCCATAAAAGACGTCAACTTTACAAGACTACACTCAGATTATGATAATTTCACAAAAACTGAACAGACCCGAGTGTTCTTCTTTGTTTCAGGCTACAAAACAGTGTGAAAGTGTGCAGAGTCATGATTCCATGATGAGCTTATAATCTACATATTAGACGTGTTTCTTCCAACCAAAATGACCACAAAGAAAAACATATGTAATGGCTGGTCGAACTATCTTTGGAACAAAGCAGCAACATAAAGACAAACACTACCAACTAAACTACAACAATAGCAACACAGGACAATTCAGTTTAACTATTTTAACCAAATTATCCAAAACAAAAGAATTAAGAGAATCAAATATATTCTAAAGAATTAAACAATTTCTCTAAAGTGGAATCCTCAATCCCCCTCATAAGGTATCTCCATTGATAATCAAAGTGTGCTAGACAAATTGGCCACAGCTGTTCACAATGTTCTATAGTGTTAACTAAAGCCTCAGGTGAGACTTTGTTATTCAACCAAGCAAGGTGACTGAAAACACATTTCAACAGCAGCTACAGGTCTGGGGGAGGAATTTTCGAAGCAGAGAGAGCCTGAGGATGTAGGCCCATACCTGAGGATGTAGCGATGTAGAGACCAACGCAAATGTGTTTTCTTAAGTTTTTTGGTTAGCCTCTCTAAAAGCAGATTATTTTGATTTTTTTAATTTGAAAGGAGAAACGTTTGTCAGACTTCAGTCAACAGCTTTAAGGGATTTTTCTTTAATAAATTCTTAATAATGCCAATAATTTTGAGTTCACAAAAACGTTTCTTGCAGATTCATGTCAATTTGAAGTCCAAGCCTGGAATTGTGGCAGTTCTTGAAATACTAGGGACACAAATTGTTCACTATTTCTGTGTTGCTCAGCACGAAGAAAATGGTTATGGAAAGTAAATTAGGATCTTTTTTTGTGGTGGACACAAAAATGTAAAGCATCCACGTAACTATGCAGCGGACAGAGCTAGTGAAGTAGCATTAAACGATGCAAAACACTATTTACAGTGTCCCAAAGTGTTGTTATGAAGTGACGCGTCCATGACGGTTTTCCTAAACCTAACTAAATGGTTTTGTTGCCTAAACCTAACTTTGTTATTTTAAGCCCAAAGATGATTTTTCTAACATCATTGGGGAGAGAGAGCAGTAATGGTTGAGCAAGCTAAAGAGTGATGTAAGAGAGGGAGCGGCGCTAATGAGAACAAAGCAGTGAATAAGAGAAATAAATTGTTATTTTCTGATTTTTTTTCACAGTGCTTAGGTTACAAATCACAAATAAAGACATCCACACAACTGCACAACTCCTCACAACCCTGCAAGACGGGGCCGCATTGCCAGAATTTTAATGAATGCGGCCGGACATGGCAGGCTTCATCTTGCCCAGAGGGTCAGAAACCACCACACAGTGAATCATAAGTAATCATTGAGAAGGATTATTAATTATATCTATATTATTATATAGAGTCTATACATCGGTTTTTTTTTTTTTTCAGAAAAGTCCTGCATATAACTACCTTTAAAAAGAGGATGTTGACTTGAAATCTATGCTCTACTGGTTGGCTGAATTAATGTTCATTAATGTTTTCACGCAGATCTTGGATACGCATAAAGACTCTTTGAAAGACAACACAGGCGGAGTTAAAGCGCACTCTCCTCAGTCAGTCAGGCATATAGTGGATGATGAACAGACAAGATTAGAAAAAGCATAGTGGATCAGCAGTCAAGCAGAATTTCATCCACAGATGAAGATGTATTCCTCTGTCGCATTAGGAGGAGCCTTTAAAATTAAAAATAGGCTGCAGCCATGATGACTTGAAGTGACATATTTGGCACAAAAATGCATCCGGCATTCAGCCCCTAAATGGATGAATATTGCAACAGAGACCAGAGAGACAGAGGTTTCACTATAAGGAATGTAAGATGGAGATTGAGTGGGCATTGCCATGACAGTATTTTCATCTGTAAAAGACTAATCTTCTTGACAGTCAACTTACATATACAGAATGAACAGTGGGGCATCAAAAGGTGTTACCAGTGCTACAGTGCTGATGTCTCTGTCACTCTTCTCCCCACATGGGGTTTTTTTGTGTAAAAGAAAATACTCTGCTGCTTCAGGCAACGATTCCAGAGACAAAGCAAAATAAGGAGCTGTCTAACCACTGAGCGCGTTTGAATGATTGGAGAAAGCATTGCTGAGATATGTCCCACTTCCTGTTTATGTCTTCACTGCCAACTTTGTCACAGTCAAATGGTGAGCAACGCATGATAGACGTTCATGACAGAACTGTACAAATGTTGAAACTGTTCACTCAATATATAAGAAAGCGATACGCCTATTCAGTTGTTATGTATTGTGACTCATGAGTGAATCAACCATTATTAATAATACATGCATTCTCAATTGAAAGGTCCTATAGCTTTAAACAACTGGCTATTAGTCATGATTGTAAGTCCTACATTGTAAGTGGATTTTAAAAGGTGTAACATGACATGATGAAATACAACCAATATTTATTTCATTTTTTAACCAATGGTCACCGTAGAAGAGAAGGGAATTTGGGCTATTTATCAGACTTATCAACCCAATGGCTAGAACCAACCCATTATCTTCTAACTGGAGTCACCTACAACATGGACATGAACACCTCAAGTCAAAGACCCTTTCTTGCAGTAAAGACTGGATCATTTGCACTGCAGAGACATTGCTCACTTCCAGTTTCTCTGTCTACTTAAATTCACTTGTATGTCATGAGCAAATAAATATCCTGTTCACACCCAAAAGATGCTTCATATTGCTTATGTTGAAGAACAAATCCTATTTGTATAAGAAGACACACAAAACATTAGATACTTGTAGTTATTTGGATGACTCTTGACTAGATTGCAGTATATTTGCTGAACTTACCACAAAGGGCTCTGAAGAAAAGCTTGTTCTTACAGGAAATGGTTTGAGGTTTAAATTTAATCTTTGAATGATCTTGGCATGCAAGGAATTGTTTTGTTGACTCCAAAATGTGCAGTCTCTGACTGGTATCTCTCTTGAGAATGCCAGTGTTTGGTCATATGGGCTGCCAGACTGCGGACTGGAAATAAAGACAAAAGAAAATTGAAGAAAAAGAAAACAAATACGCCTTCACTGTCGTACTTGACCTCCAAAATAATGCTTTGTCTCACACCGCAGAACTTTAGACTCTATACTATTAACTTTTTAAAGACGCAAGCCTTTCTGCTCGCAGATGCATCACAGACATATTCCAAATATCTAGCAGGCCAGATATCTGGACTGGATCGGGGAGTCTGTGTGGGAGCTACAGCCAATGAGAGCACAAAGCGAACCTGGTATAGGTGTAACCTTTAGGAACTTTACTGTATGTATTGCATTTGCAACGCCGACCAAAGCTGTTGTTGCACCTAGAGGACGTAAGCTATTTTGTGAACATGTGTGCCAACGACAACATCAGCAATCGTGAATACAATGAAAGTTTGCAGATTGCTTACACAAAAAAATCCTGTCTCGTGCATAGTATTATGTAATTTCCCGTGTCACTTCTTGTGTGTTGGTTTTTGTGACAAAACGTAGTTAGGAGACTATACATACTCACATCTGTAGTGTGAAACAACGACTTCAAGACTCGCGATGACAAAACAAGCAAGTTGTGCAGTGTGAACAGTGCAACAATTTAATGACTTTGAAAGTTGCATCGTGTGATCTTGTCTTAACATAACCACATTTGTGTGCAGCCAGTTGCTGCTAATAGTTTCTGTAAATCTGTATAGTTTAATTATCAACTAAGTTAACAGGCTAATGACATGTGGGATCCAAAAGGTGAATAGAAATGTAAAATAAAACTTGAAAAATTAAGATACTGACTTTTTTTTCCAGAAGCAGTATGTCAAAGATAACTGAAATAACTCATTATTCACTAAGGTTTATCCTGAGTCTTTATAGACATTCAAATTTTATTTCTACTTAATGATAACCAGCATAACCAATGACGATCACACACACACACATTCGTGCAGACACACACCCTTCCCATCTGGCTGGCAGGACAGATGGTGGCAGTGGGTGATGCCAGAAGCCAAAAGGACAGCTCTAACCAGTTACACACGCACACACACACACATACACACACACACACACACACACACACACACACACACACACACACACACACACACACACACACACAAAGACATTGTGATACATGTCACAGTTTACATATGTATATGCACAAATGTTCAATACGGAGCAACATATAGATCTTGACACATTACATGCAGACAGACACACATAACTCTCACATAGGCGCTGATGTTTTATATGTTTGTTCAACGACTTTGTCACTGTTTGTCAAACAGAATTTCCATTTCAAATGAGAGCATTCTTTACTCAGCATGTGCACTGTGTATGTTTGTCAGATGGACAATTGCAGATGTTATCTCATGCTGCAGAAAAACTGCCTTCATTATCGATGCCTTCAGTGAGTTGTGTATGTGTGTGGCTGCACTGTGAATGTTGTGTGAATGAAGGTACATGCATAATAAAAACTGTATGTTTATTTTTTGGAAGGATGTCTGATTGTTTTTGTCAGCAAGATGGAGAGAGAGAGAGAGAGAGAGAGAGAGAGAGAGAGAGAGAGAATGAGAGACTGAGGGAGTGTGTATGTGTATTTTTCACATACACACTCACATGAATATGAAATATTTGTGTGTATTGTTTGTGTATTATTCATGTGGCATGGTTATGAATGGTGTTCACGTGTCCTGGGAGCTTTCAACTCCAAGAGCCTGGCCACTCTGTTCTCGAAGCTTCTCTAAGCGAGGGGAGGTGTGTGGGGGGGGGGGCAAGCATGAGGAAAGAGAGAGTGAGGTGGTGATGGAATATGGGGGGAGTGGGGGGGGGGGCGGTGGGAGGAGATGGAAGGAGAAATTGGGAAACAGAGGCAGAGAAGGACAAATATAGAGAGAACAGGAGCAAAGTCTGTGTGAGTGGGGGCGTGGGGGTGGATGAGGGAAACAGAGTGGGAGAGACAGGAGGTGGAGGAGGGAGGGAAGAGGGATGCTGCATTTTGGTGATAGCACAGACTGAGACAGCAGGAGCAGACAGAGACAGGAGAGAAATTAAGAGAGAGGAGAGAAGCACTGTCAGAGCGCGGCAGGATTCCCATACAGGTAAAATATCAACTAGTTTCCAACTAATATCAAACAGTTATACAATATATTTTTAAGACTAATCGTATTGACTAATCAGAGACTGTGAGGGGCCCTTTTCTTCCATGACAGCTGCATCAAAGATTCCCTGGAAGAGCAGTCAACCCGTCAAAGCATTCATCCATCCATCCATCTATACGCACATGTCCATCTTTCTCCCCCTATATCGCCCACAACCCTCCATCCAGCCATGTGCTTCCATCCACTCATCCATCCATGCTTTCCTTCCTTCTTCCAAGCCTTGCTCCATATCTACAATAATCTCCACATTCCACCCTCAAACAAGATTTTCTCTAAAACCCCCGGCCCCCCCTTCTTCATCCCCCTCATCCTTCCTTGCCTCCTTCTTCTCCCTCCATATCTCCTCTGCTGTCACTTCCACCGATCCTGAGGGCATCTCTTTTTATTGTATTCATCTCCCCATATCCTTCTTCTCAAATCCTTCTCTGTCCCTCTCAGACCCTCTGCTGTGTGTTTTCAGGCAAATTGTACCCCTGCTTTAGCTTTTATTCTTTGTGTTCTTTGTCTTTCATTGTGTTTGAAAAACCATCAGAAGGCGGTAAAAGAGAGGAAAGAAGAGAGCAAACTTGCATCACTGTCAACAGCAAGTGAAAACACACTTCTGTTGTCACAAGAGGAGAGAAGAAACATCTGTGATCAAACCATCAGCAGGTGAGAGAACACCAGGAGAGAAACAAACAAGCATTTAAAGGCACTCTCTCTTTTTTGTCTCTCTGCTTGACTGTCTATCCAAAGGCTGTCCTTCCATCCGTGTCAACAGGATGCAAAGGTGCCATGTTGGTGCCAGGGACAAAGATCCTGATGCGATGTTAGAGAGGAAAAAGGAAAAAGAAAAAAACAGAGTAATGTTTTTAAGCTTCTGGAAGGAAAAGGGAGGAGAGAGCAGTATGAGTCAGAGCACAGCGGCTAGATTACTGTGTATTCAGAATGCAAGAGAAGAGGAAGAAGGAGATACAGGACCAATGAGAGAGATAATAGGGGGGAAACAGAGAAGACATGACCAGAATTGAGCAGTCATTAGACAGAAAAAGGACATGATGAGACAGTAGCAGCTACACTGCCAGGCGGGGAGTGAAATATAGGCCAAGTGAATCAGCTTGCTAGAGGGCGAGGAAGGCGAGAAGAGGGTGAGTTTAGAAAGTGGAGGGTTTGGTATGACTGTGAAGGGCTAAGGGAAGGTTGAATGAAGGTTTGCTGCGGGGTGGACAGTGGACAGACTTAATGAAAAACTATGTGAGCAGCTCCAGGGGAGAGTCCTGAGTGACTGTGTCTTTCTGTGGGGAGGGAACTTAACTGAGGTTGGCATATGGCAGGAAAAGCCGTAAGAAAAAGTTGACTGTAAAAAAATAAATAAATGATGGATTAGAGAGGTTAAAAAAGAGCAGAGCTAGAAGGAATACCCTGCAGGCCAGAGAACATGTCCTCCAACGCAAAACAACGGGGACGTCGGAACTTTAATTATGACAGCAACACAGCAAGAGGTTCCTGTTAAATATTGATGCAGACAGGACACTCTTAAAAAAGCTCGCTCCTTGCACCACAGAGGGGGAAACAGAAGGAAGAAACACCGCTGCTTTTTCATTCTACGGGATTTTCACACCGGAATAGACAAGCAGTTGAGTCTGTCAGATGAGTAGGTTAAGTTTGAACGTCCAAATTAAGACAAGACATACAAATTAGTAGAGTTGGCTTTGTGATGTTTTTTTTCTTTTTTTTTCGGCCAGCTGTGCATTTCTTGTGGAGAGTGGAATAACCACCGACAGAGGAACTGGACCTTCATCTTGCTTGGGAACAACAAGGACGAGAGATCACTGGCACCACATCAGGATCAGAACAATTTCTTCTTTTCTACGAGAGCAAGAACCAGATTTGGCTGATGAATACAGATTTATATTTTTAGATTGACTACTGTAACTGCTTTGACAGGCACTGTGGGGCTACATCACTGCCAGATGAGAGAAGCCAAACACTGTTGAAGCATTCACGAATGTTTCCTATTTTTATTTCGTCCTGGACTGGTTGTAACTTTTCCAACTAGCTCTGAAAATGCCCTCATTTGGCCAGTGGAGGATTGCTGCCATGGCTTGAGGAAATAGGAACAAGTGTGGATCAACACGCTGGATCCTTTAATTGGAAGCAGGATGTATACTTTGCTTTTGTCTCCATGACTACATAAGAACGGTTCTCCAACTTAATTTATTCAAGAAATGAATTAGAGACTTTCTGCAGTCCGAGCGGAATCACAGATTCCTCAAAACGTCTTTACAGTAACACACGACGACTCAACGCCACAGTCTCCACTCAGCTGCGGATAGACCAGCTGCATGTTTTGAGTGTGTGTGGCTGCGTGGGGGTAAAAAGACTGTCGAGGAGCTCAGCTGTGTTTGTGCATATGTTTGTGTGAGTGTAGAGGTGTGTGAGCCCAGCTGTGTCTGAGCACATTTTCAAAGCATCGCCCGCAGCTGTGTAAGTGTGTGTTTGTGTGTGTGCGTGTGTGTGTGTGTGTGTTGACTGGATTCTCCCCACCAGCGACAGAGCTGGACCTGAACAGCAGTGGTGAGAGGGGGGACAGGGAGGGGGAGGTGGAGGATGAGAGGGAGGTGAAAGAAACCAGCAGGACGGAGGAGACGAAAAAACTGACAACATGCTCGGATAAAGGGAAGAAAGAAGGGACTTTTTGGCTGACCCCCTGGTGCAATGTGTGGTGAGTACACGTTGTATTGTACGTCGTCATGGCTGCCACGTGTGTCAGTTTCTGTGCTTATGTGTGAGCGTGTGCACTGTTTATTCACCAATGAGCATCATATTACCTCAGAATGTTGGCCAAGGTCAAAGGTGAAAGGTCAATCCGAGGACTCCGAGTTCAGGGGTATTGAGAAAGTTTACGTTATTGGACGCAGGTCATGTGATCTCCATGTGATATGTAGGTCCACTGGGTCACCTTATGTTTCCATCCACTGATTCACACAATTTAATGTAGGTCACATGCTACAGTGCCCATCAGGTCACGTGACACCAAGTCTGGCACCTGAATGGAAGCTGAACCAACTCCATAAACAAGTGTTTTTGTGCCACGACGCACTTAGTGTCATGGCACACCATCATCCCAAATGCTTCAAAATTAAACATAGTAGCCTATCATAGTACTCCTTCCTTGCCTAAAGTTTTGAGGAATGTTTCTGCACCTCACTGTTACCTCGTCAGTGAGGACCTGTAGCGCGCAGTCCGAAAATAAAATTATTCTTTTTCTCTCTGCCATTTTTCTGTCTATGTGTTTTTAGCGCAAAGGCAACAGTTGTACTCTGCCACATGGATAATTGCAATCAGAAAAAAAAAAGCTAATTGATAAACTTTCTGTTGTGTTTGCGTTGTAATATCCGAAGCGTTGTCACTTGTTTTTGTCAGCGGTCAAAATCACTAATTCAATGGACTGAAAAAAATAAGGTCATCACTTATTTCACCCAACTACTGCCACCTGCAGGCATGAAAGAGTATTTAATTAGACGTTGACTTTGCCTACCACCGTAGACGCTCAAGAGAGCTCAACTCTGTAACTACTGGATGTAACTTGTTAACATATGGCCAAATAATATTTGTGAACATTAACTTTCTCCCAACATCAAAAACTAGAGAAGACTTATGATTCTATGAGACGTGAAATCTGACGCTGAAATCAGAGATGATATATGGGCACCCTGTCCTCTTGATACACTACATTTTGCCTCTGAATTATAGAGAGGAAGGGCTTCACTTGTGAATTATTTGCCAGGCAAAATAAGCTTGGATCTTGTGGTCGTGTCGAAAATAACTTGATATCATAGCAGCAAATGCATCACATGCTGCAGGGCAATATTTTTAGTTTTACAGCTAAGAACCTCCCAAAGCCTTATTGATCAATGTAGTTTATTGAGCAAACATATGTAAGTATTTGGTCTTAAAATGTCATCTATGTTATTTTGTCTAGAATTAGCGAGCTACACCTTATCAAACTGAACCAAACACATACGCTTTCTCCCACACTTTCTCCTTCACACTGACGCACGATCACTCTTCTCTTGCTGTCATGAATACAGCACATATATGGAGTCACACGGTCTTATAGTAAGCACACTCATGCTCGCTTACCCTCCCTGGGTCTTCCTCACAATCACACGCCCACAGCACAAAAACACACATGCACAAATGCAGGAGGAAGAGGGGCCGTGGCTGAGGAGAAGAGACAGTCGCTTCATGGCCGCTGGCCTCGTATTGTAGCAGCGCTGGCCAGCCGAGCTTGTAACGAGTCTGAGGAACGCTCTAGTATCATACGGATCTGGTTCCCACACCATCACTCTGTGCATCAGCTCAGTGTGTGTGTGTGTGTGTCTGTGTATGTGTGTCTGTTTGTGTGTGTGTGGGGGGGGGATAGAGCGAAAGAGAGAAAGAGAGAGAGAGAGAGAGAGAGAGAGAGAGAGCTAGAGACAGAAGAAGAGACTTAATGAATGTATGTAAAGCATATTTTTCATAAAGTGACATGCGGCCTTATTACCCATCATGCAAAGGTATATCATTTGGCAACTCAGTTGTGTGAGCGCTCTTCATTTGGGAGTGTGTATGTGTGTGTCATTGATCTCTGCGATAACTGAACAGAGTGTCTGTATTGTAGCAACAACAAAATCTGTAAGATCATTGATTGAGACTCTCTTTGGAGTCAATAACACTACCAGTCAATGACTCCAATCAATACCTCCAATTCCTCTTTTCCCTGTTCGCTACTGGAAAAAGTGTCCCACATAGAACTCCATTTGTGTGTATTGCATTGGACATTATTAATATTTTGCCTTGCTTACAAATAATCAAATAACTTGGAGCATGATTAGGGTTAAAAAAGTCAGATTCAGTCATTATGCAATGAGAGAAAATATCTCTCCCTAGAATCCACGATACACACAATGCTCTTGACACAAAGTTCTCAAATCATTAGAATTGGAGAACCCAGGTTTTAGCCACAGTGAATTCAATAAAAACAACACAGCTTTAGCTGTACCCTATATAGAGGTCACTCTACAACAAACAGTTTTAGTTATGCTCATGTGTCAAGTGTCACAATGGCAGCTGAGACAGACAGAGATGTGATATAGATTACCTTTATTTGGAAGTATTTGGAGGCAATTTTGCTTTTATTAATAAGCTGAAAGGAAGTGAGAGGGAGAGAATTGGGGGATGACATGCAACAGAGGTCAGCTGGACTCAAACTAGGAATATTGCGATTACATGGTCAGCATCTTAAAACCCCAAGGCCCCCAGGACATAGATTAACTTGTAATAAATGGCAGATTGTGAAGATGAGAGCTTGTCAGAAAAAAACCAAGAGTTTGGAAAAAGTCCAGAGTCTGAAGAAGGTCAAAATTACAAAAAGTATTCAGTCCAACAAAATAAAATGGGGGGAGTCTCGGTCTGTATGTCTGTCCTTCTGTCTCAACAACAGTTTGTCAGATGGACTTCACACTAGGCGGGTGTCTTGCTGGGGACAGAGGACGTGCAGTTTTGAGTGTGGAGTTGTTTGGATGAGCGGTTCTCGAGAAATCTGCAAGCAGCAATAATGGGGGCCAAGCAATGGGTCGAACGACCATTGCACTAGTTTATACACATTTTATATTTATATTTTCCTTATTCCCAACTGAGATGCAGCTGGCTGGTGATCAGGGAAGAGGTGAGATAGTTCCTGTGTTAATATGACAACCTGACAACAGCAGATATTTGTAGATGGCTTTTATGCTTGTGACAGACTGCAGGTCTTTAATGATACAGCAATGATACGCGTTTCAGTTTTTTCCCATTACTAAAAAGACATGTTGGGAAAAGGTTGAGCAATAAAACGTTAATTCAATTGTTCACTTTTTGTTGCCTCAATGATGGCTAACAGCTGCCAACCATGTGGCACAGGTGGCATGCTGGTGTGGCTGTGGGAAACAAAGTTAAATTTACTGTTATCAAAACTACCATCAACCCTGCTATGGTTATGACTCTGATTGTTGGGTAGATAAAGCAGTGGGTTGATCTAATGTGACTAAATCTTTTCACATCAATGTAACAGCTTAATTAAACAATCTACCATGTTTGAGAGATCTGATTTTCATTCCATGTTAAATCATTCTACAATAATTCAAGATTACAGTTATCCACCTATGGATTAAACACCACCTTGGGAAACATACATTGAATGTTGCTACCCTAAAATCAGTATCCAATGGGAATATCGTGACGATGAAGAAAACCAAACTCGTTATGCATAGTCAGTTGCTGCAACCTCATTAACGGCATTGGAGTCAGTGCCAGTCAGCTCCAGTAAAAAAAACTTTGAGGACATTCAGTACTGGATCTACTCCTCTCACACTGCAGTAGTGGGCAAACTAGGTTCACACAAGTATATGTAATGTACTGTATATTTGCTCCTGAGAAAGAAAAAGCTTACAAACGTTTGAGGATTAAGCATGTGCATGATAAATGTAAATATGGTATAATCCTGTCGACAAATGAGATGAAATGTGTCTACGTGTGAATTTGTGTGCGTAATTACAAGTGGGGAAACAGTCTTTTCCTAACGTTTCAGACAAAGATCAGAACAAGATTAGAGCATCATGTAGAGAAAAGTTGCTGCTATTTGAGACTTCATGAGGCTACCTCTAATTATGTCTGCATATTTGTCAGGCTGCCTATTACTCTGTTGGTCTGTGTGTCTATCGGTTTGACTCTCTCTCGTACAGAGAGTTTAACCATCTGTTTCTCTGCTTGCTTTCTATCTGTCGTATTATATATTTGAGCCCAGCTATGTTTCTATCCATCTATACCTACACAAACATCTTAAAATACGGACTCTCATGAAAACACTTATTCAGCTGGAGCAGTCTTATCATGGCTACAGGCAAACATTGTTTATCAGTCCCTCTACAAATTAGCAATCCTGTGATGTAACCAATTCCAACATGATTTGTAGAAGATTTTGTGAAAAACAAACCATTTTCCTCCTGAAATAATGCAACTTAAACCCGTGGAGATGAGCCCACATCAGATCAAATCAAACCTCATCCTCAGCAGACTTTCTTCCCCCTGAGTAAGCTTCTCAATCAACCCAGTGTTTTCACTTCCAAAAAACTCTATACATTAAAATCTTACTAATAAAACCTTCAAATTCAACATTTTGTTCATGAAGCTTGTGGAGAGCATTACACAGCCTCATTGGAAGCACTGTGCGTGCAATGGAGGATTTATAATATAAAATAGTCCTTCAACAACATTGAACCTCCTGGTTATGTCTGCACATATTAGTGGTTAACAGCTATTTTAGGAACAAAAACAACTGCTCTCACTTAACAAATGGAAACTCTCTAAAACAAAACTTTTATAAAGTTATTATTTTATGACATTTGTGACTTCTGACTGAAAATCATTCTTTTCTTTTCTTGTGTAATGTCACAGGCACTTATTTCTATTTTGGATGTTTCCATGAGATTACCCCTGTAGTGAATGCAACCTCTCAGCATCTCACAGTGCACTGCAGATGGACCATCCGTGGGGAATTCATATCACACCCTATATAAATTAAGTTGACAGTGAAATAAGCAGAGCAGCTATCTGCACCAATTATGATGAATATTATGCATGAGTTCCATGGGGCAGACTGCCTTTCGTTGCTCATTCAGTAGGGAAGCCGTTGGTAATTTCCACAGTGCTTCTCTGTATTTCTACTGCACAGCAGTGTCCTGCATGGTCTGGCTCTAAACACAAATCATATTTAACTTTAGTTACATGTTTTACATACAACTACCATTACTGCTTTTATTATCATACAACTCTATTATATCCACTGCTGCTGCTATTAATAGTAGTCATAATTATTATATTATTATTCTGCTAGTATTGGTGCTACAACTGCTATTATTACTCTTACTTATTCAATGATAACTGTATTTATTTAATGTTGCATTTCTGGCCATCCGGGGAGACTGATTCCTCCTCAGTTGCTGTCCCTGAGGTTTCTTCCTTTATTTATTCCCCTCTAAATGTGGTGGAATAGTGGAGGTTTGAATGACTGAAATAGAATGGATGTGTTCAAATATTAATTTAAAAGACTAAATGCTTGACCTGCTGCAGTTCATTAGGATGTGTGTTCTTGAAGGGAGGGAAGAAGGGAAGGAAATAGGGTAGAAGAGAAAGAGAGTGCATTCTTATAACTGCATATTGGGAATAGCTTAACCTAATGTGCAAGTTTGTGATTAGATGGTAGCATGTTGCAGTTGTGTGGCATAATACTGTGCATGTGTAATTGTGTAGTTTATGTATGTGTGATAAGTCATGCTTGTTTTTTATCTGTAGAAGGGGCTAAGCCTAGCCCTGGCTCACTTTCCCCCTTATTTTACACAGTCACAATGTACATACCGTATCAATCAATTATTTGTACACATTGTATTCAAAGTCCTGGTACTCAAATGCTAAAAATGTCAACATAATAAACCATAATACAACAAAAGTACAACATATAATCATGTATGAAAACTTAAAAGACACCAAATTTAAAATGGACATGGTACACCTAAAAAAAAAGCCCACAGTCTGCACAAAAACTGAATGGTTCAGTTTCATGCAACGGTAAAAGTGGATAAAATGAGAGACACTCTAACAAGAGGCCAGCTGTTTTCTTTTTGCAGTTTATCAATCATTAATATTGTAACACCACCTGATACATAAAGGTGAAAATGTCTGGATGTTCACATGTATTCTTTTTTTTTTCTTCTATATTTCCTTTACTCTTGGCTTTTCTTTTTACGCCCCATGTTTTCATCTCAACAATTTCTTTTTTCCTTTTTCTTCTCTGTGGGCTTTACGGCCCTGAGTTTTGAGGTGTGCCATGCATTCCCTCTAATTGGGTTGGAAATAATCACGTTACACTGTTGAATGGCTAAGCTGCATCAAAAGATAGTGCTATGTTCCTGTCCTTCCTACACACACACACACACACGCACACACACGCACACACACACACACACACACACACACACACACACACACACCCCTGGGCTGCTCGAGCAGCTGCTGGATGTTTGCCCAGCGCACCAACAAAATGAAAAGATAAAACAACAAGTGGAGGGCAGAGCAAAGCAAAAATAAAAGAAGAATTGTCCATAACAATACATCATAAAACAGTGCATGTTCAACTATCTATGTTTGTCTGTGTATTAATAAAGGAATGTGAATTATTTACTGAATTAGCCAAGGTAACCAACTACAGTGGACCTAACTGTCGACAGTTTAGTGTCGTGGAAATCTCACATCCTGTTTAAAGCCCGCGAGTCATTCTCCTTTTAGCACACATATAGATATAAATACACACACTGTCCTCATCTTATTCTCCCTTTTCTCTTTGTGCTCCCAAACTGTCTAAGAAGACTGCAGATTCCCTCATCATCATCCAACCTCATTCATTTTTAACAGACACCATTGATCCCACATCTACACTGCTTAGTGAGGAGAAAAGGGAGACCAAGGACTAAAAGGAATTTTAACACCAGCTTAAGTGTATTAATGTTCATGTATTTATTGATAAAAAAAAAAGTACTTTATCTGCAATCTAATTGTTACGAAAAGGAGGGAGAGTAAAAGTTAAGAACGGTGGGAGAAATATTTGAGTAGGAGAAGAGGTGAGTGAAGGAAGATGATAGTAAAGAAGGCCTGCACACACCATGAGCGATTCCTTGATACCTCTACAGGTGTTGACACTGTGTGGGATGTTGTCTTGTTGAGCTTGAGTTGTCTTGCAGTTGGTGGGAATGAAAAAGAGGTGAGAAAGGTTTCGGGGAGGAAGAGGAACAGATAGTGAGAAGAGGGGAGAGGTGAGAAAAAGAGCAGCAGGAGAAGTGAAAGGAAGAGTAGAAAGGAGAAAAATAACGAAAAAAAACCAAGATGTATGCCAAGGAGGGGGAAAGGGAGAACAAAAAGAACTGGGAAAATGCAGAAAATGGAAGACACACTATTAGATATGAGTCAGACACAGCGAACAAAGTCAAAAACCTCATTTCATTCTCCACTGACTTTTAACATTTTATTTATTAATGTTCAATGCCTAAATGCATGCAGGGAAATGTGTGCGACTGAAAATATGTTTGTGTGTGTTTTTGTGTGTGTGTGTGTGCGTTTGCTTAAGCGAACGACAATTTTCAGCTACTCTGTGTTAGAAATAAATAACCAGTTTCTTTCTCTTCTGCCCCCTATTTCCTTTTGCCTTTCTCCTCCCTTTACTTTCAATTTGGTCCTCCTATTCACCGCTGCCCTAATCACCTCATCACTGTCTCCATAGGCATCGCGCCCTGTGGGGGTGGGGTTCTGTGATGGTAACCATGGTCCCCGGAAGCCGCTATGTCTGCAGCGCTCACGCAAGAGAGGAAGACGCCACAAACGACCGCGAGGAGCGAATTTTAGCCGTGCTGGGCATCATCGGAACCATCCTCAATCTTTTAGTGGTCATATTTGTCTACATCTACACCTCCGTCACCTAAGGTTTTCTGCGAGAACTTGAACAAGAGAAGTTGGCGCCGTCCCCAACTTCTCTCCACCCTGCCACCTTCCTCTTTAAGTATTTATATAAAGAGTTTACTTATTCAGAGTGAGCAGTAAGATGCGAGGGTCATTGGCAGTGTGCTCAGCTGGATAGTAACCGTATTTATCTACACCAGACAGCTCTGCTCTGTTAGCTAAAGACTGCCGCCAATCAAAGAGAAAGAGCTGCAGGCGGAGTCATCTGCACTTCCCTCCTGTTTCTAAACTGCGTCGTCCCATTTTTAGACAATTTCACACACCCTTATGCCAAAAGACTGTTAACAGATCTGTTTCTGTATTCATATGACTGGGGCTGTCTTTGATCTGATGACGGTCATATTTGACTGTGTTGCATCTTGTCACATAACTTGTAAAAGTCCAACAATCAAGCTCCTTTGTGAGATTTAAGATATTATCACTGCCAGTTAAATCTATCTGAAAGGTTTGACAAACAAGGCACCTTTGAAGTAACTTGACCAAACTAGTAGATAGTGCTGCTAAAACTATTAAAAGGTACCAAATTTGCAAGTGAATTATCAACAGAGGAACCCATAACCCTATCTACTTCTTAACACAATTAAATCTACATGAATATAACATCTACACAAATATACAGGTATTTACTCACACCCATTGTTAGATACTAGTTTCTGTGGTTAGTAGAGTGAAAAAGATTTACATGGACCTATCGTGTCCATACCTGAGCACACCAGAGGAGCGATTCCTGGCTGTGCTGGGAGTCATCGGCATCATACTCAACCTCCTCCTGCTTGTCTTCGTCTATATATACACCTCCATCTGATGTATGTGCCTAAATACAGAATCAGCTATGAGATAATCTTGCCACAGCTAACAGCACCCGTACCTTGGAGTGAGTTGTCCAACCACACTTGTATATATTGTACCTATAAGCACACCCTGGTTCACGTTTTCTTTTCAAAATTTCACAATTTTGGAATTATATGATATTTTAGGCAGGTTTCTTTGCCTCATAATATAGTGATATTAATAATATTAGTAGCTGAAGAAAATTATATTTACTCAAAAACTAATATATAATACAAATACAATTTAATAATTGACCTTTTTTGTATAAATGTGTCCTACAGTTAATGTTTTTGCAGATGCGGTACTCTTTCACATATGTGCATGATGAGATGTTTACTTATATTACTATAATCTTTATCACGCTTTGACAAAATACCTGATGTGAAGACTGCCATTTCTTGCAGTAATTGTGTTTGTTGTACATGCCCTGATGTTGAAAACACTCAGACATGGAACTGGGTGGCGTTGATGTTTCAGTCCGTGCAGCGGCTCAGCACACCATGAAAGATCCGTCTGTGGAAGGTCGGTACCGCAGGATAATGATCTATTTTCTGGTGTCATGTTTCTATGATTGGATCTGTAAGCCGGGCGCTAAGCAGCGCCGGAGAGGGCCAAGCGTGGGACTGACTCAACGTTGCAAAAATCAAGACAGCGGCCTGCTGCAGTGCAACACAAAGGAACGCAGCAGCAACAGGAGAATCACGTTGAACCAGTTTGGATTGTTTGAAAAAAGAGGACATAAATCCTCTGTACAAGACCCCACCATCCGTCTTGAAACTCATAACGGCACGGAAAACTCGGGATTGGGTTACAACATTTCCACTCGAGCTGCAAGTCACAATGGATATGATTTTAGGCCTAAGCACTGTGCCTCTAATGGAGGATCAAACTTAAATGCAGCTGACACGTGTGCAGAGAGGACTGGCCTGAATCTACACCTCATCCTCGTCATCCTCTTCTCCACCAACAAGCTAACGCCAGAGAAGACATAGTACTGAGGGGACCCACATCATCTGCTGTTGTTTCACAGAGCACAATACTTTTATATATACGCATACACAGACTTAATTTCATACACCATCAGTCAGAATAAAAGGAAGAGTACCTCATTTGGTTCTCTATAACGAACGAGCAGCAACTCTGACTGCTCACCTAACAATTTAGTATTGAGATTTTGATAATCATTGCATATTCCAGTATGCTCTTAGTATTAGCATCAGTTTATCTTCAAGTGGACCGGTTAGCAAGCAAAAGACACAATCACTACATTAGAGTATGTTTGTTACGAAACTCAACAAATATCGATGATTCTGGTGGCCAACGTCTATTTCTACAAAGTGTAGAATAGTACTGAAGTATTTCCATGACCATGTCAACAGAATGCTGGGTAAACAAGTGACCACAATTTCCCTGCAAGAATTACTACCTGCCTTGCCTTAGGATTCTCTCTTTCTCACGCTCGCGATCGTACAAACATTCCATAAAAACCTTTCGGCATATTGTAATTCAAGTGGTCTAAGAGAAAACTAGACTTCTATACATTGTTACGTTCTCAGGGACTCATTCTCCCGATGCTCTATGAGCTGCATGCCATGTTCCCTTTGACAAGTTCCCACAATGAACCATGTGATATTATTCAAAGAACTGTGGAGCATCTTTTTCAGGTTCCCATTATGTGCGATAGAGAGCTTGTTTCCATGTTGTCAAAAACATACTTGTTTTAACCAAACCATGATCTTTTCCCAAACCTAACCTAGTTTTACTGTCTAAACCTAAGAGTCGCTAAGGGGTACCCAGTAAGTAAAAAGTGATGCCTGTGGTACAGCCCTGACAGCTATGGTTAGCAGAAGGCTGAATTATTAGCATCATTTTCTCTCCATCTCTGAATCTTTTCGCCGATAGTGTAGCTCGCTAGAGCTTCCAATAACAGACTGACATCTCAAAGGGCTTTTCAGGCCCACACATTTGTAATTAAAACAGAAAGGTACTTCTCACAGAAGGATGATGTTAGAAATGAGTGATTAGTATGTGTACTGGTTACTGTGTGAGGGATGATGTTTGAAACAAGTGACTAGTGTTCATACTGGTTACTGTGTAAAGGATGAGGTTTGAAACGAGGGACTAGTGCTCGCACTGGTTACTGTATAAAGGATGATGTTTGAAATGAATGACTAGTACTCGTATAGGTTACTGTATAAAGTGTGTGTATTTGCCCTGACTTTGGACAGAGAGGGGAGAGCTGCAAGATTCTTAAAAATAATTCTGGTGGGGGGCGGGTGGGGGGGGTTGTTTCGCTTTTGGTCTTTTCCAGAAAGCTGCCTACCCATGGGTACCACTTTAATTACAAAATGCGGAAAAGTTATTATGGAATTTTTGCCCAATGATAAAAAATATACTGCCCACTCTAGCTTTAAGTAATTGGAAGAAGTGAGAATCAGCCTAAATATCCTCAAAACCTTCTCACTCTCTATACCTAATAGTCAAACTGGTCCTCACAAAGATAGAGACAAGCCCCCATACACACACTTGCTACTTGCATCTCTCTTCATGAGTTTAATTTTACACCATCTTTCAGCACACATCAGGAGATTCGACTTTTAGCACGCTGAGATCGATGTGACTTGCACATTTACTTCCTGTCACATTGAATAACTGTACAGTGGAGTTCGTTGCACTAAATCCATTTTAAGAATGCACCAAAGCCACGTTTGGTTTGCCAGACATCTACTGTCAGACTGTGACAGTTGAAGCCACAGCTCTGCAGAAACACATTCGAATAGACTTTGAAATACTTACAAGCACTGGAGATATTTTCAGTTCACTTTGTGCTGCCTCTAAAAGGTCACTTGATGTTGGCAAACAAACTAAATTAATAAGCATACTCAACTGTTTAACTCAGGTTCACTCAGATACGAGCAAAGGTTTTAACACACCACTTCTATAAAGGCCTCCTTAGAGCAGGTTTATAGGCTGTAACTAATGGCTTTATTGATAGTTGATACATTATCCAATAATGCTTTACAGATCAGTTTGAAGCCATTGATAAGGACAACTCCGGGTTGTCCTTGCTGGCTGAGGCAAATTTTTTTGTAAGTTGTTTGTAATGTCTTTATTAATGGTTAATAAATAATAAAAATACATATTAGCATATACTAATGCAATATGGCTTATTGTAAGATGAGAATCCCATGAGCATTCATTTAGTAAATACCAACATGCATAATTATTATTACCATATCGAGAAGAGAAAAACAATACACGGACAAGCACAAGCACAAGCACAAGCACAAGCACAAGCACAAGCTAACATTCAGAATAAAGTTTTCTAATTCATCTAAAAAATAGTCCTAAATTATTGTTTTACCACTATTGACAAAATTGGTTTCAACCTATAAAACCCTTAAAACCCTTAAAATGGCACCTCACTCGAAAGTGGTAATAATTTTATCAAAGTGTGTTTTCAAAGGCCAAAACTCTCTAGAAATGTTTTTACTAAAACAACTGAAAGACATTTATTTTGTGCTAATATTAAATGTGTATTACTCAGCTATCTTAGCCAATCAATTGTTATATGGTATAGTGCACCTTTTGAAATAACATTTGCAAAGGAATAAAGTCTAAATCTTTGCAGATTTATAGTCTTCATTGTAGTTTTCTGTAGCTTTGGTCAGGGAAGAATTCGATAATTGACTGATAAAAGTCTAGTATTTATCTGCAGTAGCTCTTGATAAGTCGACCTAACTCCTTGGCTACAATATCTGGGATACATGTTATTGTGTGAAACTGCACGCGATTCAAGTTTTTGGTTGAAACCAGTTTCATTATGACAAACTCTCTGTCAAGCAGGCCAATGTGAGGAGTCGCCTAGAGGGCTAGCTCTGACCATCTGCTGTCCCAATAGACATTCAGCCAACTCCTCAAGTACACACACACAGAACGGACATTTTTTATTATACAAATGTCTCACTCTCGAATTGAAATGCAGAACTGCTTGTATTGTTTATGATTTATTTGATGCCTGTTATGGTATTTTCTTTTATCATTGTTCAAGGTAAATAGGCGAACATATGCACACACAGTATGCTATGGAAATAGTCTTCAATGCCAGAGGAAAAAAAGAGGCATCAAAGTGCACCTGGGACTCCTAACCACTGCCCCAGGCACAGGTTGTTAACACAGAGCACTGAAAACAAGAAAGCAATGTTTAAAGACAGGCAAATGCTCATTCTGGAGTCTGGATTCAAAAATGCTCATTCTCTCTTAATATGAGCCAGACAGTGACTGTGTTATGTTCAGCCAAAGCGAAGACGGATTCTCATGTTTTTTCATGACGCTTGAGCTGAATAGATTTTTAGCCTGAGAGGGCATATTGGACACAGACTGTCTGAGACTATAGACAAGAGAAAATAATGTGGACAAGCGGATCCCTAAGATATTTTAATGTTATTTCAGAGCAACAAAGCTGAAGATTATTGAGTTATCTCAGTTTCTGACAAAAGATAAGTCACTGAAAAAGAAAACACATTTGCACGGGATGGCTGAATTTTTTCTGCCCAGTTTTGTAAAAATATGGGCAAAACAGATTCCAGCGTTACAGTACTTTCTGCATTAGCTGTAGCAAAATGTTAAGAAACGGTACTGGCATGCATGAAAACAAATGTTTGTTTCATATTTCTCTTTACTTTTGAATGCAAATTATTCCAAGGTCATGAACAGGCAGAACTAGTGATTCAGGCAACTGCCAGGTGTAAGAAAGCATGAGAAATTCCCTTTAACCAAAGTTTTGTGTGACATGCTGATTTACTGAGTAACATTCCAGCACAGTGGCTTCCACAGTACTCAAATGGAAGATGCACAAAATGACCCCACAGAAGAAAATTGTGTCAATTTCTGACAAAGCTGATAAAGAAAAGGTTTGTTACGATCTTATGAACAAATGTCGTGAGATCTGGTGTACTTTCATGTTATGTTAATAATCGATTGTTATAGTAATGCCAATAAAAATTCAAAACACCACATTCAAAGAGTTTCACTGATCTTTGATATAAATGGCTAAATCTAAATCCTCTAAAATCAGGTTTAGTAAAAACTTTAACTGTTGGTATTACAATGTATGGGTTAATGGTCTCCTGAGGTCCTATTTTGGACCTCTGTCGATAGAAAATTGAGCTAAAAGATTGGGAAAGACTGCAACCCTTTTTCAAATCCTCTGGGAATGAAGGATAGAAGTCAAACATGCATGACATTTACATCTCTCTTTTAAACTGCGTATTTTTCCTTCTGTAGATGTGTTGTCGTTAGCTATAAACCTGCCCACCAAGAGAAGTGTTTTAGATCACTGTATTACAATCTCGACAAAATATGAAAAGGCATTTGAACAATCTCTTGTTGTGACACTTTTACATGTCAAAACAAGTTGTATCATTGGGACTTTTATCTTTCTGCCCCAAGGACTCTTGTCTTAAATTAAACTGGGTAGCCTGAAAGTAAGTGCGTTCAGCTGACAAGATAATCAAGTTGAGCTCCTCCAAATTCTGTTTTCTTATGAAGTCCAGTTGCGTATTCACTTTTTCACTGTTTATCACCCTGATTCAACTGGAGTGTTTGGTGCTGCTGTTCCCTTTAGCTCCTCTGAGGGTTTTCCCTCTTGCTTATTATTCTGGCTTGTCAGTAGGATGCATCCTAATTTAATGTTGTCTTGAATGCACTATCACTATGAAAACAAGGGCATCACCCACAGAGAAGAGCTCTTTTAAAATAGTATAGCGGCTTTGGTAGACCTGTGCCGTTGTGTGCAGCCATGCTCAGCCAGCCAAATAAACTAACAGTGTGTCCTCAGGCACCCCATGAGACAGCCACTGACCTGGCTAATGTGGGTGGCTGCCCTCTGTGCACACATAAACACGAATGAAACTATAGAAGACTCATACACATCATGGTTGCCAGCATAGATCTGACTACAGCTCACATGTATAATATAGTTTGATTTAATAATCTAGTGTCTCTGTCCTCTCTTGCTGTTCTCCCTTACCCTCTGCACTCTCTGTTCCGCAAACACTCATGATCTCCCCTCTGTGCCCCGGTCCATTGTTTGCCGCGATCCTATTTTAGTCTTTAGTTAGTTTGCCAATTCAAGCATGAACCCCATCGCTGGCTCTGAGCCTCAAGCCACTGTCACTGGAACAAGGAAAGATGTTTTATGTAAACAGCAATATAATGTCCTACTTGCCTGTTGAGTGTAACAAGTCCCTAAGAAGTTCACCAGCCTTGGAGGAAAATACCCACAGAGTCACATCGTTTTTTTGCTCATGTTTATTGTTTCTAACCTCCGTCATAAAATAAGATAAGATCAAATAAGATAATCCCATTATTAGTCCCGCAGCGGGGAAATTTACAGGATTACAGCAGCATTCAGAAAGTGCAAATACGAGACATAGTAATAGAAATCAAAACAAGTATTATAAATAAGTAATAAACAGTGAAGAATATTAACTAAGTAAAAAAGGTGAAACAAAATCCACAATAACTAAAGTATAACTACAAATATTAAATGTAAAGACAGAACCATTTTTTATTGCACGGCGTAGTGTGTATTTATATTGCATAAACCAGTTTGTCAGCTGTCGAGATGCTGCTGCTCCAGCAGACCACTCCATAAAAGATGGCTGATGCCACCACAGAGTCAAAGAAGGTCCTCAGGAGTGCTCCCTGCACTCCAAAAGACCTCAGTCTCCTCAGCAGATAGTCTACTCTGTCCCTTTTTATAAAGTGCATGTATGTGATCAGTCCAGTCCAGTTTATTGTTCAAGTGAACACCCAGGTACTTATAAGAACTCACAATCTCAATGTCCATTCCCTGGATGTTCACTGGTACCGGAGGAGAGTGTTTACCCCGGCGGACGTCCACCACCAGCTCTTTGGTTTTTTACCAGAGTTGATCTGGAGGCGGTTCCTCTGGCACCATCCTATGAAGTCCTGGTTCAGTTCTCTGCATTCTCTGTCATCACCGGTGGAAATGAGGCCGACGATTGCAGAGTCGTCAGAGGACTTTTGCAGGTGGCAGTTAGCAGAGTTGTGTTTGAAGTCTGAGGTGTATATGGAGAAGAGGAATGGAGGAAAGGTTCCTTGTGGGGCCCCCGTGCTGCAGGACACCGGGTCAGACTCACACTCCCGTGCCCGTACATACTGTGGACGGTTGGTGAGGTAGTCCGGGATCCATGCAGTGAGGTGGTGGTCCACCCCGGTCTGCTCCAGCTTGTCCCTCAGAAGCAAAGGCTGGATGGTGTGGAAGGCACTGGAGAAGTCGAAAAACATGACTCATAGTGCTTCCAGCCTTTTCCAGGTGAGAAAGGCATCTTTGTAGCAGGTAGATGACAGCGTCATCCACCCCGATGCCAGATTGGTATGCAAACTGAAGTGGGTCCAAAGATGAGCTCACCAGGAGATGTACAAGGACCAGCCTCTCCAGGGTCTTCATCAGGTGGGATGTTAACACCACCGGCCTGAAGCTGTTGAAGTCCTTTGGTCTTGGTTTCTGTTTAATGCACAAGCTACAGTGTGTCTGGACACATCAAAATCATTTACATTTCACTTTCAAACTGGATCACTTTCCCACTGGGAGAAATCAGGAAATTGCTCTGTATTGTTGATGGATTTGTTAAATTCTAAAAAAAGAGTCCTTGGTGTCCTTGTCAAGGAGGACATAAAGACTCTATATCTTGTTGTTGAATGTTGAATGCTAATTAAATATGTGTGTGCATTCCTAATCAACAGTGATGTGCTACACACATTCAGAAATTATATCACTTGTGTATTTGTCTTTACAAGAAAACAACTCAGAATGCTCATATTGCTATTTGAAAATTAATATGTTTTCCCTCAGTCATTGGCAAACACAGAAGTACTGTTATTTTCCTGTGAGGAAATGGAACACCATGTTGTATATGAATGTTATTTTAGCATAATTGCTTCATAATCAACAGTGGGAGGAAGGCTATGTGCATCATCATCATCATCATCATCATCATCATCATCACCATCATTTGGATAGTGATGTTTTTCTTTATCATTGATAACGTGTGATAATGTTGAGGTTTCAGTCCTAACGCTGTTGTGTTTGCCCTCATTCCAAATAACGTATCACTCATGGAGCCCTCAAAACCTGGAGCTCAGTCAGGACAGATGGGGCTGAGTGACACACATACACACAAACACACACGCACACACGCACTTTATGGGAAGAGAGACAATTGATATTTGAAGATGCAAGAAATACTTGTCTAGCTGGCTCCTCAAATAAAGATTGCAGAGTCACACGTCCCCAGGGTCTCATTATTTTCTGCATCCCACGAGAGTCCCTGATCAATTGATTGATCACTTCTTTCACTCCTTCTGTGGTCTGCTACCTCTGTTCCAGTGAGACCAGGGGGATACTTGAAAGTATATGCAGTTGTTATTTCATTGTTTTTAACATTTCATGACAATACAGAAAGAGGGAGGATAAGCTGACGGACAAGAGACGTTATAGGTGTTTCTACCCTCATTGATATAAATGGAGTACAAAATATTTGAAACACATGCCAGTGTAACACGTTACAACAGCACTACAAACTCCAAAATGATCATACAGTTGAATAAACACCTCTCTAAACAGTTAAACACAAACTGAACATGAAGAGAGAACTCATCGCAGGACAGTTGAGTAGACTACTAGAGTAGAGAGAGTAGAGTTACTTTAGCTGGTGGACCCACTAAACTGCAACTGACTGTAATTTTCTTTTTTGGGGTCTTGTTCTTTTCCAATTTCTTGGGACAAATATCATCATTTGATCATTTAGATCTTTACAGCACACGCAAAAGATATGAATCCAACTTGTGTACGTCCAAATTTTGACCAAGAGTGAGACGTATGCTTTAACTCTCCTTTTTTTCAATGTATGGTCGCAGCAATCAGACATTATCTCTTGCAGTTTTTAATGAATAGTTGTTTTTTTTCCTGAACCTAAAGCTGATGTTTTCTAAATATTTTACAGGCTAATTAAGTGGATTAGCCCTTTCATGGACTAGTCAACTAGTGGTCTTTGATAAAAAAATGGCCTGAGAGAGGTTCACCACAACCCTAACCCTAACCTCTTACCTCTGCCCCTCAGCTTAATGAAGCCTCAATGTTGCTCTATTTAGTTTCTCCAATGGCAAACACTCTGCTTTAAGTTAGATGGATGTGAATCAGCGCTGCACTGTGTGTGTGTCTGTTTAGCTCAATAATTTCAAGCAATGATGTAAATGGAAATTCCCTGAAGGAAACTGGATTTATTCAACAGGACAGTGGCTGCTAGTTTTAAGTACAACTGTCTCTACTGGGAGCCTTTATCTTAATAAAGAGCTTTCAAATGGTCTCCACACACACCTTCAGAAACCAAGTGGCAAATATTATCCATCACACTTAAAGACACAGCGATAATTACAATGCACACACACAACCACACAAATAAGAGGGCAGTAAAGCCTCTTATTTACACATTGAATACACTCTCGTGTTTTCATTTTGGGGACATTACATTGACTTATATTCATTTCCTGGAGACTTATCTTAACCTGAACTGCTACCAGCCTAAACCTAACCATGACTCTCAACCGTAACCTTAACCTAACCTTAAACCAAGACAATAACAACATGACCGTGCAAACAGATTTATGTCCTCACAAGTCATGAAAACACGCCCACACACACACACACACAGCGGCAGCTACGAGCCCAGAATATATGACCTGGCAGCCGAGCAGCTTTTTGGCCTCGTGTTACAGTGTGTGCCATTTGCTGCACAGCGAAACAAAACAGCATCCCTTAATCCTCTCACTTATTACAGACCTGGGGGTCTCTGGAGACCTGGAAGAAGAGTATAAAGAAGACTTTAATTCAGAGCGCTCCTGCCAGTCTTTGTCCCTGTGCATGTTTGGCTCTATTTGTTTTGGGACTGAACAAGATTAAGGTTGAAGTAGTTTTTTATTGCGCTCTGCACGAGTTTGAAGGCTGAGAAATGGAGCCAACGGATCTGAGGAATGACGGGGGAAAGAGAAACAGCTGAGAGGTCAATTTCAGGGGGATGAAAACTACTTAAGCTCATCATCATCATCATCGTCATCATCACTTCCTATCAAAATACATGGAACACTTTTCATCACTATACTGTAACTATATATTCGACAGAGAAGGGAAAATAATTGAACATATCTCTCACCACCATGTTTCAATAAATCAATTAAATGTGACATGTTTCTTATTAAATTAATAATTAAAATATATATTATGAAGTAACGTTATATCTTAAGATAAAATGATCCCCTCGGTTTAATTCACAAACTAGTAGTAGTGTATAAAGTAATCAAATTGAGCTGCACCTTTACCAGCTGCAACATCAAGATGATGTACACATGAATGCATCAATAATTATAATCCATAAATAGATTATTCTTTTCATAATTATGAATGAAGAGATACTTTTAATTTTGGTACTTCAATGATTGTATTTCAATAATAACCTTTTGCATTTTTACTTAAGTATAATTTGGATTGCATGACTTTTATTATTTTATTATTATTAGTATTACTGCTGTGGTTTTACGACTTTTACTTAAATAAAAGATCTGGGTTCTTCTTCCACTACTGAATTAAACATAATACATGTATTACACAGAATTATAGATCGCAGATTATGGATTTAAGAAAAGAACAGGAAAGTTTTGTGTTGCGTTTCATTAGAGTTGTCATGTCTGTATCGATGGCGCCATCAGGTGGCGGAAGTATGTCAAGACACTAAAAGTGACTAATAATTCCTGCCTTGAGCACATGATGAACATTGTACACACATTGACCACAAACTGCACATCTCTTTCAGTTTGATACGACCGACCTTTGTAGTTGTGTTTGTAACTGTGGAAAAGTTACCTCAAAGCTAAAGTCCTTTTCCGTGAAGTGAGATGTTTGGCCAACCCTGAGCAAATTATGTGTCTTGTTGACTGTAAGTTAACTTAACTTTGTGAATTGTGTCCTCAATCTGTCTGCAATGTTTGTATGTCTAATCGTATTGTTTTTTTAAATAAATTATATTTGTAAATTGAAAGTAAAACAATTCTTTAATTATTTCAATCATCTCAACCTTTTCTTTCATTCAACGCCACGTCTATAAACCATCAACAGCAGCCATGGGCTCTTGCTTGTTGACACTTTGTGTTTTTTGATACCAGACAACACATTTAAAAACATTTAACAGCATTCAAGTTTCCAACAAAATATATTTATATTAGTGAGTTACATTTATGTTACAATTTTATCACACAAGGGAAACAAATTATTATAGCATGAGAGCGTCCTTGACCTATCACAGATATTAAGATTTACAAAGGAAAAAATGGATATTCAAATTTCATTGTTAAATGTTAATCAAAGTGTTGGCCTGAAAGACAGCTGTAGAATGTAGGAAGACAGGACATCATCTCTTTACAGAAATATCCCCAGAGGACAGGGAATCATGACAGACAAATAAATCTAAAGTGTGACTGCATATATATATATACGTATATATTTAAGGTACAGGAGTATTATGATGATTTAGATTATTGATGTTAATATCAGGCAGTATTTGACAGCTGGTGATGATGTCAATCTTTTCGGACACAGCCTTCAGGTCATCCAGGATTAATCTGATGCTGTGGGACGCATTGATGATGGCACTCTGCGAAATATTTAGCTGAGCCGTTGCGCTGGAAACCTTTCACAAAAACAATCAGAAAGAAACTCAAATGAAGGCATTTCCAACCACAGCCAATTAGCTGTTACAAGATGTGTATTATAGAAACTCTGAAGCAGGATAAGCATCCAACACATCCACGTACCTCTCTACTGGCACTGCCGTAAACCTGCCGTACCATTTGTCCCACGTCAGAATACAGCCGGCTGTTCGATTCCTGCAGCTTCTGTTGTAAAAGCGTGTCACCTGGAAAAACAAAATTACATTCTGAAATAACTGAGAACTAAAACTCCATTTCATTGCTCACTTATCCACTTGGTTGATACCATTCACGACTAAATATTGATTTAAATTAAATGTTAACCACTGAAATACACTGATCAAAAAATATAATTTACCATTGCAACTACAACTACCACTTCACAACACATGATCTTAAAAGAGGCTCACCATATTTTTGATTACTTTCTATATTTTAGGATGATGAGTGAAGTTTGACCATGGAGGCTCATTGCTGACCTTTGTCACTCTAAACTCAAAGGTCCACTTAACAGCTTTTTCAGATGTTTTCAACCACATATCAAATGCACCAGTTTTAAATCAGTGAATGGAGCTGGCCCCATTCATACATAGCCTACATTCATTCATACAGGCAGGTGATCCACTCACTGACGAAGATCATGAGAAGACAGAAAATTGAGCCCTGAATAGAGCGTAATCTGTCTCACTTTAATTATTGCCATTGGGCTATTCTTTATTCTAATAATGACGTTGTTATAATGCGTTCCTCACCTTGAGGTCTGTGTGTGGGACTTGGCCTGTCTTCCACTACCGACTGTATATCAGGATGGTCTCTGACTACAATAAGAGGAGGCAGGTCTCTCCTGAGTATCTGGGCGCTGTCCTGGCTCAGTGAGGAGGCTCGGTCGGCCTGCTGCTCCTCACCCTCACTGTCTGTTTCAGATGCCTCCCCGGGAACCTGACAGCAGCCAAGATATCACAGCAGATTGAATAGATTAATGACAGGAGGGGTGGAAACATTTGTTAATGCTCTTATATGAACACGCACTTTTATCTCTAAAACACACATAGAAATGCAAGACAACCTTGGCTCCGACTATGGACGTTTGTGGAGCGGACATGGAGGTGATGTAGACTTCATCATCAGAGTCTGTCTCCGAGGCCTCACCCTGCACCACGATCTGGTACCCGCTGGACATGACTACACCCACACACACACACAAAACGAAACTTCATTTTCTAACGTTGCATTGAAAAAAACTATATATTGCAAATGTAGCTAGTAATAATAATTACAACGAGAAGTTATATAGTAGTTATGACACATCAAGTAAAGTGAAAGATAATCTGTAATATAATGTGAACTAAATGTTAAAATAAAATGTCAAACCTTCAAAAATACAGATCACATGAGCAGTGAGGAAGTGCCTTGTTTTCCAAGAACCAATCCGATGTGAGCTGTGGTGTCACGTGATATCTGACGTATCAGACAGCGAGTGGAACGCATGCGCATTGTCAAGAGTTCGTTTGTAATAAAATCGGCGTACACCGAAATAAAAAAGTAATTTTCTGATATGGTTTCAGGCAGTCTCTATGGTACCTGCCTTATTGCCCCTCCTCATGAGAGCAATAAATTGTATTACTGGTATATGATGTATACTTGATGATATGGTAGAGCATGTATTCTTCCACCACCGGGCCCTTTTTTCACGTTATGACAGAAGGAAAACTCCTGCTAACTCCGCCTGCGTGAATCCAGAGTGGAAAAGTTTCCCTGGCAGGATAATCGAGCGCGACCCCGGAAGCTGACTTGTGTTTACTTCGTGTAGCCTGCAGTCAGTTGACAGGTACAGTGGATTTACCCGTTCACTCTGTTTAGTTTATTTAGATAACTGCAAGCTATGTCACATATAACGTTAGATACATTGCTTTGTCCTTTTCTCTCTCATACCGAAATATAAAAAACTAGGCCTGACACTGACGGCAAACACAAGCTAGCTTTCTGTCGCTAACTGTCGAGCTAACGTAGACGTCGTTGAAGGTTTTCACATATAACTTTAGCTTTACTGAACTTTAGCTAACTGCTGATTTTCTCTTTTGAGGCAAAGCTAACTAGGTTCTAATCACGGCTGTGTGTTTGTCAGGAATGGCAGACGAGTCTCTATTCGACTTTCTCCATATGGAGATCGTCTCACACATTTACAAGGAGCAGCAATCCAGTAAAGAAGAGATGGACAACAAGGTGTGTTCAGCAAAGGCGTCCATCAATCAACTGACACGTATTTAGACGAACCTGATCTTCGAGTTACACTGTGGTCTGTAATCCCCTTGCAAAACACCATCTACTAGCTCACGGTGCCTAGTTAGCTACATATTTGTAGATAACGTTACTACTAAACAACCTGATAATCAGTCTGACCACGTGTTTCCCTCTCCCAGGCCTCACAATACAGCTCATCGTTACATTATAATGTTTTAGCTTCTACAGGACACGCCACGCTGATACACGTAAGCTATATTTTGTCCACTGAGCAAATTGACAGCTTGAATTTCTTCTCTTCAGGACAGAGCTGTCTGTGTTTCTGTCCTTGAGAGCATGGGCTTCAGGGTAGGACAAGGACTCATTGAGAGGTAGACAAGCACACACACACACGCACATTACACGTATGTGTAAGGCCAAATGCTTTGTAACATGCATCCTCTTCACTTCTGTCACGTGTCTGTGTTGACGTTTGCTTTGTCTAGGTTGACCAGGGACTCTCCCAGCTTCAAAGATGAGTTGGATGTCATGAAGTTTGTCTGTAAAGACTTCTGGACAAAGGTGTTCAGGAGGCAGGTTGACAACCTCAGAACCAACCATCAGGTAAAATATAAGTTTAGAGTGGTCTTTCCACCAGCAACAATTTCAATCTCTCTTGTGAAAACTTTGTTTGCGATAGATGTCACACGTCATTATGTCAAAGAAGTGCTTAGAATTTCTTAATCTTCAATCAAACTCAATTAAGGTGATAGCTTATTTAAATCCCTCTGAATTATAGGAGTCCCTGCTGGTAAATTATGAAATTAAGATATGTACAGACGCATATTCATTTTTTGGTACTAGTATTGTTACTAAACAACCATTTATTTTCTGCCATAAGGGTACGTATGTCCTGCAGGACAACAAGTTTTCTCTGCTGACTCAGCTCTCCAATGGAAAACAGTACCTGGATCAGGCTCCTAAGGTTAGTATTCTCACTCTCACTCTCACTCTCACTCTCACTCTCTCTCTCTCTCTCTCTCACACACACACACACACACACACACACACACACACACACACACACATACACACACACACACACACACACATTCCTACTGTTGTCACCTGGGGATCAACTAGAAGTAGTTACTTAAGGCCTTTTGTTGGTATACAGCCAAATAAATCAGAATCCGAGTCGTTAAAGCTAATGCTGCTGTAACGCTGTATATGTGTGTGTTTTCCCGCAGTACCTTGCTTTTTCGTGTGGCATTGTGAGAGGAGCTCTGACTAACCTCGGTATGGACAGCGTAGTGACAGCTGAGGTCTCTGTTATGCCGTCCTGTAAGTACTACCAGAATACCAATCACGATTCTCTTTATTGTGGGAAAGAGCGAGGTGACATAACATGCTCATTGGCTACCAATAGTCCCTAGACTGTTGTAACTTATCCAGTCTTTGGATATGTCTCTTAAAGTGCAAACACCTGGTATACTTCCCCGTAATTTTTGTCTTGACAGGTAAATTCCAAGTGGTGGTCCAGAAGTTGTGATCTGATCTTCTGTGCTACCCTGGAGCTGATGGACGGGGCCATGTGGGGTTCTGTTAATCCTAAAGAGAGGATAGTAGTTCCTGTCCAACCACAGAAGGAGTCAAACACCAACTTAATTTCCTCATCTGGGTCAAACAGGACCAGCCAGGTTCTGACAACCAGGTACCTGTGACAGAGCAAAAAGGCTTGGCCAAAGCTAACCTTTTACTTGTCCTACTCTGACACAGAACACGATTTGTTTTATTCCTTTTGCATTTTGATATAGTTTATTTCCCATTTGAGTGAAACAATGCATGGTGTTCTCAACTTTAGTTTTCCTTAAAGAAGTGGAGCCTGGCCCTGACTGACACCACTGAAATGTTGACCGTCAGTGATATCAATACAATAGTGTAAATGTATAGTAAATCACAAAGTAAGTTAATATTATCTGTACTGTGTTACAATGTTGAGTGCCCAAATTGAGAGGACTGACTAAGAAGTACCTACTAAAAAATAATTGAACATGAAAAATAATTTAGGATCAGACATCAACTGCCATACCATCTCTTTTAGCATCCATCCAAATAATAGCTAGTGAGCCGTTGGAAATTATTATACCTGGCACATCAGATTCATTATTAAAGACTTGTTTTTTCTGCAGACACACATAACCTAGTTCCTGGTGCTTTGTTCTGCCCTGGAGCAGATTGCCTTTAGGAGCTGACTGTTTCACGCATGCTGGTGGTCTTTTAAATTTCAGTTCATTTTGAGGCAAAATGCAAATCAAGAATGAGTCATTCATACAGGACTTTAAGTTTAATTATGTTCTATTATTAGATGTGATAACAGTTTCTGAGAACCACTCAAACTGAATTTACAGATTCTTATTTTTTGTACCAAAATGTAAATGTTTTTTACAGCATTGATTTGAGTTGTATGTAGTATTGAGATTTTCCTAGCATACAGTAAACTGTAGCGTGGATCTATGGGTTATATTTGTGAATGTTACTTTGCTTTGAATAAAAATCTCCTCAAATATGAATACTAAAACAATTTATGCGTGTGCCATTTCTTTTCATCATTTCATTTTCCAAGCTTAACATTTTCTCTTAAATCGAATAATAATGTTGTGACACGAACACCCTAAAAATGAGGCCTGTTGAACAAGAAGAATCTCACTGGTAGATGCTGTTGCCTCTTTGTGCCACTAGAGGGACACATAAAGCTGCCATGATTTTTCATGTCTGTTGCTTTACCCTCATGGCAAGTTCTGTCAAGTGTCTCCATGTCTGGTCCAGCATGTTCCCTCAGATCTGTAGTTGATCTTTCTGATGTACTCCGTGTTTGTCTGGGAGATTGAAGGACACACGAGGTTGCACAGTGCCATGAAATCCCCCCCCCCCCCTTGCGTATTTATTCGCACAATGTTTGGTACAACAAAATAATCTCCAACAATTAATCCAAATAATTTGTGTTATCATTAATCCGTGATAACACAAGCTGTGTACATACCCTTTGCATATTCTATTTAGAATGTTTGGTATTTTAATTCATAAAAAAATGTTTACGTTGATGCGCAAAAATAGTTTTGTCTGTATTTGCGCAAAGAATTCAAAGCTTGTTGACTTTTCATGGCACTGTAAATAACTATTTAGCTAAAATTTTCTTATGTAAATGTGTACCTTTTACCATTTTTTTGTTACTCGTCTACATAACCACACATTACACTGTGCACTAGCCACAGCAGTTCCATTTCCCATCATCCCTGCTTAAGTTATTAATATTACTTTCCGGTTGCTGATCCATATCATGAGCTTGCTATTAAGAGGTTCTACTGTATGTGAGTGTACTGTACTTCTCAGATATTCAGTGTAAAAGTTTTGGAAGAAAACCATGGTCATTTTGAGTTAGTGTTTAGAATAAATTTACCCAGGTTCTGTCAAATCCATCATCAGATTTGGTACAATATTTTACACTTTATTAACCCTTGGATTTTATACATACATTTTGGTACAGCACCTCGTGGACATTATTGCTCTCGTTGATGTATTATGTTGCTCACTCTGCTGCTCCTTTTTAATTTAGTCTCTGCTTTAATAACTGTGTTCCAGTATTCTAATGCCGTCAGTGTGATCGTTTTACACAACAAAGGCTCTTTACATGTAACTTTATCCTTTTAATGCGCCTCCAATGTGACTCTCGCTCGGGCTCGGCCCTGAAAAACTACTGTGTGCATGCTGCTTTCCATATCTGCTCCTACTGCCGTGAAAAACTTGCTGTCTATATTAGCCACAACATGTGGGGTGTATTTCACCATACAAGGAGAAACTTAGCCTCGGTAATCCGTGAATATATGACATAATGGTTATAATCATGAATGACGACGTCGGAGCAGAATTTGTGTGCAACAGGGCAGTCGATAGTGAGGGGCAACGTCTCACGCACATCTACGGCCAATGGAGTTTGTGCACAGCCAAAGTTTGACTGAAATAAGAGCAATGATACATATTTTGTCAGTGTCATATTATGATTAGATTTTTTTTAAAGTTTTTTTCACTCCTGCGGCACACAAAGTCACCACGTCGGTTGCCATGATACCGAGCTATATTTGTTCACAAACCCCACCACGAAGCGTAGATGGCTGCTAGAAATTAGTGAAGGAGAGAAAGAGAAGGAGTTGGACTGCGTCTTAAAGAGGCACGCCACCAATTTCCAATCGGCGTGTGAAAACAGTTGTTAAAAGGCTCCGGTGGCTCTCGGGGGAGCATTTTATAGTCTAAGAAAAGAACTCTGTTGATGTCATCAGGGCTACTTAGAGTTGGGTTTGGACAACACTGAGTTTTATTTTGTTTTTTCAAAAAGCCTGCGTTACAAACTGACGGTGTGGAGTTAGGAAGGGTCTAATACAAGAGTTGCTGTTGGTTGCATAATGGGAAGTGTAGAATCTGGTGTTATTGGAGCTTGACCCATGCAAGGGATTAAAAGTCAGGATGCCTCGGCTTATGCTGCATCACTTTTGGTCATTCTTTTAAAAAAAAAAAAAAAACCTTTCTTGCAAGCCCACCAACTTCATGGAAGGGCAATACTACATTCCCTTTAATATATTCGGAACTCCTTTGTCTCAAACCTTGGGCTAGCACTCTCACTGGGGAATGTCCTTACTTACTGCTGGCTCTCAAGACAAGAGTTCTTGAATGAGTTTAAGAGAGCAAGACAAGTTAAATAACACCCCTGGTTATAAGCAGACTGCCACTCTGGCCCTGCTGATCTGCATAGTGCATCGGAGGTGACCGCAAAAATGAGTGTTTTTTTTCAAATTTCTTTTCAACTGTAGAGATGTTGTGAAAGAAGAATACAGTCAGGAAAACGGAGTTAGGCGTCTGCATAAATGTGCAGCACCTGACTACAGCCCACTCTTTTAGCCATTTGTTGCAATCCATTAAACACTTTGCCCAAATCCTGTCTGGAGAGAAGGGGGGAAAAAACAGAAAGTGGGATTAAAGAGAAAGCCTGGGAGGGGGCCGGACCGTAGAAAGCCGTTGAGGAGAAGAGGGTGAGATTGAGAGACTGGACAAGAGGAAAATGAGATGGAGAGAATGAAGAGCCTCTACAGGAGGCTTGAGGGAATTGAAAGGTAGAAAAGAGAAGTTTATTAGAGGTGGGAGGTGGGGTGTGTGTGTGGGGGGGGGAGGAGGGGGGGGGGTGTCAGAGAAAGCGGTATAGGAGAAGAGAAGGATGAAGAAGGTGAGAAAAGTTTCCTGTACCTGAATAAATGTAAAAAAATATATATACATTGAGGAAAACTGGAGACTGGCTAGCTGAAATTGAGGGGGGTGATGGTGAGAGTTAAGCAGCAGCTGATCTGTGCTTCGCTCCACTTCCTCCTGCTCTGCCCTGCATCACAATATCACCCATACACTCATAAAGAGGAACAGTGAATGAAGGGTGGGAGGAGGAGGAGGGGGAGGTGGAGGGGGAGGGGGAGGAGGGGTGTGTTCAGGGGCTAGAAGAAAGAAAGGAGGCGTTGGGGGTGTGCAAGTGAAACCAGCATTCATTATCTCAAATTGATGACTTGCTAAAATTGAGTAACACTGTCCACATACACTGACTGAAGTCTTTTGCCGCGTGAGAAGTTGCCAGAGACTATTGATCGGGGTCCTGAAAGCTCACTTTAGTTTGTAGGCAGACAGCTGAACTCACCAAATGCTGTTTAAAGTTATTGTTGAACCCTGACAATTTGGTAGTGCCAATACTAAATTGGGGTCTAAAACAATGTCAATGAAGTAGTTGATTGATCTATAAATGCAGCTGCACAACACCCACACGTCTGAATAGAGCATGTATAAGAGTTGTTTTTAATACTTGGATGCCAACAGAAGGACAGTATTGATAGTATGCTGGAGCTGGATGGTTGTAATTATTTAATAACTAACATTAGTAGTTAGCTGATCAGTAAACAGTAGGCGCTTAGCCAATTGCTAGCTAGCTTCCAATGTGCTAGCACTAAAACGTGTGTCATGTTTTGTAGCGTTTCATTACTATAGCTTTGACATATGACCAATACTGACCAGTTTTTACATAGTTTATTTTTAATTTTATCTGCGTGAATGTTTTATTTCCAACAACCTGCTTTAGTTAAAAACCTGTATGATCTCACAGGCTGCCTTCATCCTCTCAAATTGTCCCATCACTTCTTTGTCTCACAATTTATTTTATGTAGGCCTCCACTCCCCACTATTATCCCAATGTCTGCTCATTCAACTTCCTTCAGCCATGCATACCGGCCTAAGAGTGGGATTCTCTGTCTCAAGCACACAAACAAACTTTGTCTCTCGGGGCCATATGTTGACCTGTGGTGGACCTGAATACAGCCATCTGCCTGCCTATGTCCCACAGGGCAAGAGTGTGGGAGAATGTCTATCAGACACAATTCAGCACACACACACACACACACAGAAACCATACAAGCACAAGCACACACACACACACACACACAGAAACCATACAAGCACACACATGCCTTTAGCCCCATTCACAGCCACTAATCACTCCAAGACAGCCAGCCCATCTCATGTTAACAGTGACAGCTCTTGTGTGCATGAAAGAGATTTCTGGAGGGTTAACCATGCGTAGGCATCTATATATGCATTGTGCATGGTGGAAAAATAAAAATCTTACCATCATGATACATTTGTTTAAGTGATGACATACCTTATTGGCTTGATGTAAACACTCCTCACAAACTTAATGTAATTAAAGTAATTTAGACCACAACTTGGGTTTTATATACCCGGCTGTTTTCCTGGTTTATCATATATAGTTGGATTTTATAAGGACCAATTACATTTCGTGGTTTAAGCCTCCGTATGCCTCTACACACTTCTGTTGCTCACCATGGCAACAGAAGATTAAAGTATAGTACGCAGCTGCTACGCAGAGAGCAGGAAAGTGTTGAGGGGATGTAATTGATAGAAAGGAGAGAAACAAAGTTAGGGAGGAAGGATGGATTCAGAGGAGGCAGTGAGGGAGAAGGGACATGGGTGGGAGCCCAGGATTGGTCAGATTAAACCCTAAACAAAAGACTTCTTATCTCCACATGAAATCTCAATGGCATGACTACACACACACACACACCAGTGTCTTGCTATTCTACAGCAGACTGGTTGACTATTATAGCTAACCTTGTATAAATGGATTTTTTGCAATTTTACTTCTGTTATTCAGTGCAATCACAAAAATAGCGCTGAATTATACTCTTATCAATCAGCAACGCTAGTTTGTTAGAACTCGAGGCTGCATCATAGTACCTGTAATTAATTTCCTGCTCACGTAATTTTATCTGGGAACACGGAGAACCCGTTGTGTTTTACTTTTGTATCGTGTAATTTGTGGATGAAAATAGGAGTTTCTAGTCTTTGATTATACATGCTAGCCCTTCTGAAGGACCTGAGTAATAATCTGTAATCAAAAAAAAAAAAAAAAAAAAAAATCACACTGCTATTGTATTTTTCCACAGCATAAAGCAACCTTTCTTTAATGATTCCTTCCCAGTGTGCGGTGATTTTGGTGGGGAAGTGTTCAGACAAACTAAAAGGAAAAATAGGTTTTATTTTCTTCTAAGAATTCTTTCTTACTTTTGACATTGTTTGTGTGTACGTATACAGTGAAGGGCCACCGGGGGAATGTGATCTACAACGAAAATCATAACCGACAGTTCACTGGTTTGCGGCTTCCTTCCTTCCTTCCTTCCTTGCTTGCTTCCTTGCTTTCTTGTTCACGAAACGTGTGAACATTGTTGCACATCTACTACAGCCAGCATAATACATGCAACAAGGCAGAAAGCTGAAGGAAACATGGGAGTCTCGTAACCTCTGCATTGTTGCGTCAGCACCTCAATAAAGGGTTCTGAGCGGATGTGGCACACATGCCTATAAAAGATAGATTCTACTTGTAAATGATGCTAAGTCTAACCCCAAGAAGCTGATTAAGGAAAACAAACTAAGTTTTAAAAAAAAAAAAAATCAAAAAACTTTATTTCCAGTACAAAATAGCAAAAAAGAAAAAGAAAAAGAGAAACCAAATATATTAAACTTGATACAAGCATCACCAACTCAAAGTCCTCTATAAATATGTTAAAATAAATTAAAGAAATTAATTTACTAAAGATTATCACCTTTAACACTAAACAGGCCTCAAACATGTTGATGAAAAGGTGATTTTAAATAGACCAGTAACAGCGCAGCGTCTGTTCTTCTAACCAACTACGTCATAAACACACAGGTAACATTTCTATAACAGTAAGCATACATACCCTAACCCTACAGAATGCTGGATCTAGCTCAGTGAGGCAGCGGACCCGGGCACACAGTTCACATACATGTGACCAGGAACGCTACACATTCTTAACAGTACAAAGCCATAACAGGAAGAATTAATATTGACGGAGAGATGAAATATGGTGTGCTGAGTCACAAAAACATGAATATTTATCGAAAATGTAACACCAATGCTGCCTTTGGACAAAAAGAGGGAGAAAAAAAACAAAAAAAACGCTCCTGGGAATGTTGTGTTTAAGATAATCTAAAATACATATGAGCACCACAAAGTATTTAGGAAAAATGCCAGCGGTAAAACAGGACATGAAAGATTCACATGACTTGATTAAAATTTCCTTCTACGCCAAGTGCTTCGCAACGAAAGCCATTTCCAGATCTCATCAGTCTACACAAAACAAGACGCAGAATAATGTGACGGCGTCTCAATCGTTTTGTTTTTTGGTCCATCTTTGACTCACAATATTGATGGATTTTTCCACAACGCCGGCCAATTGGGCTGGCCCATTTCACATATCAAAGCCAAAACGAATACCCATGCCCTGCTTCTCCAGTTGGCAACTCATGCAGCCAATGACATGCCATGAACATGGGATTTTGGGATTTAAGCTCAAACTGAGTCCCCTTCCTCCCCCTGTAAGGCAGGTCACATTAGGTCATTTGACATTTTACTGGTGGCAGTTTTATCAATAATTCACAAGACACAAAAGAACACTTGTAGTCATCTTAACAACGAGGAGACTTGAACTCTAGCTTATTTGACTAAATAAAGAGACCTGCACCCCATCCACATATCTCTCCTAACAAACCAGCAAATATTATTTCAACACATGACCTGGGAAATAATGCAACAGGCACTTCAATTGTTTAAAAACTTAACATTCGGGGTCACGGCCAGTGATCTAAACATAACCTCAGACTGTATATATGAGAAGAAAAAAACAGTTTCAACAATACTGTGTCCACTTAACATAGTGCGTTTGTGCTACCATAATCAAAACGTTTGAGCTACAAAGAGGTCTTTGGCTTTGTCACATTTGTTTTTGATCACTCAGAAGTTGGTAAAAAAGGTAACATAAATGGTGTGGTTGGACTCACCGTCAGGCGGCAACGTGGCCAATCACACTGTGATTACAATATCTTTGTCGCAATCTGCCATATTAACATACGATTTTGGTTAAGCATCAATCGCCTCCGGCACTATTTAACTTCTGTCTTGATTTATACTCCGTTTTGGTGGCAACACACATTTCAGGTTCTTCACTGTCGCTTCCCTTACGCATACGACAGTGAGATTTAAACCACATAAATTGAATAAGCGAAATCTCTCTGTGCTTTCTGATTCAGTCAATAAGTTTTTGTTTTCTTTTGATGCCACACAGGAGCAAAGAACGTCTGAGGTGTCAGTGCAGTGGCTGTGTGTGAGTATGTGTGCATTTATAGGGTTCTAGTGTGTGAGCAGTGTGTGTGCTTGAATGTGGATATATGTGTGTACAGCATATATTATGTTGAATAGGCCGGGTTTGTGTTTGAATGTGTAAAATATATATATATATATATGTAAATGTATGTTTGTGTTCACAGCACACTGCCGCCTAAAGGCAGAACCCAGTAGCATCCTCGGGAACAGAGAGCTGACTGAATACAGCCAGACGTTTGCCGTTGGCGTCATTAAGGCCTCCGCAGGACTCAGAGCCACTGAGCGAGCTAGCAGAGCTGCTTCCATCCTGGTCTTGGTCTGACAGAGAGGTGTAGGACAGGGACCGAGCGCCCATGGGCCCTGGAAAGACCCCGGTAGCATTGGGACTCTGCCTCAGGGAAGGGGAGGCAGTCGGAGACAGCCCACTTGGAGAACAGCCGGAGTCCGGGGAAGGCAGGAATGGAGACCGGGGGTCCGCTGCGGTGATCTGGCCCATGGGGGGCTGGTACTGGTGGGCAGGGGAGGCCTCAAAGGCAGAGTCCATCTCCAGGAAGGCGTGAGAAAGGAGGTCGGTAATGTCCGCGCAGGAAGGAGGAGAGGCCGATGGAGGGCGAGTGAACGAAGCAGGGACAGGAGGTAGAGCAGGAAGGGCAGGCTGAAGGGCTTGCTGGGGGGCAGAGGGAAACCCGGCAAAGCTGAAGCTCTGCCTGACAAGAGGAGGTCTGTGCGAGCGGAAGGAGGAAGGTGGCTGCTGGGGAATGCTCGAGGAGGAGGACGAGGAGGAACGAGAGAGGGCCTGTTGATTTTCCTCCTCGTTGTTGTGGACAAAGTGGCAGCGCATCCCGTAGGGGCAGAAGCCGATGGTGTGAAACGTGCGACACGGCTCAGTTTTGTATTTTGGATGTCGGTTAAGATCCCGCAGCTCATCCAGCCCGTGGGCAAACTGGCACTTGCCGCCATACTTGCACAGGCCGCTCTCGGTGAAAGAGCGACACAGTTCAGTCTTATAGCGCGAAGAGGAAGAAGAGGAGCTAGTGTTCAGTGCAGTGGGGCTGAGGTCACTTTGGGAGTGCGTCATGTCAGACCCCGGCCAGCCAAGACCTGCTGCCGTGGTGCTGCTGGTCTCCACCATGCTGAGGGAGCGCTGGGCGAGGAAGCCTGACTTTCCCCACTCGGCGGAATTAATGAGCTGGGTGGGCAGGGGGCTTTCTGGCTGCTGCTGCAGCCCCCACTGGCTGGCGGTCAGAAACACACTGTCTGAAGGATCAGCGGGGAGGCAGGAGAGAGACGACAGGGAAAACGATGTGCCGCTACGTGGCTGAGCAACGCAACCTGGTGTCGTCATTGCCAGACTGAGGGGGGGTGGTGAGCGGTTCTGCTCCCTCAAGTCAAGATTCAGCAACTGCTGTAAAAAGAAACAGATAAAACAACATTAGCTGATATATTTTTAAATTAATATTGAGCAATTAGTTGTTGTCGTTTTAAATCTCCGTGGCATGATTCTTTGTCCATGGACGACTGAAAATGTATATACACTGACATCTGTTGACACTTCTCTTAGAGACCACGGAAAAATTAAGGAGCGTTGTCCTCCTCATTAACCATTTCATGGTTGTGATTGTTTTCAATTTCCGCACCGAAAACGACGGAAGTTACATGAGGAAAATGTAAAATTCTTCATTTTTTTTCTCCACTAGATTTACTCAATTATCCAACATGTTTACAATTCTCTCTTGGTACACTTCTCAGTGTTTTACTGAGATGTTTTTTTTAATTTTTAATTTTTAAATCTGGCAGAATAAATTCATGGATGATGGGTATTTAATACTGACCTACAAGTATTTAATGAAAAATGAAAACAAACTTTTGTCAAGTATTTACTTTTGTGTTATGAACTTCTGACAACCCCTGCAGTGTTGTGTTTCACTGCCATGCAATACAGACACCACAAAGTTAGCTGCGTGGATCTTCAGTCAGCAATACTTCTGATGTGACTCGCCCTCTTTAAAGGATTGTATTTGGATCAGTCCATCTTAACTTTTGTCGAAAACAAATTCCCTCTCTTGTCTTATACAAGCAGCTACAGAAACGAAAATGAAAGCAAGCATAAAAACGCAGACACGGAGGACCTACATGACAAATTATCTTATTCTTTTACTTTTTTTTTGGATAGCTCACCCCAAAATGATGACTTGAAAATAATGAATGAAATAACAATTCCAATGCTGCCACGGGAGCAGTGGGATACAGCAAGCCCCTCTCAAACCATATATTCACGAAAACATGATCAAAATCCAGCAACACTCTTTCCTTTATTCAGCCACAAAAAGTTTTTACCCTGGCACCCTACAACCCCTCTCGTCTGCAGGATATAACCCAGAATCTGTACACTGCTGCGCAGCGCATGAAGTAAAGTTAGAGTAAACCCCTCGTGCAGTTCCTAAAATATAGCATTAGCGTTAGTCTGTCACACAGCGTGCTGCTACTTACGAGCATCCGGTGACTCAAGCCCCTCTCCGTGTTATCCCCGCGGACTGACAACTTTAACGGAGGACGTCTTGTTGCTTAGAGCATAAAGTTGCCGCTACAAGTCGTTACCGGTGGACCAACTGGCTCCGCCTAAACTAACGTGGTCACGTGAGCTCACAAGTACTAACTAACTAAAATAAATAAAATCACAAAATGATCTCAGCGTTAGTTAGTTAGTTAGTGGCGGGTTCAATGGGCCCAGGTTACGATGCATCGCAACAACAGTTTAAAACAAGCGCTTCCACTGTGACACGTTGGCGTCCGAGTCCCGGGGCGAGTTACCGTTCAATCACAAGAAAACCCGCCGAGAGCTCGACGGAGCAGCCTCCGGTTACCGGTTACCGCACGGAGCACCCGCCGAACCACACGTGAAACCGACGGAGAGAGCTACAGTTAGCGGTGTAGCCGGTTAGCTAACGTTAACACCCCATGACCTAGCCAACTTTTTTTTCTTTCGCTCAACTTTCGGTGCGCGTCGCCTTTACCTTGCACATCATCTCTTCCAGGTCGGCAAACTGGTTGCGGGGGAAAGACGGCATTTCGCTGAGTTTGTCTAAAAAAAAAAGACTAAAAAAGTTTGGTCCGATCTGGTCCGCCCCCGCAGTGAGAGACGCGGGCAACTCGCTGGCATGAGTCGGGCAGAAGTTTCTGGTTGTGTCCGCGGTGCTGAACGAGCCCCGGACCACGTGTGGATTTAAAACCTAACATTGCTGTTGGCCACGCCCACAACCCCGTGAGTCACCAGACAGTTGTTTTCATCAGACCTGATGGGGACTGCTCCAAAAACACTCGTTTTATCTGACCTATTTTTAATTCCTTGAATATAAATATATACATATATTTTTTTTATTCATTTATATTTCAAGTATATCGATGGCCAAAGTGCAAAACCTCCTATCTGCAAAATGATCCAGGAAAAGTGGGGAATGACCTCCTATCTGCACTTTGTATATATATATTTTTTTATTTTGTATTATGCATTGGGTATCCTTAACAAATAGCATTCTGCAAGAAAACAACAAGTTTTTTTTAGTATTCTCAAAAAAGTAAATTTTTCAGATAGGAGGTTTTTCTCTTCGGCCATCGATAAATTCCAATTATTTTTAAGCCATTTGAGACATGTGGTTTGAATCAGAGGCGACAGAGGAGGTACACTGGTGGTAGTCAAAATAAAGAAAGTTTATAACACAAAGGGCAAAGGGGGACTTCAAGAAATAGAAAGGAGACAAACAGCAACAAGAAAAGGCAGCCACAAGGTTAAAAAACAGGAGTGCATGCAGAAAACAGGAGTAGTGAACACATGGGTAGAAAGGACTGTATGGAGACAGCTGAGCCCCATGAGACAGACAAGGAGGAGTGAAGTCTTTGATTTCAAAGGTAAAGGTAGATGTGTGAAAAATTCCACCACAGAGCGGAGCCATGAGAATATCTGACAGTCCCACTCAAAGACACACACAGACAGATTTGTTCCTCTATCTTTGCAAGGACCAAAAAATGTCAAAGTAAAGTTTTATCTCCCCAAAATTCAAACTTTAAACTAATCACAACCCTACGCACAGCCCTAAACCCTATAGCCTGGAGGAATTGTCAAGGTAAGCTCTGACAGAAAAAGGGCCCATTCTCCTTCCACCTCTGGTGAGACATTGGTCCTCACAAAGACAGAATTTCAAGAACAAACACACACCCACACAGGTCTACCAGGAGTGAAGTTGTCACACCTCTGGGATTGTAAGGAGGATTGCGACAGTATGCCCAGCAGCCTGACGAGTTGGCCGTTACTACAGGGAAAAGAAACTGCTTTCAGTTTGTTGCTGTGCAGTTCACTGCTTCCAGTGTCTGGATATAGGGGTTTGATTCCCTCTGGGGCATTGCTTCAGCTGAGAGTGTAAGCACGTACAGGTAGAATAAAAGCACCACCTTAAATAAAAAATGACAATGGTCACTTTGAGGAGGGACATTTTCTTATAAGTTAGTTGGCTGAAAAAATGTGCAGTCCTTGTGAGAGCAGAAAAGACTTTTTTTTTTCAGAAATTGGTAAAAAAAAAAAAGAAAGAAAATTGTACGCTACATAAATCAAAGTTTTGAAATGCTTGGCCCCAAAAGTATGAAAGTTCTTGAAAGCAGGATATCTGAGCCTCTTTAGAAAGATGAGTTCAGTTGAGAACAAAGCCTGTCGAAAAGCTTTGTTTTGGTCCAGCCAAGTGGTCACCATTAAATGTGTGTGTTTGTGTGTGTATACATGCTTGTGTGTGTTTAACAGAGGGTCTCGACCCCCAACAGTACTGTGATGATGTAATGGTAGGCCTATAAGATAAGATAAGATAAGATAAGATAAATACTTTATTAATCCCGCAAGGGGACATTTTTTTGGTACAGCAGAAAATAACAATATATACAAAAATAGAATAGAATAATAAGAATAAGAATAAGAAAATAAGAAATATGCACAATATATACAACAAGTAGAATAGAATAGTAATAATATTAAATTAAATTAACTAACAAACGAAACAGCAGTGCAATATGTAGCAAACAACAATCAAAGGTGCTATAGTGGGTGTTTTATTTGGCCAGAGGTGATTTATTGTACAGTGTTATTGCAGAGGGCAGGAATGAGCTCCTGTCTCGGTCCTTGTGGCAGCGGAGCTGGAGGAGTCTGTTGGAAAACGTGCTCCGCTGTCCCTGCAGTAGGTGGTGGAGAGGGTGGTCCGGGTTATCCAATATGGATAATAACGTCTTCAGCGTCCTCCTCTCCACCACCTTCTCCAGACTGTCCAGTTTGCAGCCAACGATGGAGCCGGCCTTCTTAACCAGTTTGTTAAGCCTGTTGGTGTCTCCGGCTCCAGCGCTGCTCCCCCAGCAGACCACGGCGAAGTGCAGTGCTATAGGTCTGCTCTACACATCCTGAAGGTCGCCTCAGCCAGCTGTGTTTTGACTTGTGTGATTCCTGAAGCTGACTTGGTGTCCTTCCTCACATATCTGCAGCTAAAGGGGGGTTAAGAGGCATCATGGTGTCCAGCGGCCTTGTGCCATGGTAACATAACATCCCAGGTTCTATTCTTTCAGCGGGTATTCTTTGCACGTCTTTCCTCTTTTCTGTCCTGTCAAACTCTGCCGTCGCTATCAAAATTGCCACACAGCTATATCTTCATGAAGAAAATGGGCATTCATTTCTCGTGTCTGCCTCTGAAACCAGCACCTCAGCTTCAGACGCAGTATCGTCCAGATACATCAGATTGTGTGGAGATCCAATTAAGATGGACTGTAGCATCCCAAGTGTGAGAGACATTTGAGTGGCCTTTTGTCATTATAATTCACTTCCTCATTCACATCTAAATTCATCATTAAGAAACTTAGAACTTCTGAAGAGAAAAAAAATACACGTTTCAACATTGCAGTGGCTAAGACCTCTGTGCTGCGTGTTCCCAAATTAAAATGGGAAAAAAAGTTAACTTTATTCTGCATAGGCAAAGCAGCAGTTATTTTTTTTGTTGTTGTTGTAGAATATGCACACTAAAAACTGCAGTCAGGAGTGTATTTTAGCCTTTAAAGGTGGTCATTAGAGAGGTGACAAGAAATGAGAGGGGCAGAGAGGGAAGGAACGACATGCAGTAAAGGTCCCCGTCTGGAAATCGAACTATGAACTCTATCTTAACCACCAGGTCACCATCACGCCACACATGTGTGGACACATAACCGAGATCCCAGTCTTCTTCATTTGGCTGTGTTTCCTCCTGTATGTAAAGCCGCCTGCTTTCACCCGAGGTGCAATTAATGCCAAGTGTGATCAAGGCCTGATTATGTGGCGACTGTCCTTTGGGTGCTGTTCCAGACGTGAGACCCTGCCCTAATTAATTCATTGTCTTAAGAGGTTGGCTCTGCGTGTTTGTTTTTTAACCTGAGATGAAGACCACCACTGTGAACAACAAGCCATTAACAAGATGTCAACAACACAAGTGACTCGAGGTAAACCGGCCCTTCTATTAATTTGGTTAAGTAAACAAGTGGTATCTATAAACAAGCTATTTGGTCGGCAAGTACAGTTTACTTCTATAAACAAATCCCTCTTGGGTGAGTTGGGGATTACTGGGAGTAGAGAGAGAAAGGGAGTTTTCTGGAGGAAAGGGGGAGGGGGGGAAGGGAGAGGGGAGGGGTGGGGGGGAGATCTGAAAGAGAGTTCTTGCTTCTTGTTGAGTCCAGCTGGGCTGGAGGGCCTTCGGAGCACAATGAGCTCAATGAGCTGCAGGACCAACTAACAAACTAATAGCCCGCCCTCTGCGACGCTACCCCCGTACACACACACACACACACACACACACACACACACACACACACACACACAGAGGACTGTGAATGGGTGGATAGGAGGGCTTGTTAGAAGGAACGAGATGGGGGTGAGGAGAGGGATGAAGGGGCAGGATTGGGGGCTATTTCGAAGAAACGAGGAAACGAGGAAATGCGAGCAAGGCATTAGGAAGGAAAGAGGGTGGTTTCGTTAAGACTCGATCTGCAACCAGGTTTATCTACAGATTTGGGATTAATCAACCGGATGCATAAAGATGTGTCATGGGACACATTCCCTTTGCTTTGTCACGTAATATTACTGCGGTTACATAATTAACCGAGTCATTAGGAAGGCATTTGCGGATTCAACATCTGTTTGATATTAGAAGAGATTTACAGAGGGGACATTGCACCGTGGGGTTGCCCTATAAAACGACTGACTGCAGGGCGCCGCTGTTTGACCCCCAAGATGTTTTTTGAAGGAATGGGATAAAACAATAAAGTAAAGGATTAAATATTTGAGAGGTACTCCTGATGAAAATACATTGCAGTGTGTTTCCACTGTCTGAGAGCTAGCTTGAGGATGTAAGAAAAGGACAGAGGGGGAAGTAGGCAGGGTAGGAGAGCTAGCTAATCCATAATCACAACTCTATGTGTGTGTGTGTGTGTGTGTGTGTGTGTGTGCGTGTGTGTGAATCCGTAAACAACTTGTGAAACAATTGTATTGTAACACCATTTGTTTTGTGTGTGTTAGAGAGAACGACACACACACACACACACACACACACACACACGTGCACACTCAGCCTTTTGAAACCCTCATGATTAAGTGAAGTCATTCCTCTACAGCCCCTCACAGGCTTCTTCAGATAAGAGGCTACTACTGCAATTGAAATATTAAGGAGAGGGGGAGGGATCTCTAGACCTGATGAACATCTGCTCCTCTCCCCCCTCACCACCTTCCTTCTTTCACAGTGTACCCCCTGCCCCATTTGCTTGTGTGTGTGTGTGTGTGTGTGTGTGTGTGTGTGTGTTTGTGTGTGCATTTGTGTGTGGCCTTTGGGAGTCGCAGACAGAGTTGGGGATTTAGGAGGAGTTTCCCTGACAGTGAAATTTTAGCAAATCTACAATTGGTACCCTCAGCTAAGTACTAAGCCATGTCCACACTACTACGTTTCCATTTTAAAACACATATCTTTTTCTACGTGTACACTGAGCGTCCACACTAGGCGACATGAGGAGGAAGCAAGCTGTTATTGGAGTGATTGTCCAGCAGTATCAGCCCTACGGAGTGGACGTTTGTTTGAAGTCACAGTTTGCGGCTTTGAGGAGGACGACGGACACAAAACGGAGAACTTTCCTTTTCTTATTAATGCTTACTCTGTTCTGCACAACTATTGTGAAGTCCACACAGAAACTGTAAAGGAACAAAAGCATAAATGCTCTCCAGTGCGACACAGACTACGAGTGTGAGAACAGACAACAATGAAACCGAGAGGGAACGAGTGAGAAATGTGTGTTGACCAAATTTATTGACCTATAATCTAATAAACTTTGATTTGTAAGTGTTCATTTTAAAGTAAATTTGATGTGTGTGGAAGAGAGAGACAGAGCAAGACCTGCAGCGTTATAAATAAGTTTGAAAAATAAAAACTTCTAAAACTTACCATAAAAATGTGTCTGTTTGAGTTTATAGAGGAGTTTATCAATTACGACCTTTCATTATTAAAGACTACTATAAAACTCATTATACTATAATAACACTATAATAGTCACATTTTCTGTAACTAAGCAACCAATCTACTTCCAATTTACACCGGCACCCACACGCCCAGTGTATGTGAATAGCCATGGGATATTCGTTTTCAGTCTTAATAGTATGGACGGAAATCATTTCGCAAACGATGCTGAAACGTCTGTGTGGACGGAGATCATTTTTGTTTTAAAAAAAACGGTTTTAAACGAAAATGTATTAATTTGGATGTAGCCTTCGCCTATGTGATGTAATCAATTGCTGAACAACACCACATTATCTTCTAATGTTAGCATCTATCTTGTGATGCATGCTATATAATTGTATCAACTGTTTGTTGTTGATAGGCCCAAAAACAATGCCTTCCTGAAATCTTTTAAAACTGATATTTTCAGTAAAAGAATCCAACACAAAAAAGACAGCTTGGACTATTAAGTAAGACTGCCAAATGAAGTAAAGCACATTTTATCAAACCATTAACATAAAGGCATAACAGATTTGTCAAGAATATTCAGAGTGTCTGCACTGGAATGTTTAGTTATGCATAAATACATAACAACTATGACTCTCTCTTGTTTTTGCTTAATGCACACAAGCACACACATCCAGGTACGCAACACAGTAGGGTTCTACTCACAGGGCAGAGGTCATCCCGTGACCTTTGACCTCTGACATCGCCTCCTCCCTCTTCTGCCCGCCGGAATTCACTCCTGTGGATTCAATTAGAAAGCGAGAGAGAAGGAGAGCAAGAGAGGAGTACATAAAGGGTTTACAAACAAGATAACAGTGACAAATGTCTACAGAGGGTGTAGCAATGGAAAAGGAGACAATGACTCAGGGTGGGGAGCGTGAGAGAGGAATGGAGGAGAGTTCAGATCTGTTCTTTTAAATCATTTGTTTTGAAGGAAAGTGGCAACGAATCTGGGTTCCTACACCGGACATAATGGGGTACACTATGTGTATATTGTCCCATATCTTTGTACTTTTGCTTTGGGGATGTTTTAGGCTCGCCTCCTCACTTCCAGTTAAAATAACTCTTAATGCTACAGCAAACAATGATAGTTCATATCATATTTCCTTGATATTCATGTCTTGAACTTGCACTGTAGCTGCACTGTAATTCTCATTCTACTGTTTAATATGTTTTATGCTGTTTTTGGTTTATTCTTGTCATCTATTTTATTATTTTGAAACCCTTTTTGCATGTATTTTTTTTAATATTTTACCTTTATGTCTGTGTGCATTATTTGTTTTTTGTCTTAATGCCAATTGAGCCATATGTAAAGCACTTTGTATTGCCTTGTTGTTGAAAGGTGCTCTACAAATACCATTCCCATGCTTTTCTTTCCCTTGCTATTTTAGACTGTGTGGTGTGCATTCAACTTTGTGGGAAGAGTTTTGTAAAGGGCCCTTTTCTGTTTCAACACGACAATGTCCCCAAGCACAAAGCAAGGTGCATCTATGAATAGAACTTTACTGGCGGGTTCATATTGGCATTTGCTATATTCTACTGCCCTCTTGTGGATTGAAGTTTGATTACAACTCAGTACTACGGCCATTAATCGATTATATGGGTAAGGACCCAACTGTGTCCCCCCCCCCGGGATGGCTTTTGATGTGTTATAACAAAATGGTAGCTGTGCTCTTATGAGGTGGTGCTGAGGCAATGTTCGGTTTTTATTTTTATTTTTTGTGTGTAGCCGAGTAAAAACATATATTTAACTTGACTCGTAGGGTATTTATACGACGATACTAACAGGCTACTTTGCTATATTTCAGATCGCACCCGTAACAAAAAGTCCTCACCAGTGTCTTCGGTTTGACATGAAGACAGAGCTCCAGCTTGGAAAAGTATAAGAACATGAATGCATTTATATTATTTAAATGATTTTAATTCAGGACCACCTTAAATTAAGGATCACTGTATTCCGTGTGGTCCGCATTATTGTACCTCGGCCAGTTAAACAACAGGATCGCCTCGTCATAAACTAATCATGCACCACTTGGCCAGCATGCAAAGGGACCACATTTCAAACACACACCTATAGATGAAGCGTGGCCCACAGGTGCATGCTGGGTGTAGCTGTGCTGATGCTGAAAGGCTTCCGGTGGAAGCTTCCAGTGAGGCGTGTGGGGCCTTTCTGCTGCTGATGATGATACTCCCTGATGTGATTGCAGAGACTCTGAGGATGGCAGCGGGGCCAGAGTGGACGGGACCGGTTTTTATTACGCTTTGAGAATGAACCAGCAGTGAAGTTGAACCGGGAGCAGATTGAGGAGGACTTGGTGGTGCACAAGACTCACGGAATGCAGTTGAGTACAGTAACACACTGATTATGTTCTGGATGGAACTCACTGTACAGAGAGGGGCATCAACAACCTGCATACCAAGGTGTGTGTGTGTGTGTGTGTGTGTGTGTGTGTGTGTGTGTGTGTGTGTGTGTGTGTGTGTGTGTGTGTGTGTGTGTGTGTTACTTCTGGTTGCCTAGTGATGGTTCTGCTTTCATGGTGGCAGGTTATTTTATTTCTGTAGCCTGCTCATTGGAACAGGTTATAGGCCTGTTGATAATACACAATCAGTTGTATGTGTACATGCACAGGCTGCAAAGTGCTGTTTATGAGGAAGAGGCTATCTATGCTGTTGATTTTGAACATAGGTGGCGTGATGTTGTTGGATGTTGGCTTGACATTTAGCCTGATGCAATTGATTTGAATTTAGATTTAATGTAACTCGTTAACATTTACTCAGATGAAAGGAAAAGTAAGTCCCATAAAAAATATACGTTAAGTACCTCTTTACACAAGTAGCATACTTTTTTTTTGCGTGAGTAAAATGTCTTTAAAGTAGCAATACTTTTACTTCAGTAAAATATTTTAGTACTCTTTTTATTTCTCACTCTTAGATTAAAATTTTAAAGTTCTTCATCTCCACTTTGACTTTTTTGTTCTTCTATTTTTGATAAAGGACATGTAACCATCATGTCGTGACAGCTTGTTAAACAACAATACAGTGACACATCCAACTTTTCAACTTGGGGATTTAATTGGCACAAGAACATGAAACGTGAAACATTTCATATTTCAATTGTGATGAGTGATAATGTGCAGTAGAATGGATTTAATGACAAAGACGTACGTAAACACCATAATATAATTTACAATTCCTCTGTATGTCTGATTCACCAGCGAGGGGAGCTGTTGCACCATTCCCAGCTAGTTCTGTGGACTTCACTGAGTGGATTATATTAATTTGGCTAACACAGTTTTCTGTAAAAAGAAATGAGAAACAGCATCGGCATCTTTTACCTTAGGCTGTATATGTGTCTTTTTTTTTTTTCATGTCTGTGCATACTTTTCACATGAAACAAGTGCATTTTATGAGACACACAAATACAGCCTAGAGAAAGAGGCCAAGGCAGGGAGCCAGAGCACTGGTAGGCAGGGAAACTTACACAACCCTAGTCCCTGGAGTGTGTGTGTGTGTGTGTGTGTGTGTGTGTGTGTGTGTGTGTGTGTGTGTGTGTGTGTGTGTTAGGCAACAGTTCCTGGAGATCCTCCTGAACCCAAAACAAAACAAACAGACAAATCTTTGTTGCAATAACACCGATATGGTTTATCATCTTGTGTTTCTGTTTGCCTCATGTGTGACCAGAAGGAACAGCAAAGCCTTAAATGTGTAGATAATTTAAGAAACAGCGAAAAGGAATGTGATCAGAGATTTCCACCGAAATATAATTAATCTCAAGCTCCAGTTTTACTGTCTGTGATCATTTTGATTAGAGGGAAAATGGGGTATTGATGTCTTAAATGAATTGCAGGAACATGTTGAGCCAGAAGCAGAGAGCGGGGAGGCAGAGTGGAAGAGAGGAGAGAGCGGCAAGAAAAGGGAGAGAGGCCATAAGTGTTATGAAAGCTAGTTTTAATTGTTTTGAGTACGTTTTAAAATTCAAGAAACAATAGAAGTGTTTGAGAGTGGGCCGTGTGCATTTCAAATATTCTAACTTGAAATAGATGTGAAAAACAAAAAATGTCAGAGTTTGTCCTGCGTGTTCTCAAAAGGGAAATTATAAAAGAACAATCCAGCCCAAAACTCCAAATAAACACTCTAATTAGGTCCTAATTAGTACAAATCTACTTCAGTAAAATCTCAGAAAGGGATCTTTTCGTAACTGCCTGAGGTTCCAGAGAGGAACGAGATCACTAACGTATGAAGAGTGCAGAGTGATGTCAGGTGTTTGCACACTGAAGTGCAGCCAAATGCCGAACGAGCGTCATAGGAGCCATGTTGCCACACATATTTATTTATTGAAGCTGGTTAAAGAGGAACACACAGACAAAACACCGTATCTGCTACTCTGCAGTGTCAGACATGTCTTGGGTGTAAAATTCCCCAAGATATTTTGCCCTTGTTTTTTTTTTGTCAAAGCTGCTGAAGATGTGGAAAGTGTATGACATCATCGCATATGTAGTCTTTGTGATGAGTGAAAGAGAACAGGAATGTTTATTCCAGTTAGATCTCAGGTGAATCCTTTGGTCACTTGGGTGAGATGAAACTGCGATAATTATGAAATGATGGGCATGCATGTTTCTTATCAGACTACATGTCACGACAGACCGTTGTTCAGAAATGTGTGGTGAAACTCAGAGGCCAACATTTATTTTTAACCCTACAAAAACACATCTAAACTCAAAGTAAACAGAATAAAGTAAAACAGGAGCACAAATATTTCCTTTTGACAGTCTGGATGTTCCAGATATTTGTGCACACATAATGAGGTCCCTTGTGCAGTCCAAACAATGGTTCTTTAAACTGCTCTTCTGCATCTAAAAAAGGGTCTCAGGAGTAAATGTACAAACATTCGAAATAACAATATTCAATGTGAATATACCGCAACTGATGTGTTCACCTCACAGCCTTGCTTTAAAGCAAGCAAGGCACATACATCATAATGTGTGGAAGGGTATTTAGGATATATTCATTTCTGCTATGTAAATATCTTATATGCCATTGTTTATGTCATGTCGAGGCTCATGTGGTAAGACTGGCATGAGTCCTAATAGCTAGTGTGTTATCAGTGTGTTTATGAATGCATAGTTTTGTGCACATGTACTTTTCAGTGTTTTGACCCTATCCCAATCCCCGATCTATTCATGTCAGCTGTGACTTCACTGCCACCTTCATTTTAAACTTTGAGAGCTTTGTGCTTACACTCTGTGTGACAAGATATTATTTATACATAATGGCCAAGGAAAGTGTGTGTGCGTGTGTGTGTGTGTGTAGGTGTGTGTGTCTGTATGAAAAATCCTCCTTCAACCTGAGTCGAATAGTAATGCTGATGTGTGGAAGTGAGCATCAGCGTGTGTCTCCATGTCACTAAATGTGCTCCGAAGGACGATTCCTCCTCTGTATATTCTCCCACTGCGCTCATCCGACTGTATCCACGCAACAGCTCATAATATTGATCTGTGTGTCTGATCAGAGGGATATTGATGGACCTGGAGTCTTATATCAAATTACCTCTTCCACATTCTTTTATTTATACCGTGGTATCCAGGAAACAGGTCTCTCTCGTGCGCATATGTGTGGTAGTGGAGGCACTACCTTGTCCTTCCTCTCTGTTACTTATTAATATAAGAGTTGAATTGAATGTACAGTATTTGCCTGGTCTGCATTTGTATCCCTGGGTGTGTGTTTGTGTCATTATAGTACGTGGGTTTCTGTGTGTTATGGGAAGTGTCTGTGACATCTTTCCACAGCAGTTTCCATGTTTTGTACTGCTTTTAACTTTTTTTTTTTTTAACTGTGAATCATGGCAATGATGCTGACAATTGTTTCATAATGTTATGCTGTCCTTCTCGTGCAAGATTCACACAGTGTTTCTTGGAAGTATTAAGTTTGATGTCAAAAGTTTGACCTGGAGGGATGACGGATATCTATTTTATGTGATTATTGAGCACATATTCTCGCATTCTTTAAATTTTTACTCAAAGACGCGGGTAATGGGTTACTTCTTTGAGGTATAGTATCTGTAATTTCTTTCCAGTATTTACATATTGCTTCCATTACAGTAGAGTAGCGTCTGTAGTACATCCTATATAGTTTGTCATTAACAACTGCAGTCCAGTCGTCCTTTGTTTGGGAGTTTTCCTGCAGCCATTTTTCTGTGATAGCTTTCTTGCTCAGTTCATCTTGGATTTTGCCGAAATATAATGTGACAGAGGAATACTCAACCACAGTTTCAAATATTTTGATTTTTTTTCTTGCTTTAGAAATATCCCCAAAAAGTATGAAGATAGTATCCTAAGCCATTTGTACACCACCATGAGCACTGTGTTTTTGGCTCTGATAGTCCGCTTGGTCATTTTAGTTTTGGAGTCACAACATATTAGAATTTATTATTGATTTATTATAGAATTATTGAATTTAATTGAATTTATGGTATTAGTCTTTATCACATAAAACAGTCAGCAGTTATGTCCTGGACCAGTTCTGTTTGTATATGCTGTTTGTTTTTCGTGCTTTGTTCAACGGTTTACTTTGTGGTATTGGAGGGATGCTGTTTTTCATATTGTATGAAATGATGCTGATTATATTACCATATTTCAATGTACAGTGAAGAGTTCAATGTCTCCCTGTGGAAATGAGCAGATGCACATGTTAACCATTGTTACAGCCTCATGACTACAAGATTATTGTAGTTGCTCGCCCCAAAACCGGCTAGATCTGGTGCACAGCACAAAAGGTTGCTCTTGAGACCTCTTTGTAATGATAAAATACTTAGCAAAGAAACATCGAACATTTTGAAGACTTGTTGAAATATTTACATTTATTTACTTTATTATTTTGAAAAGTCTGAAGGTGGTGACACACACACACACACACACGCATTCAGTTTTTGTTATGTGGGAGCGTCTCTAGGTGATGTGGTTCTCTGTCTCCTAAGAAGCGCCACAGTAATGTAAACATTATGTCATGGTGATGAACGGTACGTCTATGTGCGTGTGTGTGTGTTTGTGTGTGTGTGTGTGTGTGTCCCAGAGACAAGGCTACATTCTCCTGGGAAAAAAAAGGAGAAGAGCGCACAGGCACCTCTAGGAGCAACCATCAGTTTGTTTTCCAGTGCTCATTAACTCTTTGTTGGGCTGCTAGCCAAACACTCTGCCCAGCGTCATCAGTATCTCTGCTTCCTCTTTTTTTTTTTTTTTTTACAGCCGTCAGTACTGCTACATCACCTCACACAACCCGTCACTTCCCAAAAAAAGTCAGACTGTCGCTATTACGCATGAACTAACGTTTGTAACTTCCCAATAATGTGCTCTATGTGGTTGGAGGCTGTACACCATGTTTTGTTTGCGTGGAATGGTGATTTCTTGACCACTGCTTTTTTGATGATGATGACAGTGTCACCGTTTGAGAAATCCCAGTGGGAGACGAGGGTGGATGGAAGGGTGATACATGAAGTGTGATGCTGTAAATGTACTGCTGTGCTGCATTACACAGGTGGAGGACATAACGTCTCATCCAGTAGTGTATGTAAAAAAACAGAGGTGTTGATTTACTCCATATGGTTAGGTGGATATATTGAAGTAGAACATGGTAGTTGGTGTGCTTACCAGTTTTTCCATAGCTTTCAACCACGTCTCATGGTCTTCATCAGCAAATCAGTGGTCATATTTGGGTAACCACTCATTACTATGTGACTGACGTTCCACACTTATGTCACACGATGACAGCCAGTTCCATCTGCTGATGAAGAGAAGACCATGAGATGTTGTTGAAAGCTCAGGGAAAGCCATTAAGAAGACCTAGAGTTGAGATCATTTTTTGTCACATATACATAACGTGCATTGTATTGCATGGGTGTAAAGGTGTTCATGGTATTGTGTCCATTCATGCCTGATTTTGTTCCACTATACTGCCTTCGTCCTCGCCTCCTCTCGGTTCCTTTCCTCTCCTCTTGTTTCTTTTCCTCTTGTTTCCTTCCTTCTCTCTTCCTCTCCTCTCCTCTCCGTTTCTGTGATGCTTATTTTCATAATAATGAATTTTGCTGGTCTCTGCACTGCCAGTGTCACTGTGGTATGTATTCTTGGGAGGAAAGCCAAGGCTAAACACACATACGCCATATCCATTCCTTTCCTTTCAATAACCAAACTCACCACACACACACAGGCACACAAACACACACACCTTGCTAACCAATTCATTTTCTGCCCACCTGTATAAACAGTGAATATATGTGCATATGTGTGTGAGCGCTTCCTCACAGAGAGGCCTATTGTCCTCCAAGCTAAGATGTGTGTGCTGTGTCATGAATTGGCTCAGCGGCCACAAGCCCACTGCTGGTTTTAGCTTAAAACTAACTACATTTTACCTAAAATAACACTTCCACTGACAAGAAGCAGCTGAGCTTTAATAGTGCTCCCTCAGCATCGAGGCGTTGTTGCTTCTGATGATCAGGATGTAAATCACAATGTCTTCAAATCTTTTTCATGTTATTCATCAGAGAGAGTCAGACACACAGTGTATTTTTTATTTCTGTGCTGTTGGAGAGGGTTGAATTATGTGATGGGCTGAAAATATATGGTGTATTTGTGGTGTAGTATCGACATTCACTGAGCGAGCTGGCCAGCATAACTACAAACCTTCAATAACTAATTATTTGCCCACTCGAGGACAGTGGAAACAGGCTGTAAACAGTAAATTGAAATATTATCCCCTCATAAAGTTGATATGGCGAATATTTTAGCGTCACAGTTAATCATTGACACATACAGCAGATGCAGATATAGCAGCAAAATCAGCATGTTTTTGGCTTCGTAATCAATTTGAGTCTAACATTCACTCTCCTTCTAACTCTGGAATTGTCTCCACCAAGTCCTGAGAAGAATAGCTGCTAAATAGCTGCTAAATGTGTACAGTGGGTTTATCTTTGCTAAAAACAGCTGCGCCTGAAACAGTGACGCGAGCCGGGAGATTGTAAAGTTGCGGACCATAAAATCCAAATAATGAAATGCTAAAAAACTCTGTAGAGCAATTCTCTGTGGTTTTGTCACCATGAGTTACCTATTCCATATTAAACATAGTCCTTTGATCCATTGTTGATACTAAAATATCAATTACTGCAGCCTAAAACTGAATTCTGAGGCATAAGTAAGGCATCCATGACGTTCTTTGACTCTGGGTAAACACAAAAAAGTACAATTCTCCTAAAAGTCCTAAGCTATTACTAAAACAGCTTTGACATGTTGCATGCAAATCATGAGCTATTAAGACCAAAGTAATATGGGTTTTAATGACTTAACACTGTGTCATAATGGACTTGGGTCTGAGAGACAAAAGTGCAACTATTCAAAATATTGGTTTCAAACTGACAAAATACACAACTTTACACATACTACAATCACTATTCGAACATTATTAATATTAGTCCACACCCAATTTCTACAACTATTGCTTCCAGGAGAAAAAAAACACTACACTAACAATAGACAAACATGCTAATGCTAATAAAATGTTTTTTGGTCACATACTACATGTGATATAAATACAAATTGATTTCCATACTGTACAGTTTAAAACCAAACTTGGCCTCTCCTTGGGTATTTAACCTTTAACAGAAAGCTGGTTTTCTTCTCCTATGCAGGTCACACATCTGTTCTTAATAAACACCCGACGCAGTGTTACTTTTTTTTCAGAGCCCACCATATTAAGAAAAGGACATAAAAACAGGAAGTGTGAAGTCTAAAAGGAGAAGCATGTACTGAGTGTGAGCATGAACAGGAAGCGTGCAAGGAACATGTATGGGCCAGCCAGTTGTGAAAGATCTACTTTAATAAGACAAACAGATGTGAAACTGTCTAAGGGGACTTTCTTATTCTGCCCAACACCCTTATGCAACTGAACAAACCATGGAAACGGTTTATAAAAGTCTCACAATTCTGACAATAATACACACATTTTATCTATTAGACATGTTTTGTAATATGGGCCTCAAAGTGGTTCTCAAACGGAGTGTTGGTTTTCACCCCTGGGGTCGGGAGAGAGGCATCACTGGGAGGGAAATGTGGAGTAGATCTAAAGTTAAATGAATCTTAATCATGTGGGAAACAGTAAACAAGCAAGAGTGCTTTCACTCCAGCGAGTTTGTCAAGATTTGGGTTAGCAAAATGTATTCAGACAGTTAAATGTAAAGCACAAGCTAGACTATTGTTTGACAGGAAAGAAAAGAGAAAACACGCTCGTAAAGCGAACAACAAGTCAAAGGATATGACAGAACATAACTTGCTCTCGGGTTCATGGGCAATGTAGCATTGAAGGCTTTTGTGTTTAAAATCTATATCAGCTTGGACAAAGCTTACATTTTGTAAAAGTGAAAAGAAAAATTATGTTCTTTCAAATGTCATTTATATAAAATACAATTATACTCAGATGTGATCATAGCTTTACAGAAGGCTGCCATCCAAGTTCTACATCTTGTTTTTTCATATCTGCGCAACAGCCCACGGGCGCTGTTTCTGCTATTCAAATCAGTTCATACATTCTCCTCTAGATTCACTTCTTGTTTTATAAAATAGGAAGAACACAGCAACTAGAATATGATGTATGTAATAGCTGTGTATAATATGTTTTTCATGTTGGCAGTCATGGCTCCTCACTTCAATACTTTGTTCGCCTCAGTAAAAGTGTGTGTGTTTTTTAACAAAACTCTCAAATAAAGATGCTGTCTTAGTATAGAATCCCATTCTGGGAGTTGCAGGGATTTTCAAGACACATTAGAAACTTAATGAAAGGTGCTCTTGTGAATCGGAAATGGAGAACTTTGACATGAATTCCTTCAGGTCTACCACCTGTGCCAAATCACACCGGCCCATGAAAGTAAAAGTGGAGAGAGGAGAGTGGAGTGAAAGGAAAAGAGAAGTGGTCAGGAGGGCTAGGAGGGGAGGGGGTTTAGGGAATTTTTCTGCCTTCTCCCTCGCAGAGTTTACCAACTCCTCTCCCTGCTTCCTCCCCCTCCCTTTCCCCTTCCCCCTCCCCCTCCTCCCCCTCCTCCTCCTCCTCCTCTCACTGCTTCCTCCTTCTCCCCCCCCTCCTCCCTCTGTTCCCTGCGTTTGCGTCACACCACTTGGGCTGGCGCAAGAGTGAAGTCGGAGGAAAAGAGGGCAGGAGGAGGAGTTGATCGAGTTCTGTAGCTGAGGAATGTGGCAGAGAGAGAGAACATGACTATAAAAGGAGAGCACTTCCACTCCGTTGCTGTGATGTCACTACTCAAATATTTTCTCCTCCTTCCCTTCCAAGACTGACTTACTGACGCTGCTATTTCTTCTCAATTTCTATGGATCTCTCCGCCTCGCCTTCTAGCAAATACGTAAATATGTAGTTTAGCAGTAGGAGTTTGTTTTGGTGCATGGCAAGATAAGCAGATTAATGTGGTGATTCATATGAACAGTAGTGCCATGGGCCATGTGGTATGTTGCCAACTACATTCTTCTATGTTCCTAAGAAACAATTTAAACATTAAAGTTGTATTCTACCCATTTCCGTCTGGACACTTATAAAACATGGAGGCAGATAAGAAGCTTAGTCATCTCTCATAGTCGGGGAGCTGATACTCAGCATAGTCAAGTCCTATTCTGTATTTGTCACTGATTTGGTGTTCTGTATTGATAAAACGTGACGAGATGAACAAAAATAGCTTCATTGTGAAAAATACGATATTTGAGGGGAAAATTGAATCCACAGTCGTATAGACACACACCTAACTGAAATCAGCATCTGGTATTCAAAATGAGCGGACAATAAAAATCAAACGCCGCGTTCACAACAAACACAAATCGATTTTTCACCTCGCGTTAATGAAGTTTGAAGACAGAATTGTTTGTGTTTATTTGCGTCACTCATGCTAGTTTTTGATCCAACAGCATCTGGAAGGCGATGACTACTGGAGGAGAATGGCAACACTTTCGTGACCACAGCATTGCGCTAATTTCATGCTCAATTTATAATATGTCAACTCCATGGATTCTCCTCATTCGCGTTGACTCATTTGCGGCGCCCGGCTTCGATTGGCATCTCATCATTGACTTTGTATTGAATCGTGCCACTCGAAAAGTTTGGAGCTTGAGCTATGCTTACAGATATGAGCCTCTATCAGTTGCTGAAATGGATTTCTCATTCAGAATCAATTGGAACGTCTGCCTTAACTACAGTTAGCCAATTAGTTAGAAAATAAAGGGAAATATTTATTTGAGAGTGACTTTCCCAAATCCCTACTTCACCCAGTTATTCGGATGTAACTTTTGTCCACAACTACACGAGCCGATGCGCTGTCCTAGATCCACTTTTTGCACCTTGACCCCCCCCACCCCCCCTCCTGATTGCACGAGAATGTAAATCATAATGGTGAGTCTGTGGATGTTGGTCATCAGCGTGAACTGCTGTTAAACAGAAGCATAAGAATGTACGTCCCTTCAGAGGTCGTTGCTTTTCTTTAGTGTTTGTGATCATTAATTGTATTTAGTTCAATGATGGCGTCGAGTTAGCTCACCACTCTTTTTTTCCGGGCCATTTCAAACAGCAGGAAACTCACAAATGAAGATGGAGTTTTAAGGGGAGTATATGGGAGAAAGCTGAAAATGCCTATTCTAAGTATTTTAAGGTGCATTAACCTCTTAGGTTTTTATCTTTTCCAAGAAAAAAAAGGTAGTGCTTACCAATGAACTATTTGGCATAGGAGAAGTTACATAACATACCCTGTCACCCTCCGAAGGGTTGACGAAGGTTTGGGGTTGAAGGATTACTCAACCCTAATGCTTAATCCGTAGGTAACGACTGAAAGAGAGGGAGGGACAGGTTTCTAGAAGCTGTATAAAAAAAGAAAAAAGAAAAAGAATCAACCCTGAAACCTGACTGGCCTCGAGTACACACATGAAAACCTGCACACACACATAAGCACATTTCACAGGTAAGAATGTGACGTGCGTGTGGTTTCTGGATGATTAATCAAATCTTGGTTGCTGATTGCTTCAGGTTAAGAAGTTTCAACAGAGCTGGCTTGACCTGCAGCAACTTTGGGAGCAGATTGCTGACTGAAACCTCTCCCTTTACCCGATAATATGATCACATTCACACTTTTCTTAGCTGCTATTTCTTGCACTTATATCCCTCTTGTCCCCCCTTGTTGACTCAGTTTCTGTTCCGTACCATTCTCAGTTCACAGCCAAGTGTAGTTTAAAAGGGTCATCTTCTACCTACCCCAACCTTGCAGCAGAACAAACTCTCTGCTGTTCGTCGTAAGAAGACACGACGTGCAAGAATGCCTGTTTTGTTCTTTTGTCACTGTTGCTTAACTCTTTCGACAACAGTATCTCTTAGTCTCTTTCTCACCTTTAGACTACATATGTCATTGCTTTAATAGATCTCCACCCAGGTTTGAGCTTTATCTCTAAGGTGTACGTCTGTATGTTTGTGTGTGTGTGGTTGTGTGCACAGTGCTCAGGATCAGGTGACTTGGGTAAAGAGAGTTCTGACAGCACCAGCTTTGTGGTTGATCATTAACCGTTCCACAGAAGGTGGTGGCGATGTTAGGCCGGCTTGTTGCAGTGGTTGAATAACGGGGTTGAGGTGATATGAAACAAGAATCAACACATGAATACTTTAAAAACATTGCACAACGTGAGCCTAAGCTGTAATGCCAGGAGTTTCATTTGAATTTTCACATGAAGTGTAGTTTGATAAAAGTATAAAGAGTCTATCTGTAGTTCGACAGTGTTTCTTCATGTCAGGTCTATGGAGTTTGGTGAACTTTAGCCAGTCTGGTTTAGTAGAACCGACTGGGAAGTTAATATTTGTGAACACACAAACACACACTGATCCCTTCTTTTTGTCCTTGCTGTTTACACTTTGTGGTCATTGTCCATCGCCATAGCAACACATCCTGCCATTGGTCCAAAGGGGAACAAGACACAATGCACAGTGGGGGCCGTAGCTGAGGTTTATTGAATGTTTAAAATCTAGTCCTTTTAGGAATCCTAACGGGTTTGTCGTTCATATATATTGAATGGAGAATATTTTAGAAGTATGTAAAATACACTATATGGACAGACTACACACATACAACTTAAACTTAGTGTGTTAAAAACAATGCAATTTATGAAAATCAGGGTTTATCCCTAACTTATCAGGAAAATAACTATGCCGCTATGTTTAGTTTTAATTTACGGGCACGGTGCTTCTGTCTCTGTCCTCTGCTTTATGTGTCTGTGTTTCACTGGGGACGAGCCTCAGCTCCTCTACGCACACACACACACACACACACACACACACACACACACACACACACACACACACACACACACACACACACTTGTTGAAGAGGCCCTCTGAGACAGCTAACATAGTTCACACTACACAACTTTGAGAGCTAAAGACGTGTTGAGGGGAAACTTGGGGTAGGGGTCGTCTGTTAGTCATCCAAAGACTGAGAGAATCGATGCAAACAACCACATTTAGAGCACTTTATTTTACATGGCTAGAACTGTATTGAATCACTTCAATAAAAAATAGTGCAGTATCGTGTTACATTAAATATTTAATATTTTCTTATGAATTGTTGAAATTCTATTCATCCAGCACAGGATAAGACACTTTTCTTGTTGACAAAATGTGTTTGAATCTTAAAACACAGAATTCACAGAAATTGAAAACACAGAATTTGGGAAAAGATGAAACCCTAGACGTAGCACAAACAGCATGTGACACTAACATAGGTGGATATACACTTAAGGGTGTAGTTTGGGTCTTTGGGTTGGATAAAAAAACAAGAAAAACAATGCATTGTTCTCTTCAAGTACTCATGTATTTTGTTTTATTTGTGAGTTATTACACACAAATGTATTGAAAACTGACTTATCCTTCACTGTGTTTTTCATCCTGTCAGGTAAAAAAATTAAGATAATACAAAAATAATTGGTCATGAGCTGAGACTGTAACTGGATATGATCTGTCATAAACAATGATGGAGACAGAGGGCATAAACGCATATGCTGCAGTAAGAAGGTAAAAAGGATTGGGTGGGGAAAATAAGGTGGGTGGACAAGGGGTTGTGACTTGTGTATTTTATTTGAAGTTGTCAAGTAATAAATTATTGATAAGGTAGATAATGGTTTTATTCACATTTTATTGAGGAACTTATAAACTTGGAACTCAGAAGCTGTAAATTTGCCTATTTTGGATTGTCAATCCACTCTTGGACAATCCTGTGGTTGGGCCACCATATTTTCTCACCACAAACAAACCACGTCAGAGTTTGTGTGGAAGTGGATTGAGGCCAATGACAGTGAGGCTGAGGTATAAAAACATAATATGTTTATAATGTAACAGAATAAGAGAGAGTAATAAAAAAATATTAAGAAGCAGTCCCAGTGTAGCATTGTAAATAAAAACTTCCCAAGCCTATTTCTGAGGCTCAAATCTGACAACTCATCATCTGCTTAATACTATAATCTAGATAAAACCACTTCACAAAACAGCAGAATTGTGATCATGTGCAGCAAATATTAGTCATTGTTTGGCAGTGTTGCAAATTCTGAATGTAACTCATATAAAATGTCTCACACATTTAAGAATAATGCAACAACTCAATCTCCCAATTTTTTCAAAAGGGCCTTTAATTGTGTGTCTGTTTCTCAGACACCGTTACTGCGATAAATGGTATGTTGTCTTTACAGATGGCAGCCTTGCTTCACAGAATATAATGCTTTGACAGTCTGTGCGGGGTGGTGGCGGGTTGCTCAACACAAGATCGCACTGAGAGTGTAAAGAGGAAATTGCAACAGGGGGTTTTCATGAACTTCTGCTTAACTTGTTCATGTGCCTTTCACAATCCCAACTCCATTGTCTAGAATAGCTCCTATCATTTAGGCTCTGAACATTGGTAATTCAGCTCAGGAAGCAGAGGTGATCAATCAAATGGGTTGAAGCTGGAGACGACAGCAGCTGGAAATTTCCAGTGAAGAGAGAACATTATGTGCAACCCCTTAGCTTGGGAACTCTATAAGGGTTTACTGTTGACCGGTTAAAAGGTTGTTTTACTCAAGTACAGACAGATTTTTTTTCCCAAATCACAAAATTCCATGATTAACTTAATTCTGAGATGCAAGGATGCTGTTCAACAGGAATTTTGGTAGAAATGTCAGGTTTCATTCCTCCTGCTACCAGAGCTCCTGGTGTATATTTTTCCAGAAGTGACTTTTTTGGTGTCTCTGACATTTAGCCTAAACTTTGCTGCATTGACAGATTCTGCCATGACATTTTGTAATTCCTTTGTTTATTCCGTTGTTGTTTTAGACCTGATATTCAATGTATATTTATTTGGAGTATAATTGGAAAGTATTACATGTTTCACCTGAGTATTGAAAAGCTGCGTGATAATGTGTATGCGTGCCACCGTTCTTGAGGTGATCCAAATGCTGTAATCTAAACTGTATACACAACAAAGACGCTGTATGTCATGAAACAGAAGAGAGAGAGAGACAAAGGCTCAGAGTTCTGCACAGTAGGGTGTTCTTTCTCTGTTTCTGTGTATGTAACCTGTAATAGAACAGGATGGGTTGGGCCTGTATACAATCTGTGTATGGACTTCAGGCAAAATCAGTTCAGTTAAAATAAATCATCATCACTCACTGATCATGCAATTATTGAAAAAATAACTTCCTTAAGAAGTTGAAAATAATAATTACTCATGCAGCCATTTACTGTTTACGACACAATATTATTAACTGCGCCAACACATCAATAAAATATATATTCTAGGACTAATAACTTGCCACATTCAAGGCAAAGTATTGTTCTAACTCTACTATGATTTGTACCCTTAACTTGTCCTAAAATCTGAACAAAGTACTGTGGGTGAGTAAGTTACTACTTGTATAATTGTATAACTGTATATGTGAAGATGACATTTATAATTATGTGAGCAAGATGAGCAAGGATCTAATTCTCACTGAACACATTGGAGTCGAAAACGAACAGCGTAAATTCATTTCTTTATTCAGAAATTTATTTTGTCCCTTTCAGGTAATTAAAAATATAAGATTCTCTTTTTTACTGCTTTTTCTCACATTGGTATTTCACAGACGTTGAAATATTTCTCCATAAATAAAGTACAAAATACATTTTTTTTTCTTTAAACACAAATAAATATCATAATAAATATATTAGTTTAAGTTAAACAACACAAGGCAACCAATGACCAAAAGGAATACTGTGGTGTTAAAGTCCCTGAACCAGGTTGTCAAAGAAACAGGGGACAATAAAAAGATGGGGTGCAATTTACAAGCTAGCGAAGATAACAGAATGTTTTACAAACTGAATGTGTGTCAGGATACAGAGATTCATATCTAAACTCACTGACCATCATTTTTTTCTGTTGGCACACTTTGATCTTTCAGTATTTTGCCACTTATACATGCTCACACCCCAGGTCTCAGGAATATTACATGGCTACACACATATACCCACACACGCACATATACAGACACACACACACACACACAGACACACACACAGAGCAGAGTGAAGTATGAAGCTTTGGTTGAATGCTACTGGGAGACATGACAGTTTCTCCCATTTGGATTAGCTGTAAAGTGCATATCACAGATAAAATGGCACCAATGACACATGTCAGGTCTCACTGATTAAGGCTACTGAATCAAACATACTGTTTGTGGCACCAAGAGTAAATGGCCTATAAGGCAGGGAGAATCTTAAAGACACAGGAAGGAATGATTATCGCTAAAGATAAGCCATTTTGATCACTACAGATTAACAGTAAGGACAAACCAGGCTATTAACTGGTACTGGCAAGACCTGCAAAAGAGTTAATTTTTTATGGAAGACCACATACATAGGTCTAATAGGCTACACAATATTTTTAAGTATAAAAATAGAGTCTGATAACATTTGGATTCTAAAATCATCTCAGTATGTAGTTTTTTCCAAGACGAGTTCCATTTTACGGACATAAATTAAGAACTTTAAGTGTTGTTGTGTCAAAAGTTGACTTGTCCTGATCAGTTCTGGTTCTGAAGCGAAGTTCAGATAAACCGACACAGTTTACAAGGTGTCAGTTCTCTTCCGTTCCTTCCCTTTGGATCCGTTTAGTCGGACAGGGACAGACGTTCAAACACAGTGAGCCTCTTGCTGGCTGCGTCGAATGTTGGAGACTCGGTTCCACTGGAGCCTCCGCTGCTGCTGCTGTAGCTGTCCTCCAGGGAGTCCTCGGAGGAGAAACGCTGGAGTCCAGCGGGCTTCACGAATCCCCTGTGGCCTCCAGGACCAGGAAACTGCATGCTGCCGTCTTGGTGGTGCCCGTCATCCACGCTGGCGACTCTGCTGTTGTTGCTGTTAAAGTTATTTCCATGGCCACACACACAGTGTGAAGCCTTTGGCTCCATGATGAGAGGCATATTGTGGATGTCTCCGGTGCTGGCACGGGTCTGATGGTTGCCAAACTGGAATGCTGCCGTCTCCCTCTGCAGGGAGTCAGCGAACACTGGGGAGAGGAGATCAGCAGGAGGGGGAGAAACGGAGGCAGCACGGCTGAAGCCCAGGTTAAGATCGTTGAAGGATGAAAGGAATGATGGAGGAGGTGAGCAGCGTGAAGAGCCCAGAAACCCAGCGAAGCTGACACTCTGGCGCAGCTGGTGGCGTGGATTCTGACCACTGGTGGTTGTGGGCATTTGCTGCTCATTCTGGAATTTGGCAGTTGATAACGGACTTCCGCTGAGTTTGTCCTCATGGATGAAGTGGCAGCGTGAGCCATAGGGGCAGTAGCCAAAGTTGTAGAAGGTTCTGCAGGGCTCTGTCTTGTACTTGGGGTGGCGGAACAGTCCACGCAGCTCCGCCTCGCCATGGGCAAACTGGCACTTACTGCCATACTTGCAGCTGCCAGTCTCCTGGAAGCCGCGACACAGCTCCGTCTTGTAACGATTAGGGGCCACCAGTGGTTGAACCTGGGGTGGGAGGTTAGATGAGGGAGGGAAGCCAGGTGGTGGAGCCACAGTAGTGGTAGAGGGAAATACCTCCAGGTTCTTCAGCTGTCCGAAGGAGGAGAGCAAGGTGCTGCTGGACTCGGTCAGGCTCATGGAGCGGTCGGGCCTGAAGGGGAGCGGTTTAGATTTTGAGACGGGGCCCTGGCTCCAGATGTTGGATGACCAGAAAGGGCTGCCGTTGTCAGTATTGTTGACATGCTCGGTGCTCAAGCTGTGGCTTGAGGAGGAAGGAGGGGAGGGGGAAGAGAAGAAGGAGGCTGACCTGTTCAGCCTACTCTGCCCCGGGCCTTTGAGTTGAGACTGTTTCGGGAGCAAGGCTTCTTCCAGGGCCAGGTTCATAAAGTTCTGTTACAGAAGGTTGACATAGTTATTATACAGACCTCAATGCTACTCATTTCAAAGCAAAATACTCTATGTTAAATATTCCTAATTTTTTATCTTCAAACCTACTTTCTACAATAAAGCTATTTAAAGTCAGCAAAAAGACAAGTTGTTATATAATCGGTTTGTATGGGAGATATTTTAGTTTTTTTATAAAGAAAGAAATGAGACAAAAATGTCAAAACAGTCATAAAGAGTGCAATCATTAAAAAAAAAAAAGAAAAAAAAAAAAACCTGTACAGTACTACACTTTTTATCTGCCATTTAGATGCAACCAAAGTACAAATTAAATGTAGATAATTGCAGTTTTTGACTGTTTTCTATTTCTCATGAATATTCTGATCGTGGAAGTTCGGAAATGAAGAAACAAACAATCCAGCACTGACTGTCTGCCTTATCTCATTAACTCTTTAAACTGAAGAAATTCTCTGTGACTAAACTCAGTTAAAAAGGAATTCACTGTCAAATCAGTGATTCACAGAGGAAAAAAAAGAGCAGGAATAAACAAACACTTTTGGAGAGGAGCTACAGAGCGGTCCCATGCCAACTCTACGAGCCTTTTTTTTCTCCAAAACAAAATGAAAAATTCCTAAACTTCAACTCACCTTCGTGAAGATGTTGTCAAGCATTTCGGACATGCTGTATCCCTTTGGCCAAAAGAAGAAGATTTAGCTCTGATCCACGGTTGACTGTTCAATACCTATGTCCAGACTTAAGTCAAGTTAGATCTATGCTGCGTCTCCCTTGGCTTTTATCTGCCTTAACTCCTCCCCCCGAAGTTTAGTAGGAGTTCCCACTTGCTATGTTCCCGGATGACCCTCCCTCCACCTCAAGTTTCATAGTGAGCTCAGAGAAGGGCGGGTAGTAAAACAACAACAACAGAAAACAGAAAGAAACTGTATTTTTAGTTAGCTGTGTGAAATGCTTGAGTTTCATAGTCATATGAAAGCAAAGTGACTTATTTACATAGCTCTCATGCAAGCTGTCCATGTAGTCCTATAGCACACACGTGTTTTTCCTGTCTGTATTCTTATTCTGTGCATGTTCATTCAGAGGTTTTCTGCAGAGAGTGATATATCATTCCAATTCTGAGAAATTTCTCGGGATGTGAAGCAGCCAGAAGTGAAGTGGCAAATGCTGTCTTGTTTGTTTAGACCTATAAGTTGGTCCTTTTCACCAAACAAGTAGAGATGAGCTTTTCTGTAGCAAACGCCCAAAACACTTACATAGGCATAATTACAGTATATACATTCCTATGACTAATGGTAGGTTTTCAGGAAGTGTAATAAATTATCTTGTCCCTGATCACATACTGTAAAGTCTCTGAGCATTTAACCCACAGAGAGGAGAGAATATATCACTTAACCTTATTGTTTACCAGAATTCACACAGTGACATTTCCCCTCGTTTTCCTTTGGTTTCTGTTTGTATTTCAATGGGGCTCCAATAATCAACCAAAGCACTGAAAGAGTTCAACAGTTATCAGAACAATACCAATTGGAATATTGATTAGTATAAGGCAGAAACCTTTGGGCTAGAAACAAGCTAGAAGTGAGTAAAAATAAATATTGTGGCCAAGTAATCTATACAGAATTAACATGAACACTAGACTCTTATCTGCATTACAGAATGACACACTTTCATTCAACCCTTTATGCACAACACTGTTCTTCTAGTTCTCCTGTGACCATTGTATCATTTTAATATTTTAAATTTTTACATTTAACCATATCAAGCACATTATTTTAAAGAGTTTTTTTTTTTAATTCAAGATCCACACCTGCATCACACACAAACCCAACTAAATATAGTACGACCAGAATATTTATTTTAGTGTTTTTCTGTCTTTTTGTTTTCCTTCTTATATGAATTCAGAGAAGCGTGGCAGCTGCTCTCCCAACAAGACCGTATTACCGTAACATAATGAGTGTTGTGTCACCCTGTGTTATTTTGTAAGGTACTACTGTATGCACACTCACTAAAGGTTATTCCCTTGACTCACATGTTACAAGGGCTGTATTCACACAGTGTCACCTGACTTTCAAGACTGTGATATGTCACACGCTCTTTTCTTGGAGCATATACAATAACTTTCTACTCAAGCACATTGAATCAATGATACAGCTTCCAATGCTTTCTTATCTGAGCAGAACTGTGTCACTGCATCACTGTGTGTATCGATGATTCATTAATGAAATCAGAAGCTTGATGAATACAGACTGACAAGAGATTATTGTGACTTTTCAGTGAGATATGCGGGGGAAAACGGGGGCCAAGAGTGAATCAGAGAGATTCAAATAAAGAGTCTCTTGACCTCGTGAAACTCCAAGAAATTACAAATAACTAAATAAATTATCTGATGTATGTTCTGTGAAACTTTTTTGCTGATATCGGCAAATCGAAAGACTATTATGTTCTGCGCTGCTGCTGCATGTGTCACCCACTCGCATGAGTCATATTTAGTCCTGGCAATGACTGTGTGCTTACGTTCTAATAAATGTTGTGTAAGTGTAGAAAAGTCGCTGCAATATTAACTGCTTGATGGTCGCACAGAAGAAGGGTGCCCCCAGAAAAGGATTGGCAGAGAGGAGAGCTCATGAATAGTATTCCATGATGACAAAATGTTAATTGTCTTGTTGAAATGTTGCCATGCAGGATTGCTTTAGGTCCTGTAAATGTGATCCAGACATTGTGACCATAAGGCCAAGGAATGCAAGACTCTATTTGACATCTATTTCTAAGGAATGGATTATTTGGCCTACAGTGCCTTCTTGTATTTTGGTATATTGTTATGCAGCCATGATATCAGAGGGATTTGGCTGCCTATTTTTAACAGTAGTTTAAAGTATTTAATTACTAAAAGTAACAATACCACAAGAGGGGCTTCACAATGTTCCTCTATTGACGAAAAACATGATATTAAAATGATTTTAATGATAAAGTCTGTAAATAAGCCAGTGCCTCTTAAATAATTGTATATACAGTTATGGTAACATACTCTCTCTCAACCTCTCCATACTCTTTTATTTGAGTGTAATTAATTTACCCAAAAAGTGATCAACAAAAAGTATCCACAGATATCACACAACTCTACTGGACTATAAGTATAAAGTCTCACAAAATTGAAGTACACAGGCGAAACAATATAATATTAAAATGAAGAAAAACAACTTATTAAATATTTTACTGAGTAACTTCCTACTTCAAGCCATGAGGTACGGAACAACCATAGTTTCACTACAATTTACCGTCAGAAGACATACGTGTTATCCCCGTTCTGATTTCACTGTACTTTCTTAAGCGTATCCCCACATTTGTATCAGTGTCAGAGATTTCAGTTTTCTTACATTTAAATATCCCTTTCTTTTTAATATTTGTCACAATTGTGTTTGTTTATGAAACAATATTTGAAAGGTTAAAAAAAAAAAAAAAGTATGTGATGTATTGTAACAATAACTATAAATGATGCCGTATGGATGCTTATGATTTTCTGCCATTCTTAAAAATGCCAGAAACTTTCAGTGAGAATTACGCACCGTCATGACAACTCACAGCCGTCTTACGCAGACAGGTGGACAGACTGACCGGCCAACTAAGGCCAAGCAGGCCTCTCATGTTCAGCTATTAATAACTGCAGCGAGATATACATCACTTACCTAACTATAAATCTGACAGCATTTGGAAAGTATGTTATGAGGTTGAATAAATGGTGTGACATTATTTTCCCTGTCTTTCTCATTTTTCCTGTACTTTCTTCAGACTTTTGCTCAAGGCCAATACATTGGCACAGAGGTAAGGTGAGCAAGTGGCTGAAGTGACATGTGTTCGTATGTATTTCTGTATCTGTGTGTGTTGTGGATACCTCGTTCTTCTTGTTTCTGTTCTGTCTCTTGCCTTGGTTGCATGGAAAGTCACTCTGACAGGGAGGGGCACTCACTCAGACACATGTACATTGCTCACACAAACACAAACTTAAAGGAGCATTTCTGCTGGTTGTGGGTTTCAGGTTGTGTTTTTTGTTTTGTTTTTCTCCCTTGGTGACTAAGGGAGCGAGTGCTCAATGCCAAGTTTTTCACTGGGACTTTTCTTAAGTGACATGCCAGCGTACATGTAGCTTTACAACATGTTTGAACTTGATTGCACAACGCTGCGTCAGACATGTTATAAAAGAGTGGCTGTGGGAAAATTTGTAATATTAGAAAAAAGGAGGCAGTAGGTTGCAAAACTGTTACTAATCCAAAGAAGAAGAAAAAATAACACATGAACAAAACCTGTACAATTGTTATTAAGCTTCGGTGTTTACATGTAATATAGGTTTTTATAGGAAATATATGTGTGAGATATTAGAGTATTTTGTCATGTTTAGGGAGGGCAAAGTATAGAAAGACCAGTCCTCAGCTGGAAAGCCCTGGCTTCAGCGCCCTTAATCGAAACCATTCACTATGCTTGATTTCATTTTCCAACACAAGTTCCCTCTCATCACACAATCGTGTTATTCCATAGCATACAATTGACACATTTGTCTCGCTGTGACGTCTTCCAATGGAATGAAATGGGTGTTTTCTTCAATGTCTGTGGCATGAAACCTAAAAGAAAAGAATATATATGTACTGTAAAAAGAAAAAGCTGGATGTCCTCTCGTTGTGCTAAAAACTAGCTGCCACAAAAAGGAACCGATATTATGTCTTTATAGTAACTATAAAACATTAAACATAAAGCGAAAACGAAGCTGCTACAGGTCATACAGATAATGCCCCACATCCCTACAGTGTGCTTGCACTGTGTCATGTACTGCAACTGTGTAGTGTCACTGAGCTGTATAGATGGATCATTAACTAGGCCCATGTTTATCCTTATCAACCATCTGCTTTTACATGTAACTCAATCAGGAGACTAGATTAGTGGTTGAAAGCCTTTCGAAAGTTGGTGACTTTTAGAAGCCATTTGACTTTATTATACAATATTATAGGTAGGTTCAACTACGTTGTGTTGCTAATGTCCAAAATAACTTCATAACTTCTCCTGAACTACAGTTACCATTATGACTATACCATTTTTATAACAACGCTGAGGAGCAATTGTATTAACTGTGCTGTTATATATTGAACCCTTCGACTATTCCGGTCAACTAGTGCTACTATGTCCCAATAGGAGGGAAATAGAAGGGGACTTTTAGGAGTCTGACTCGCCCTGGATGGCTGTAAACTGCTAAGTCATCATCATACGACTCCCAAAAGGCTGCCCTGGTTTCCGTTATGCTGAAAGAAAATTGATGCTGATGGCAATGATGATGGTTATTCTAGTGTTCAATATATTTATCTTAAAATTAAAAGAAACCTTTCTCTTCAGTTTCTATTGCCTTTCTCTTTTTCATTTCCTGTATCCCTCTGTACCAGGCCCAGTTTCCCCTAAAGCCCCTTACAGATACGTTTGCCTGTGCCTCTAATAAGTGATACTTTGCAAATATTTAACCCTGCCCTCCATAACATCGCTATGGTGACATGCCAAACATTGCACACATAAGCAGGCATGGGTTCAACAGTTACTTAGCAACAGCTGTGGAGCAGGTTTGTGGAGCTAACCAAGCTGCCCATGCCTCTGAATTTAGCAGGTGATGCATCGGGATAAGAGAGAAAGATGGAGGAAGAGGAGTGAAGGGAGCACGAGGAGGGAGGAGAGAAAGTGAGTCAGTGGCTTAAGTTGGTCGGGAGCCCATGTTGACATTATGGCCGGGGAAAGTACCTGCCTTTCCAAATACATGCAGTATATTTGGAGAGGCAGGTACACAGTGTCTCCATCTTTATCTTGTATATGTTATGCAACAGATAAGGGGGATCTGTGTTGGATAATTTGAGAGGGACCATGGACTTTGGAAATCATGCACTGAACACACACAACACCACAATGCTCTGTGATCGTGCAAACACACATGTTACTGCGAGGGTCATTTGACTTAACAGAACTAGTCCTCATTCAAAGAACAGACCAAGAACAAACAACTCAGAGAGGACAGGATTTAAGTCCGTGTAAACAGCGTTGCTTTCGAGCAGTAGAGGTGCTGCAGGTACATTGTAAACAGATTAAAGACAAACCAGGAAAAAGCTATACAAAGTATAGCAGGGTGCTGGAGACTTTGAGAAATCCCCACATGTTGTAACAATCGCCTGTCTCGTTTGTATCAGTCCGTGCGCAGAGTAAAGTAGGAGCGCCATTACCAGTAATCTGGTGGGTCAAAATAGATGATGACTAAGTTTCTGTGTATGTGTCAGCATTTAGGAGCAACACAGAAAAAAACACTAATCAGTCATTTGGCAATCCTAGTCTGGTGTTCCTTTCTCGTGTGTGTCGTTCTGACCCTTATTTCCTCAAATCAAACATTTGACCAAACATAGTTTCTGGTCTCCTTTCTCCGAGTTAGCACATGTATCTTAGTTAGTTTCTGTTGTGTTCTTTTCCAGTTTTGTTTTCTCAAGGTCGAATCATGTTAATCAGCAATCATTTTGATCATTTCTTTCTGCAAAATGTGGGCTTATGAAACCAGCAATGTCCTGATTGATAGAGTACATTGATTAAACTACAAAAAAAACGGTGTATGATACCTTATTTTTCTCAGGTTGTATTTGTTTTCTCCTATATTCCAGGCTAGTCTTTCATTCTGTTTTTTACTTTTACCTAATTTTCCAGGATTGCATGGAGAAAAGCCTGGACTGTTGCATTGCAGCATAACACAATTATTAATTATTTTTTAAATCAACAATGAATAAACAAGCATGAACCTTTCCCACTGTCAGAGGTCACACTGAGGGCGTCTTTTCTGAAGAGGTCGGACTGTGAGCTGAGAGGGTTAAAGGTGTACACAGCCCAAAGCTGTAGCCTGTGGCACACATCAGCATGACACTGGACTGGTTGGACTTGTTTCTGCAGGATTTTGTCTCAAGGCGTGATCAGGCGTGATGCGGCTTAACACTCAAAGCAATAGTAAAAATGTGATCATTGGGAAAAACAGACACACACACACACACACACGCACGCACGCACGCACACGCACACACACACACACACACACACACACACACACGCGCACACACACACACACACACACACACACACCAGTATTGTGTACAAAAAACAAAAACATCTAAACTAAAGGAAAGTAGTTTTATTATCATGTATACCCAATATTCTTAGTCCAGAAAGATGGGGGGAGACCTATTCAGAAATACCTCTGACAAAAAGACTTTTAATGTTGGAAAAAATAATATAAAGATTTGGAAGAAAGCATTCACCAGTGTTACAAGTCATATACAATGTATATTGTTTTGCAAGGCTCATCAGTAATGAGGACATAGCTGTCCTGCTTCCTCTATTAGTACAGAAGTGTGGTTTTGGAGGAATTTCTGCTGTGGGCCAAACTCTGCCAAAAGACAGATGTTCAAATAGAAATACCGATAATTCAAATGATGTGCTGATTTTTTACTGTGACAGCTGCAACAGCAATTTAGGATAATGCTACAATTATTTTCCAGCAAGTTGCTGTTTTGCCTCAGGGGAGTCAGAGGTGGTGGAGTCATGTAACAGAGTGAAATCTGGAGTGTGTTTGTGTGTGTGTTTCCATTCCAAAAGGGTGTTTTCTCCACAGAGTTATACATTTCTCATCCACATCCCAAACAAATTTCTCAGTGGGAAGTTTTCCCCCTTAGGAACAAACAGGCACTTCTCACATCAGCTTTAAGCCACAATCCTTCACACTCACCGTGAAGGATTGTGGCACAAAACAAATTAGTTCTGTTGTGGAATTGATTTGATCTTCTTATACATCCACGTTTTTCACTTGTTCAGTCATACAAATGCAGCAGAAAGTTAAAGATCGGTCCTAACTCAGCTTTACATGTCCAGTCATGGGGATGCATCAGCCATTGGGCAATAAATCCTTACTTTAGTTCCTTACTTTACCTGTAGAAAGAAAGAAGAGAAGAGGAGCGGCTGATGACATTCAACTTCTTGTGAAAGAGAACATGATCTGGGGTTATGTTGCAAGATGAAGCCTCTCGAGGAGTTTTGCAACATGTCATAATTACAGCATTTAAAATAATCTTTGTCTTTGCACAACATGTACAATTAGGTATATGAGTACTTCTGTTTTAATTTAGTCAGCTGAGGTTGTTTGGTTTCAATGTAGTTAAATATTAGTTTTGGTTGGATGATAAATCCCCCTTACAAAGAAAGTGGGTACATAAATATATATATTTCAAATGTTATATTGTCATCATAATTCTGTGCACTTTGAATTTGATGAAGTTTCTAATGCAGCCTTTGAGGTCTATTCCTGACTTTTGAGAGGATTAGCTTCCTACGAGTACAACAGAGTTCATCTTGCTGTTTCCTTCCCTCCAAGTGCATTTGTTTATAAAACATAATAATAGTCACAAAGATCCATCATCGAGTCTGACTTTCTCCTGGTTAATATCTTTCAAATACTGAGCTATCCTTTGAAAACCTCAGCCTGTTGGCACAGTTAATGCTTTATCAGCACCCCTCTGTGTGTGTGTGTGTGTGTGTGTGTGTGTGTGTGTGTGTGTGTGTGTGTGTGTGTGTGTGTGTGTGTCTGCGCGCGCACTGCAGGTTCTCTCTCAGTTCAAGGTCACCACTGTGTGCTGTCAGGCGATATCGGTATCCGTCGCTACATTATGACTCACTCAGTGTGGAGGTGTTTTCCCACTGCGCTGGCCCCCGTGGCAGATCTGCTGTGATTCTACCACAAATAAAGCAGGCTGGCTCCATGGCTGCCGTCCAGGTTTCATCCTGCGTCCACTGGGCACCACGTTAAGCTGCAAGAACTCAGCAGATGTTTTTGAGGTTTTATTTTTGGTACTATTTAATCATGGTGTTCTTTTGCCAAAGCTGGAAGGACATGGCCAGATTTCAGTGCTTGTTGAAAAAAAGTGAATCTCATCCACCAGAGGAATAAAAGGAACAAACAGAGATGTAGAGAAAGTGGGTATTGATTAAAGTTCAATAGGGAGATCATGATAGGTCTGTGAACACTACAGGCTATGAGTCTGTGTTACCTTATTTAACAGAAATATGTGTTTTCTTGACAGAACATCTGTTATGCTTGAGTAAACAGAACTCAAATAAAAAAGCAGATAAAAAAATAATTAATTGCAACATTGGAAGGTAGGGGGGCGGAGTGAGTTTGAGGGGCAGGGGTGTGGGTGTGGGTTTGGGAGAGGGGAGGCCTTCAATCCCGAGGTCACATCCTGCCTCAGAGCATTTCACCCTCCTTTTCTGGCCGACTACGTTAAAGATGCATTCCGCCAACAACTGTTCCTCCAGCTACGTTTCGCATTAGCTTAATAGCGTAGCATTTAGGCGCAGTCAAGACAATATGTCTTATCCGCTCTTATCCAGTGCCAGCCACATGTGTGAAATATGACGTCTTTGGAAGAGAAAGGAGTTGACTTCTGGAAGTCAAAGACGTTGTATTTAAGTTTATCTTCTGCTTGCTCAACCATTGTTTGATTATTGCTGGTAAACATTTTTGCAGAGGATTTGAGTTTTTTTTTTTTATTCAATTCTTTTCATTTTGGTGCTGGTAATTCATTTATGCAGATATTCCCTGACAAACCTTTTGCCAGAGAAAGCATAACTGACTTCAATAAGAGCTACAAGGAACAAAAGTACCAGGAAGAAGTACTAGTGATTACGACTAAATGAGAAGTTGCTTTCTGGAGCACATGGTATCACCAGAAACAGAAGTGTGTAGTGGATGTCGTAGTTGTACAACATGTGTTTGTTTGTGTTAGGCCAGGAAAGACATCCTTACAGTTCCAGGAAATCACTGACCTGCCGTCTATTGGGATAGTTTTCAAAACCTCAAACTTTCTTCTCTCTTAACACAAAGATTTCAGTATTGGGCAATATTGTCTTTTGGAAATATAAAAGTAGAATAGACACAGCTCGACATGTCAGTTTCCAACTGTTCTTTTGTTTTTTTACTTTGTCAATTTGTTTTCCCTCGAGTATGTGTGTCACTTCCCACAAATTCTCTGAAGTTATACTATTTCTCAAAACGTCTGTCTTTACCCCCTCCTCCAATCTTTCCTTCCCACTTTTCCAGAGCACTAGCGCTCTTCCTTCTCATACGGAAACAGGGCCAGTTTGAAGCGAGGCAGAAGAATGAGGGGGGAGGGATAGACGGGAAGCCGCAGTCGGAAAATGAAACAAATGAAACAAAATGTTCTAAACTGCAGGCTGAAGCAATTGCCAGAAAATGAGCTCAGGCTCAGAGCACAATTACCCCTAAAGTTTATAAACTGCCTTTAAATTAGATGATAGGTGATTAACATCCCTAAAAACCAGAAGAAAATTAAAATTATATATCAGCAGTGCCATGATTGTCATATTATAGAGGGGGCTTGTTAAGTTTTAGAAACATGTTTTATTAATGAATTGCCTCATAAATGGTTAAATTTGATACTCTGCAGCATAAAAACCCCCTTGGAAGTAAGATTTTGGTTGTCTCTTTTTTTTACAGCTTCCAGTACAACTGTATTTGTCTGACTGTGAGAGCTATTCTAAAAGTCTGTTCCATTGAATATAAATAAGCAAAGTATGAAATTAACTTGAATGAGAAATGCATCATATTGAAAAAAATCTACAGCATTGAGCACATATAATTATATTCACATTCTTTTCCCTCAGTAAACTACAGTGTTTGTGTTTATCGGTATATATATATATACCGATAAACGCATTATATAATCTCTCTTAAAGTGCTGCCAGGAGAGTATAATATATCACAACATGACATAAGGGATCATTTTTGAGCTGTAGGCCTTTGTTTCTTTGTTTCTTCTTTAATTTTACATAACGTGATATTCTGAATTACGTTCAGTCCATTGCCACCATATTATTTTTTTTAATCAAAATGTAAATGCCAATAAAGCTTCATTTATTTGATTAGTGAGCAGTAACCTAGGGGTCCACTATACTGGTTTCATGGTGTCTTACCTTCATTTATCTTACATTAACCCTGCCAGAAGAGGACAGCTGCTGCTGCAGGGCTAAAGAAAAATAGGGCCCTCGTTTTTTAGGTTTGTCCTGTTCCTCTGGTTTACGAGTGGTGAATGTTAAGATAGCAGAGATTAAGCCTTATAGATGGCTTACAGATTGAAGTGACTGGCTCACAGCACCTGTCAAAGAAAAGATAAGGCTTTAGGAAGCTATCCAGGAGCCCCAAGTAAGATAAGAACTTTACTGAATTTCATTTAAAAAGGTACTCCTAAAAAAAGTTGGACTTTTCTCATGATGTCCTTTATGTGCTTAGAATAAACACTTATTGAAAACTATTGTAGAGAATGTTTAAAGTGTAACAGGAATCTTAGCCATCTCAACATGGGGTGTATCACAAAGTAAGTTCAACAAAGCTCTGCTTTCTTTGCCTTAGCTGGCTTGACAAAGCCTAAAGCGCAGAGATAATGGGTGCCACGAGAATGGTTATCAACTGCCTTTGTTAACCCAGGCTGTCTTCCTCAGACTCAATGCTGTGTTTTTTTATGGCCCAAAAGGGGCGTTTAGGCACATCTTTTGACTCTCCTCTCAAAATGGACCTGTAGTGCGCCACCTACTTCCCTCTATAAAGAATATATAAAAAATATTACAACAAAAAGCATTTGTGTTGCAATAAGGCATTAAAGTAATGCAGGCAGAACATTATATATTGATATATTTATTTCACTACTCCATGCACTCTCAATGACTGCAGTTTATTTCTTTATTAATGTGACAACTGCACATTCTACAGCTCTTAAGGCCTTTAAGCACCAGGGGCGTAACAACTAAACAGCACAAAAATGTGAAATACTCGCCTGTGAATATTAAATGTTGAGGGCTTTTATTGTTTAAGGTAAGAATGGAGAGATTGGATCTGGTCTGCGCTGCCTTTGGTTAAAAGGTTGGTACGAACCTAGGATCCTCTGTGTTATTCTTTCATAAATATAGGTGCACCTCAATTTGTTCTACACAACTTGGTTGATGCCTTTATTTATGGTGCGAAAGCACAGAAAAATGTATCTTTCACAGAGAAAAAAGTACATCATTTTTTTCGCAGTGAAATGTTAATGACCTGTAAATTAATTACACAAACAAATGCCCCGTTATTGAAAGTAGTAGTTTATCCCGTTGATGCAGACGGACTATCATGGCGTCAGACAAAAGGACCATTTAAGTGGCACTAATCGCACGTCTGATTTATTGTGAATGCAACCATACACTTGAAACGTGATGCAGCATATTTCAACGTAATATTCAAGACTTGTCTTTAGGTCTGACGCTGCACCATAGTGAAGGATACATCAAAATCCCTTTAGTTTTTCGCCAAATCAAAGTGAAATCATTTTATTGATTGAATATTATCTATGATAAATATCAAGAACAAGAACAACCTTGCAAATGCATGAAAACTATATTCCTGCTCAGATTTTCTGCATCACTGAGATATAACTGATTGCTTTTTGTTGTTTATATTTTAGTGATGACACAGAACATATAATTAATGTAACCATGCAAGCAAAAATAATTCAATGTGACCTCTGGATTCTTTGTCATATTGTTTCATCAACAGTGATGTGAATATCTGGAGTTCAAGAACCATCACACTCTACGTCATCATGCAGTCTGCCTCTTTGATGTTGTGCCACTATCTTCTCTTATCTCTGCTGCATGCCAGACTCAGGTGATAACGGCTCTGTGTCTCTAACTCCTATTCACAAGTATTGGCCGTACCTTTCTATCTGTCTGCCAAGGAAATTTTCTGCCCTACGCTTTCCCTCCAACTCACTGTTTCTTTAAAAGGAAAAGTATGTTCCTGGCTGCACTGCAGGAACAACACACACATAACGAGGGAGAAATCCGAATGAGGGAGTTTCACAGATGTGTCCTGGCTATTACGCACTAACTGAAACAGAGTTTGCATTTTTTGTCCATTTGAACCTCTTGGTGTTTCTATTTCAGAGCTCACACATGCTCTACAGCTGGTCGACAGGCCAGTGATTCTTCACCCATTTTGATTACTTTTTATGTCATTTTATTCTTCTTTTTCTTTTTGAATTTTCTCACCTGAGTTCAATTTTGTTGACGTAGTAGTCACTAGTTAACTGTTAAGACCCGGTCAGATTGTTCCGTATAGCTACTGTGGATTAGTTTTAAACTCATCAATGATACATTTTAAAGTTTCTATGCTCCGGAAATCATTGTCAAGATAATAAAGATTAATAAGTTAACCAGTTTCCATCTTTACAAGACAGAATCATTTGGCATCAATCATGACACTGACTCATACATTTTAACTTTATGACAAGTGAAAGTCCAGATGAGTTTATGGTAACAGGGTGAACTTCACCGTGACCTCAGATGCTGAACCCGTCGAGGACGCCAGTTGTGATAGGTAATGGAAAGAATGTTGGGAAAGATATGATGGAGAAATTATATGGTTTAATTACGTATTTGAACAGGTACGTTATGATTGTTTTGGCAGTGGCTTTGGTAAAAAAATGTAGCAAAATGGCTTAATGTTGAGCATGTAAAGTTAATTCACAGACAGATTTGAACTAGTTGGATCTGATTTAACTTTAGTTTCATTTTAAAACGTTATGTTTTTACATGTTATTTTTTATAAATTTTTCTTGGATCTATCGTACGTCTATTCTAAAAGAGAGGCTCGCTTAGGTATGCATGCTTTTTACATACTAGTATGATGACAAAATCAAATGTCTCGGTCTACCTATACAGCGGAAGACTGAAACTCCTCTGTCCTCTGTCCAGTCCCTCAACTCTCTTCTTCTCTCTCACATACACTTTGTATTTCCCACTACACCACTATTGACATACACACACAGGTACACACACAAACACAAAGCTGTAACACACACATACACACGCACACACTCGCACACACTGTCAACTGCTACTCACTCCTCATATTTGAAAGGCTCTCTTGTATAGTGTGTGAAACGGTATGAAGGTGTAAAGATGTAATGTTGGGGATGTGTGCGTGTGTGTGTGTGTGTGTGTAGGTGTGTGTGTGTAGGTGTGTGTTTTTCCACATAGATCGTAAAAACACAAGATCATGTTCATATGTCACATTCCAGATCCTCTTTGCAAATCAAAATTGAGGAAAACACACATTAAGGGGTGGTTGCTGTGCACCGACACTTATGGAGACAGCTGTCCCTCAAAAATGTCTAAGAAATCATATTCAAATTACATCAAACACAGTCACACTTACAGAAAAGCTGTAGCATATAGAATGATATCAGCTGTGTTACTTTGACAAATGCAAATACCTTAATGGTTCTGCAAATGATGGTAAATACAGCCCACACATCAACTTAGTCTTAGTCTTGTCTTATGAGGCTAACAGGGCTTAAATATGGCTCACTAACACTGGCAATCGTTGTATACTTGCTGAACAGTAATTACGACACTCATTATTGTTCTTTATAGCCCAATATATTGCCCATTCTGGTGTCATTATTATATTAGGAAGGAGTTAGTGTGATATCAGGCATTACTGCTAATGCTAGTCTGTTTCTTTAGTATCAGCCTGGATAACAGAATGTTGTTGTGGCCTTAAAAGTGGAGTCCGTGATTTCGGAGAAAGATTGTTGATCTTTGAACTCCGCACCCAAACGAATACCCCCCTCCTGATGTACCATCCCTCTCGCTCCCACTCGCTTCTCTTTTCCGAGCCACTTTATTTGTTTCCCATTTATAGAGCGGGGGCTGTGTATTTCTTTGAATTTTAGCGCACACACAGAACAGACAGTTACTGGACCGTGAGGAGATATTCACTGAATTTGACAAAAAGTGAAAAGGATTAAAATTACTGATGACACCTTTTAAGTGCAAAGGCTGTAATGTGAATCACAATTTCTAATGTTTCAAGAGCAAACATACTTTCTCCATATTTTTATAATTTAATTCACCTATGAATTCAAGCAGTAAAGTTTGCATGTTGGAAAGAAACACTGATCAGGTTTTTCAAGTCACACCTTTCAGGTGACCATGACAGTGCACTCTCTGACTTCATCATTTCCTCCTCACAAGGGAACTAGATTATCTGTAATCTTATTGCTGTTGTTTGATTGTGTGGGAAGTTACATATTTCAGACTTCTAGTTTGTTTCCAACGTACACATACACGACACTACACTGTACTTGTATAGCGCTTTTCTAGTCTTCCGACCACTCAAAGCTCTTTTACATACGCTGAGACGTCCATTTTCTTCTTAAGAGCTTTGTTATTGACAAGTGCTGCATTGTCCATCTGGTCTTGTGGCTTTTGTGAAGGATCTCCAATAATTGTGCAAGAAAACTGCATTTGTTAAGAAAAGGGGAGTAAAATGTGGCCAACAACCCAACCCAGCAAACATGTTTTTATTGTTAGTCTTGGGACCTCTTCTCTAGGCTGCCTTCAATCTTTCACAAAGCCATCAACAGCGCCAACATGTTCTTTGTGTTTCTAACTGGGTCAAAATGCTGTGACTTCAACACCTACACACACACACACGCTGTCATTTACATAAAAACTGCTGCTACTCACGCACAACCCCACACACTGTAATACAAAAAGAAACCTGAAATTCATTATGTTTACACTGACACAAAAAATAAACACAGTGATGTTGATCCGTGGCATGTTACGAGATGGTAACCAAGAATGAAGTCCATACATAATCCAAACACAATAATGAAAACAATATAACAACAGTGTACAGAAGAAATTATAGGTATTAGAGAAAGCAACATGAATCAAATAATTGCCTGACATTAAAACATTTACTATTTACTAATGAACTGATATACCTTTAATAGTTGTGGGTGTGTGTGTGTGTGTGTGACTGTGGGTGTGTGTGGGTAGTTGTGGGTGTGGGTGTGGGTGGGTAGGTGTGTATGCCTGTGTGTATGTGACGCCTAGAGACAAGTTCCAGGGTGTGGCCCAGCATTGCTTAAGTTTGAGAAAGGCGAGGTCTTATGACATCAGCAGGTGAAACCTGTTTTCAGTTTGTGGCAGGAAATTATGCTGGCGGTGTGTGCATGTGGGTACAGTGAGAAAACAATCATTTTATCTCCATGCTGGCTTGTGAGTTAAAGGTATACAAAATGTGTTTCTTGATAAGTTGGAACTTCCTGTTAACAGACTGCAACAGGGTAGACTGAGTGTTTTGACTGGCACTTAAAGTAGTAGTTGGGCAAACCACAATATATAATGTACTGTGAGTCATTGACTTTTTTGAATGACAGACAACACACAAACACAGGCCTTTGCTGTGAGTGAGAGAAGAGGTCTAGACTAAAAGAGGTAGAGAGATGAAAACACACATGTTTGGTGAGTCAGTGAGGAATGTGTGCTATGCCGGTTTGAGCGGGGCTGAGTGCACAGCGCGAGGACAGCAGCTGGGACCCTTCATGCTGGAGCTTGACAAGCTAAAAGGAATGCACTATTTCTCAGAGCTGTCTGTCATAAGGTCAATCTTGAACTTATCTGATTATGTGGAGCCAAAATTCATTCGAAGGCACCTGGTATTGCCGGGAAAAAGTCATTTGTCAATTTACGCAGATTTGTTTTTTACATTCCAACATTATCTAGTATAGATTGCACAGGGATTGAGGAAGTATTCACATTCTCTACTGAAGTAAAAGCAGCAAGACAACAATTTGGAGTTACTCCTTTACAAATAAAAATCCTGTATTCAAAATCCTAGTAAAAGATCATCATACTTAAAAGGAACAGTGTGAAGCACCTAGGGGGATCTATTGGCAGAAATGGACACCATGTTTCTAAAGTACCTCAGAACGGACACACCGAACACAGGCTCTAGATAGGGCCAGTCACATTTTCATGTTGGCTATTGTAGTTCTTCTACATGCTTGGCACATGGTATAGAGTACCAACATGGAAAGATAACGTGGTAGAATTGAACAAAAAGTGGCTGTGAATCTGTTGAGCAATTTAACATACACACATACAGTTCATTCCAAAGATGAACAAAGATTCAACATACAATAACATAAATACATTTCAACAGTGTTGTTGTGGTCCATCAGGCAGCCAACTGTGTCACCAAGCAGATCTGTATATAGCGTTATTTTCTAGTATCATGGATGAAGACCAATGTATTTGGCAACGTAAATATATTAAACTACATCACAGTCAAATGGAAGAATTATATTGTCAAATGGGAAAGTTTTTATATTATGAGGATTAGGTAGGACACTGTCCCCTCATCCTATATTATTACACTGATCTGTGATGTGAAAAAATAAGTATTGTGACCAGTGGGTCGCTCCCAGAAATGCAGTGATGGGAATTAAAGCTTTCTCATGATGTCATAAGCGCACAAATCCTAGAACTGCATGATTCACAGGAATAAAGTAGTTATGTGGGCGAGGTGGGACCGGGTGACTGAGTTGGCCCGCTTACCCAATATAACCCTGTATTCTTGTGAAGCAGAGACCAGAATCACTCTTAACTGGGTTGGAAGTAGTGAAACATACAGACTGTTTCCATACTGTAAAGCTCTCTTGTGTACCCATCTTGTGTATGATCTCAAATACCGTACTAAACTTCACTGAAGTTAACTACTATACTATACTGTTTCATACTATACTGTACTTGAATATATTATGTCATACTATACTATATGGTACACTATAATATTGTACTATGCTAAATACTTCACTCAACTAAACTATTATATTTTACTTTACTGTACTTTTGGCCTACTATACTAAACTATATTCACTAAACAAAACTACTATATTGTACTGTACCGTATTATATTCTTTTGCTTTTTAGATGTTTATTTTTACAGTATGCATGTTAGTGTTACCTGTCTGTCTATAAACTGGTGTGTGGTGTGCTAAATGTGTGATGACTTGTACATGTCATGCAGGGTAGAAGAGGCTGCTTTCTATGTCTTATGAAATCATGCACGTGATTATGACATCATGAGCTCAGATTTCCTGCTCGTTTCTCTTTTTACATATCAAAACAACAGTGTGCGATCTTAGAAAAGGATATATATTGTTGGCCACTTTACTTCAATTTGAAGTCAGTACAAGAAACCAGGAAATTACAGAGAAGTTTCCAGACCTGATAATACACTTTGTTTCCCACCACTTCACGGTTCATTTCCCCCTCCTTGTCTGCAATGCTACAGAGAGCCAGTGTGCATATTCTGCAGTGTTAAAACCGCAGTGACACAGGCTCACATGATGAGGATAGGTACCATCAAAGAACTAACAACATTGACTCATGACCACAAACTCTTGATTTGATTCTGCATCACATGAGAGCGTATAGCTTCTCACGTAGTGTACCAGTTACAGTATATGTCTGTCATGAATTTACAATATGTTTGTCATTACCACTCTATCTCTACATTTACAGTTCCTCTAACACCAGTAACAGTCGCTCAAGGGAACACCATCTAGATAGGTGGCTGCTGTCAGTTTGCCGAATTCATGACTTCTATACTTGTGCTATTGTCACACTTAGTTTTTCCATTGATCATCATCGTCACTTGTGGCTACAGCAGTGGATGTTACTGTTGATCCGGTGTACACATTTTTTAAATGGGTTTAAACACTGGACCGGACCGGTATACTGGATTTGTCACACTTGAAAGTTTTTTTGTCACAGCCGCTTCGTGGCATTTAATACCGACATCTTCAACTGTACACACACTGCGATGCTACGTTCATAGTTATAATGTAACTGCTAACTTAATAATCACCATCACCCATCCCAACCCCCTGCCCCCCTCTTTCTCAAATTTAATTTCAGATGGCTGCCAAAGCAAATGTTGAAACTTAATTTAAATCAATAAGATTGTTTTAAACATAACCTCCTCTCTCTCTGTCTCTCTCGATCAACCGCACATTCGATAACGTTAAGCACATGTGGCTCGGTGGTAAATTGGGCACGGCCTGTCAGACACCCGTTAGTCCATTTCTAAATAAAAATAATATTATGTTAATCACATTTTTATATTGCTTATTACTAATGCATTAGTGGAGTGACACTGTCAGCACGAGTTGCTAATGTAAGCTGATTTTTAATTCTATTACATGTCATAATGATGACCTGACCGCCAAAACCAGAAACGGACACAGCTCACTTTAAAGTGTCATCAGTTCATGAAACAGACATATCATTAGGCTGAATGTGTTTCAAATAACAGATTATAGACTATAGTACATTATTTGTTGATCCCTGGACAGCATTGTTTATGTCCTAAAATTGTTCTTGGTCTCACAAAAGAAACATTCAAACAATAAATAAAATATTGAACTCCACGTACCATTTGAGAGAGAATGTGTATGGGAGAGGAATGAGCTGCTGAAAACTCCCAGCTTCTCAACTGGATAACACTTATCCTCTTTATGTTACCCTCCACCTACCATATTGAAGTGAAAGCTGGTCACTTCAGACTTGTGTCTGTACACATGTTTAGCTGCCTTTTCAAAGGCATTTCCAAGCCTGGACTGTAGCAATACCTTAGGTAGTTCAAAATATATCCCTCTTCACAGACTGTATGTTGCAGGCTCAGACAAAATTAAATTGTTGTTTGACAAAAGTGTTATCAAACAGAAAGAAATCTACTGAGCCCTTCCTTCTTGGAGGCAAAGCCTCTTCCACTTGTGAGAGAAGAAGATACGATATTTTGAACACTACAGATTTACCCCTGGGTTGCTCTACATCGTCACACACGTCGCCTTGCAGAAGAGCTGACTCTCACCTGACAGGGCAGGCTTGGCTTTAGTGAATACACACCCTAACAAGGGGGTGTGTCAGTGAAGTCATCTGGTAGAAAGGCAGAGAAAGAAAGCACACTTGCTTGGCTCAAAATCAAAACACCTAAATGAGTCACAAACGGAAATAAAGTAGTTGGAGTGTTGTTTGTGTACATGCATGTATGGTGAATCACTTTCCTAAGATTCCTACAACACGGATGACATCACATGAGTCCCACATGACTGGATAGAGATGGAAAAGCTGACAGGGCAGCTTTTATTACATGGAGCACGACAGATTAGCAGTAATGCTGAATCCTAATGAGTGAGAACTTGTTTAAACTGGGCAAGAAAACGTTTTTCCACAATGGAAACAGTGAGTGGGCTGATTAAACACCCGACTCTTCCACACCAATCTGAAGTCTATTTCATGTCATTACTGTAATTACTTACAGTGATGTTCTGTTTATCTGATGTTCTCTTAGGCTTTTTACGTGACTATGAGTGAACGCACCACTGTTCATACCAATTTATCAGATTTTGATTGTTTCTGTAGTTTCCACGCTCCTTTTTAAAGTTTTTAACAAGGAAGTAACCAACCGTTTATCACAGCTTGCCAGACAACTGCGCTCTTAGTCATCAGGGGACCTCCATTGCTTAAAGCTATAGATTGTGTTAATGGCAATGATGATTCAGAATAGTCAGTTCACTTTAAAGATTTGCTGTTAAAGATGTATTTGTATTGTACTGGACAGCGGCTACATTAGGCGTTTCAGTGAGTGCCCCAAAACTACCTGTTTAAAAGTGACAAAGCCCTCTCGGGGCTATGGTAAATATTATGGAGAAAAATGAGGAAATGATGTGACAGGATTACAGTGTGACAAAGTCCACATAGGGAGGAGGCCCGGGTTGGATGGACAGGTCAACAAAACACAGGGCACCGCTGTTTGATTCCTTCTTCAAACAGTCAGTGGATGTTATTTGTTAAACATGACCACAATCATTCACGAAACCTTCATAACATGTTCATTATTGTCACCATGACGAGGAAGCTCCTCTTACCTAAACTAGGTATTTATTTGAACCCAAACCATAATTTTTCCCTAAACCTAAACAAGCTGTTTTTGAGCCAAAACCTAAGCAAACTTTAACGACAATGTTGTCATGTCATAAAACAGTTTTCATTACAACAGTGACTTGTAACTGTTTTGAGAGGCAAAGACAAATGATGTTGTCCGACGATACGAGCGTCAGATCATTCAACGCTGAATGTGTCGTTCTAGTGGGCACAGACGAACAACTATACACCTCTAATACATGAAGGGTTGTTTCCTATCCTATTGCATTTTACTCTGACTAAATATAATGTATCCCCCCCTTTCCCCCCCCAGCCCAAAGAATATTTGGTTTAATTTCATACATATATATTTTTTTCGAAATTAGAATGTGTTATAGAAGTAGCAAACTCCTTTATGGAATAACCAGGTGCATAGGTTGTACAGGTGTGTACGTTTCTTAATTCTAAGATGCTGGGCTATTTGTTACTGACTAATTGCTACAACTCCTCAAGACCCAAACCAGGTTCCCGTGTCTTGCTTGCCACCTGCTGATAAAAGTGAAGGGGGACAGTAGACCCAAAGTTAGCGACAACTTTGGCCCAGGCTCACTTTAGGTGGGTCGACCTGTAAGGTTGACCAGCCGCTCCTCTGAGATTTGCTCACTGAGCCTAACGACTTGTCTGGCTCCAACCCTGCGTTAGTATTGGCCATATTTATGAAGGTCAATTGATAATCTGTGTTGTAATGCAATGATATAAACTCTAATACTGTTAAGCTCTGTATGAAGCTTGATGAGGTTTTATTCACAAACACATGTAGTCATGCCAATGGCATGCTGTCCTACTGCATATGACATTTCTATTTCATGTGATCCACTGAATATTTAAGACAACAAGGACAGTGTGTCCTTAGGATCAGTGAGTGTAAGCCAATAATACAAAACTGCTGTGTATAAAATATCTTTCACTGCTTTAAAAGTTGAGCAACATGCCTCTCAGCTCTCAGACTTTGCCCTGTCAGAGCTGTGTTCAGGAAACAACTGCTTATGGAAATCTTGTCAAGTTGGAGCTTCCTCATGTCATTTATTTATGTATACATACACACACTTTTTAGGAGTTATTTGAGTGTGAATGCGTGTTTGTGTACTGTTTCTGCAAAGCCAAGTCTTATAATCAAATTGCAGAACTGTTTTATTGGAAGAATTGTTAAAGGTTAACTTCCTCTTGGTTATGTTCATTTTTAGCTGCTGGTCAGGGTCACGCTGTGTGTTTGTGTGTTATGTGACGGGGGAAACTGTGACGAAAACGCACACAATATAAAGTTACACATTGCTCTATAAATTAGCTTTCTAGAACTAATTGGGAGAAAGGGACTATTACTACTAAAATTATGTGTGTGTGTGTGTGTGTGTGTGTGTGTGTGTGTGTGTGTGTGTGTGTGTGTGTTGAGCTAACAATGATAGAGCGGGCACACACCCTCTTTTGTCACAAGGAAAAACTGATCTTGGAAACCAGAGTGACCTTTGACATGGAAGGAATATACTGGTGGTGTCACAGAAAAATGTTACAGCAATAACAAAGGTTATGTTCATATTGATATGTTCATATGTCATACAAGTCAGCTCAATAATAATCTTTTTTCTTGGCATGGTGATGTTGCATTTCTTTTATATCTTTGTGTTTAAAAGCTCTTCCAGTGAAACTGGATTTTTTCCAGGGTCTAAATAAAAATATCTCCCAGACGACAAATAAAGTATTGTATGTCATATTCATGTTAACAGTCACAGTGACGTTAATGATTTAAAAAAAATAAAAAAAATAATTTGGACCATAAACAAAATCCGGAAACTGACGCTGCACTTATCTATTAAGGGGAAACTATCAAGCACGTAGCACTTCTGGCTACATCCCAATGAGAGATAACCCACGGTCACAGCGCTGGGGGAGAGAAGTGACATCAATCATGACCTGTCAGCTAGATGTGAGAAACCAATAAGTATAGTTTAATATAATAATTCGTCATTTTGAGAAGTGGAACAAATTTGACTAAAACTGAGTAATTAATACTAAAAAAGTTTAACTAATTACAGTTACAGTAGTACAAAAATCTTTTGTCACAGGAAGGGGCAGCTTCGAAAAGATAAAGGACACACTGGCCTGGGATGAGTAAGTGGATTTGCTTATTAACAACAGTATATGAGGGGAAGTGTATGTGTGTGTTATTATAGTTTTTATTGTGTGAAGGTAACAACTACCTCTTTTTTTTAAATAATTATTTATCCCAGCTGTTCCTTCTGCTTTTCTGTAAAGGTCAGGCCTTTAACGCAACACTGTTATTTTAAGCATTATTCAATAGAAATGTAGTGAATAAAGTTAGATGGTGGTATTAAATATAGAAAGACGAATTAGGGCTTGAATGTTTTCTCTCCATGACCCTGATGACACAGTCACACTTTCTTTTTAAGTCACGCTGCTTATGTGGCCATGTGGTTACACGTGGTTGTGTGTTTTATTATGTCAGCTGATTCACCATGTATATGTTGATCCGTGCATAAGTTAGTGTGTTTATGTATATGTGGTATGATTTATTTGCTCATTTGACCAAATTATTTTGATTATCATTTATCCCTGGCTGATTATGTATGTTTATATCTAGAGGGTTGTATGTGTCTGTTCTTGTATCTATCTGTTTTATTACACTGGTGTATGTGCTGTAAATTCTAGCTGACGTAACAGTGTCTCTAAAAGTGTGTCTATGCATGTGAGGCTCATGAGTGGGTGAAGTTCACAGGTTTATTCTTTTATTCCATCCATGTCAAAGTGCTTTATGGTCCCAAAAGTCAAACAGATGTTTGACAATGTCTGAATCACCTCAATTCACAACTATTAGTCTGGATAGTCTTCCAAGAAGTCTTTTTTTAGGCCACATGTAATATTATAGGCTATTGTACCAATACAAGTATGAAATCAGAAGTTTAGTTCAACGCCAGGTGATTGAGCCCGGTGCTTTCAGTCATGATAGATCAGTTAAAAACAAGTGCAACTTAATTGCATCCTTAAAGCAATGATGGCTGATGATTATTTACCAGGGTGGGGTAAATGCTTACACACATAATGTCCCTTCTGGCTTGGTGTGAAGCCAGTAGCCACGGTGCAGTTAACCACTTATTTTTTCCTAATTAATTTTGGGGCACATTAGACATATGTAGTTGCTGATAAGCCACCAGACAGGTGCCATCTACTGGTCGACCATTGAAGCCTTGACGAATGTGACACAAAATATGAAGTTGACATCGTGGCAACACAAAACTATTTGATGATTTTTGACAATAAATCCTGATCCCAAATTTTACACCCTGCAAAAACAAGCGAAGACCTGTTAAAGGTCCAGTGTGTCGATTTATTGACTAGCATTGAGCAGGGGCGTTTCTAGGATTTGGCAAGGTCTGACCCTAGACCCGGACCATCTGGGGCTGAGGTCAGTGTGGTCACTGCTGTTCTGCCTGGAACACTACTGCCCAAATTTCTTTAAACTGTATTGCATTGTATGACTAATGCAAACATTGCATTTCATTTGAAATAAAAATGTTCATGGTAACGTTAAGACAATTGCTCTGTACAAAACGGACATCTGCGGGGCAGCTGAGAATTCTCAAACCTATGTGGCACCTGTGTTTAATTGCAACTTCACTTTTTTAAGTCATTTCTACTATTTGTATTTAACTGCTGTCATATTTGGCCCTTTGTCATGTATTGTCTTGTATTAAATAAACCAGCAGCCCAATGTTAGTAACTCATGTCATCTATACCTTCATGATAAAATCATGTTTTACCTCAACCCTTATAAATTGTGCTGTATATAAGAATTTCAGGGATATTTCCAAGATATAGCATCACTTTGGGAAGTCAGTATTACTTTGGGAAGATGAAAACAGGTCCCCATTATCTGGATGCATAATATCTGAAGCCAAAGCCCTCCCAAGTCCATTGGAAAGCAGACACATTGAACAGTTCCCATACAGCGTTTTTCTCTGAGCGTCGTATTTCAATTGTTCCCAAATGGGGAGAGAGCGGAAGAGGCCACCTAGAGAAAAAAACGTTGCAACCAGCCTCTTTTTTCCGATCCGAGCCTCTGACTCTGTGCTGCTGCTCTGAGCGACCAGTCTTATTTAGATGCAAAGATTTTTTACATTATCAGGAATATGGCACAACATGGAAGTGAAAACAGCGTTCTGTACATCTAATTGTGAATGTGCAATAAAAGTATGTTGTCCCTCAAATCAATGAATAATCAAGAAAAATTGTAATCTCAATATTGATCAACATAATAGTCATTATCATTATATTAAACACTAAAAGGTTTGCACTGTCAGTTTGACAACATTAAAGCAGTCCTCTGGACAACCATTTAATTAGTCTGCCATTGTCGAGTGACTGAGGAGTGTTTTAAGACTTTGTAGCGCTGCTTACGCTATGTGTGGTATAAAATGTCACACTAAAAGCAAACAGTCATATATGCAGTGAGAATTTGAACAGAGTTTTGGCACAATGTGACTCAGTTGTTTCACTCTGAATAATCTGTCTCATATTCGCAGCCATCTGTTGGCTGCACATGTTTCTTTGCACGTGTAATGACTGGCTCAAGCAGTGCCTGAACAGGAAATCATTGTGTGAATGACAGCACTCGTTACGTATTCTGTCCTCAACTGTTAAAAGACATTTTGTTTGTCTTGTTTTTCCTTACGATTTATGCATTTTAACCTGCAGGAAACACGCCACAGAAACATCTGTTTTTCATTTGTGCAGGGGAGAGTCTTCCTTGTGCTGTAACACCACAAATCAGCAGCTGTTTAAAGAGGAATGTAGTATTGAGAAAGCTTAGATTATTTCAGTGATTTGTCGGTAATCAATAACGGGTGTTTCTTTTTGCCTTTTTTTCCACCAAATATTATTTTCACCATGGCGATTGAGCTCATGATACATTACATATTTGCAATAATCTGTTCCAGAGAAAACACATTAGGTGATGACAAGTTCTCAATCTGTTCAGCAAACACATGATAGGTGATGAAGAAATGTTTCGACATAAAATGTAGGAAAATAAGAAAGAAAATATAATTATAAGCATCCTGACACTGAACAAAACTCAATTGTCTACTATACTCTATTTTATGTAGTCTCTCTCTCACTAACTCACTCACTCACTAACTCACTCACTCACTAACACACTAACACACAAACATAGTGTTGTACAGTGAAGCAGATGTATTTTGAGCTTTTACTTAGCCTCCATCACATGTAATAATTCACAAAGAGATACAAGTGAATGCATTCACTCACATAGAGAATATAAGAAAGCAGCCATATCTGTTGTTTTCTTAGTTTATGCTTATTTACTAGAGGTAAACCCCCTAAACAACCCACTGTTATACATCCTATCGCCCATGCTAAGAGACCCTGTGACTTGACATGAGCAGCCACAAGTGACTCTAGAAGTGTGTCAGGGAGTTGTAGGTGGTTTTCCACGGTTTGTACACGCAAGACCAGAAGGAAATAAAGACCCTGCAGAAGAAGTGGTCCATTCCTTTCCATTAACCACTTTCACTTTCATACTGCATGTTAACTGTAAAGAAAAGGCTTAAAGTGTGATCTGACAGACAGGATAAACGTGTAGTGTGAAAGCATGCTGCATGTGACTGTTGACGCCTGGAAAGGTTCGAAGGTTTGTCCAGTCTGATGAATCTTGGTTGCATTACTATGACAGTCACATGATGTGATCTAAACAACATGAGATAGTGGACCCCTCAGTCATGGTTGCAACTGTAGAGGCCCATGGTGGAGGAATAATGGACTGGGGGACGCTGGCTCCATTCAAACCTGCTTACTGATGCCTTATAGCCAGAGCAAACCTTGAAGCATAGGTTCAACATTTTAGGAAATAATCAATGCATCATTTTTTGTTTTTTTGCCTAGAGTTAAATGAGAAGATCAATACCACTCTCAATGTTTGTAATCTATGGTGCTAGCACAAGCAAAAGGGAAAGAGGGGAAACAACAACTATTTATTTGTCATGACTGTGGTGACTCCAGGAAGTTACTTGTCTGAACCACAAACAATTGGTGATTGGTAATTTATACATTTTTGCTTTTCTTTAGAGAAACAAATGTGTTAATTAGAGAGATTTAGAGGTGATTGTTAGACAAATTAAGCTGTTATCAGCTGTTTCCCTCTTTTTTCCAGTCTTTGTGCTAAGCTATGTTAGCCTGCTGCTGGCTGTTGCTTTAACATACAGACATGCAAGTGGTAAAAGTCTTCTCATCGAAGCAATTAAACATGTTTCCCAACATTTTCAACTTGTCCTTAAATATTGAGGCAGGTACACTCACTTTTTATCCATCCATGACCAATATGTAACCCCCAGGACCATGAAGCTTTATTTCATAGTACAAGTATCATCCAGGAACTCAGGTGAAATGAAGTAAATAACCTGTCTCTCAAACGCCCCAGAAAACAGCGTCCACCCAGCAAATGTGTGAAGCACAAATATCTGCAATGGTCAACTTTAACACCTGAATGTTAGCGATCCCTTGTGGATTCAATGGAAAAAAATGCAGCAGCTGCTCAGCGGGCCAAAGGTGAAGCAATACGGTGCTCAACAGGAGGAACTATTTCTTTGCTCTATTGGTAGAGCGAGAACAAGAGAAGGAGGGCGTATAAGCTGAAGTGTGACTATGCACAGTACATTATGTACCAAGCAGGCTTTTGATTTGATTTGAATAGCATTCTTTCCCCCCACTGGAACCTTCCTCTCCTACGTACCAAGGGGCCTCACTTCCTCTTCTGAAAGCCTTTCCATTTCCTGTCTGTCTGAGGCGCAGCTCTGCTTTAATAGCAAAACTAGAGTTTCAGCTCGACCCAGCATATTTTTCATACAATGAAAACTGATTTCTGCTTGTGTTTTGAAGCCAGCAGACAGACAGTCTGTTGTAACTTAACCCATTCTGGCATGTACAGTATATTGTGAGTGGCAGAAAACATACAGTACGCTATGATGAATTATTTCCTGTGTTTAGCCAGACTCTGTACAGCCACAGCACTAAAAACAACATATTGACCTTTTTGAGGCAGGCTCACCTTGTTATTAATAGACTGAAAATGTCCCTGACTGTAAACTCCAACTCCAACCAAATAGGCTCTCAGACTTCACACAAACTGAATGAAGACATTAAAATATGGTGTGCAATGAACATTAATTAATGTAATACTTATTTTCAATGGTTTAGAGTGAGTGGAGTTCACTCTTTGAACTGTGATGATCTCTCACACACAATAGACTTGACTTGGCGTACTGTGACAAAACCTGTGTGAGAGGAGGGCTTGGTCATGTGAACCAAAGCAGAAATACTGAACAGCAACAATCTAGCTAAATGTGGTGAACATGGCATGGAAAAAAACACATTGCTTCTCTAAAGCAGAAGTACAGAAACTTCTGACATTTTTGCCATAAAAGAATGTTTTCCTATGCGTCTACTGCTTATCTCTCGGTCTGCTTTCCATCAGGTTTGTAATCATTTTTGAAAGAACAGTTCACTGCTGTCATGGCTGAATGAATTTACCAATATTATATCACCTTTCCAGGACATACTGTATTTAGGTCAACTTTGTTTGTCCTTCATAATGTTGGGAAAACCTGTATACTGTAAAAGAAAAACAACAATGTACAAGGTCTGCTCTGTCCAAACATAGTCACCGATATTGTTGCTTTCTACAATATGAAAAGAACAGACAAATGCAAGTGCTACTGGAAATACACATCAATCAACAGCCACACATTTCCTGACAAAAGCTTGTTTGTCTCAACACTGTTACTTTTGCCGTAAATGTGGGGCATCATGAGCTTTCACACTTAGACCGCACATTTGCTTTTCATTTTGAAGCTTTCATCCTTTCTCTTAATGTCTGTTTTAGTTATGTGGTGCTGCCACCTGCTGCTCAAAGTCACCGGAACAGATTCAGAGTCAGGCTTAGTGTCTAATTTACTGATAGATTGTACATTCTGTACAGTGAGTCACACTTGCTGGATTGCTCATGTGGGTTACACCTCATCAACACAAAAACAGAATTTGAAAATGAAATAAGTGGAAGTGAGTTTATAAATAATGCATTTTGTTGTAAAGAGCCCAACTTGATGACTTCATGATATTAAAATAAGCTAAAAATCAAAACTGCATAAACAGAACTGCAGTATATGTTTTAAAGATCACAAGGCAGAAAACAACACAAGCCACTCAGAATATGTCGATTCAGTCAGCTAGATTTGACTGTATACTCATGGTAGTAAACTTGGAGAGAGCACTTTAGATTGCAGTATGTGTTTAAGTTGCAGCTGAAGGTCACTCTGTCTGATCTTGTGTTTGTTTATGTTCTGAAACTCCAGAACACACAACCAGGCTGTGAACTTCAAGTTCCCTGCATTTGGATGTAAAAATGTAACCTTGAATATGGAAATAAAATACTTGCTGACCAGCTTGCTTTTTTGTGATCTATTTAATGTTGTGTGTGTGATACTATGGTTCATGGGCAACCAGCCCACTGGCTTCAGACATGTTGCTGAGATTCAACTGTATCCGTCCTGAGTTTGAATGTCGATGAAACCAATCCAACGGAATTGGCAAAGATTTTTCTCCATTTGTTTTTTCACAGCTCAGACTCTAATTCGTTCTGGAAATACACATGACTTGTAGTGACATCTTGAGGCCATATGGGATAATCACATGACAGGAGGCAGGACATGAAGGATTAGACCTCAATTATAACACTCCTTATTGTCACGAGTACGAAGCTGAATAAACATAAATAACTTCCAAGTTCTATATCTAGTACATGAGGATGCTCTTCAGGTCTTTACACTTTGCGCAGTAAACCAAACTATGTCCTCATTACACAACTCATATGTGTCATTATGTTCTCCTGTTTTGTCTCTGCTTGAGTCGGTAAGCCAGTGGACAAAGGTATCATTATTACTCAGGGCCATTTTGGGAAATAAAGCCCTGTTATTTCCTCTGTGACTGAGCCCTCATCTGCAGTAGGGTATCTGTTCTCTCTCACACACGCCCACACACATTAGATCAAATACATTTACACATGAAGACAAGTTATAGAGTATGCTCACACACCCTTTGTTATTGGCCATCCAGGAATACACACACACTGTGAAACCACAAAAGTTTACTGTAAACGGATTAGTGTTGAGGTCAGTGGAGTAACACACACATGCACAATAATCATGTCTACATGAAAAAATTCAGTCAGTAGCCAGGGAACAACCACTAGGACAAGAATGGTTACCATCTTTCCTGAGCTGCAGGTCGTTCAGAACACCAGTGCAATTCAAGGAAAGGAAAAATACATGATTTACTTTAAGATATCTTTCAATCAGTTTTGCTGTATGTCATAAGCTCATTCACTCCCACATAATTCACACAACATTAGGAAACAACCACACTTCTAGTTAAGTTGGTGAATGTAATGCATCACTTGACTAATCAAACAACTGCCAATTGTGGAGTACAAAGCTTCTGACTCATGGCCTGCTAAGAACAAGGAGTCCCACTCCCTGCTTCTCTGTTTATGTTTGAAAAAGAAACATATCAATTGGCAACTAACATTCTCTGTCATGTTAGTACTTGTTTGTCTCAACATATTCAAGCCAAAAGACAAATAATTAAAGAATAACCTGTCACATACAATCAAATATCAATACAAATATCACATAATAAGCACCCTTTGTCTAGGTTTTGTTGATAACTAACACTGGGACAAGTTAGCAAGCTTATGCTACTGAAGTTAGCTCTAGCACTTGCAAACATACTATTATACATATCTTTCTGATTTCTCCACTAATGGTCCAAACCTAATACTATCTGTCTGATGTCTCCACATTACTCTATAACTCAAGTTGCATGCTGTCAAAAATTACTTTCAGAAATATTAATACCCCAAAACTGACATTTGCAACTGATACTTGCTGCACAAGTATTTTTACTTGTTAGACATATGAGTGTCAGGATCCCACAGTTTTCCCTTTCTTTCCGCTGATGCCTCAAGCCTTATTGCGTGTATTAATTTTTTGGGGGGTTCGGCAACTTATAAATACGTAGTTCAAAGGTCTTTACCCTGTTGGTAGTACATCTCACCACTCTGTAGCTTTAAGGCATTTATCTGCTGTTTGTAAGCAGACAGAATTGATGGCAGCATCACACAATAGCCCACAAAGTCAATGGAGAGCGATAGATTGTTTTCCACTCTGTTGAGGGCGGGACTTAATTGCACTCTGAACAAACACGACTGGATATGAGGGCAGGCTGGGAGCATATGTTTGGATTTGCAATTTGCTCCCCCACATAAAGGGTTTGAAAAGGCAAATGTGTTTCTCCACATTGGGTAACTGAATAATTGACACCACACACACGACTGTGTTCTGACCTTCTTAGTTAAACTGAAATTGTTCAAGCAGTTCTGCAGGTGTTTATGTGCATGCTTCTCTGTGGGTGTGCACTTTTCTGTCTTATGTTCTACCCACTCGCTTGGCCTTGCTAGTGTCTCTCCAAGACTTTGAATGTTGGTGGTATGTGTTAATACGCTGAGGGGCAGAAAAAGGTGTTTCAACTCAACCATTTTCAGAGTACCACCCCTTACCGAATAAACACACAAACACACTCATGCAGATCTGAGAACGCATGAATCAGACGTGAGAGATGCACTTACATAACCTCCTCACCACACATTCGCATTTGAACCATTACACAATTTCACAAGTGTCCTCTGCAAACATCCAGGAGCCTACTGGAAAATTCCAAGAGCTCTTTCTACCAGACAGCCAGGCAGCAGAGGGTGAGTATGTATACATGAGCCTTGGCTCTTTTATTCTGTAACGTATAAATGGGATAATTTTAAACTTCCCGTAATGTTTGTATTGAGTTCTGACTGCGCACTGAAAGTCCCAACCCAGACTTTGATGAAACACATAAACATCATCAACAAGTTCTACTTAATTGCAACTCATATTTGGTGCCAAGGAAAATACTGGATGATAATCACAACTCTCACCCATGCGATGTGATCAAAGCGCGAGTAAAGTATCTCAGCTCTCTGATGTGAACTACTCAACATACTCTTGACAATAAATGAACACATTTGCTCTGCCAACAATTACTTTGTTCATTGAGGCATATTTATCGCATTGTTTAGCAGACTCTTTGTTCCAGACGCATCCAAGCCTAAACAAGTGACTTCACTTAAGAAAAGAGATCCCAGGAGAATTTGGACTTATGTAGCAGTCCACCCAATCATAAATAAATAAATTCATAAAGGAGAAGCCAGACATTTTACTGGTTCGGCTGCACAGCAGGATATTGTGGAAAAGGGAGCAGGGATTGAATGTTGAGAGCTTAGAGTAGTTCAGCTGATCAACAAGAAACACTTGTTTATAATTAGTCTCAGCCTCTACATCTGTATGTTACAGTAGATGCTGACAAAAGAGGCAGTGTATTGTACAACAAAATAACATGTGCTTGCACTGCAAAGGGGAGGGAACTATATAATTTCATACTGTCGAGTAGTGACTGCTATTTTAATACAACCTTGTATCTTATTTAGAGATTGCTGACATTTTTTCCCTTTCTTTTGCACGTCATTTACAATATTTCCATTTTTACAGGACATGGCACCAAAAGCATATATTTTATGATGAGAGAGAGAGTACCGTCTGTGAATGTTGAACTCATGTTTTTGAAGGGAAGTTTGCTGCTTAGTTAGCTGGGGGTAGAAAATCGGAATTATTGTAATGAGGAGGATGGTTAGCAGAATTGAGGTAAGGCATCCAATTACACGAAACATACATTTTTGGAGTGCAAAAATAATTTTAATAATCACAGCTGAGCTACACAAAAGAAGAGGTGAGATTAATTATTTAGACCTCAACCTGTTAAGTACTGTTTCTATTCTCAGAAGGAACAATGGTTTTTGACTAATGCGCTTGCAGCACAGTAGTTTCTTTGTGAGAGTACCATCTTATGACACCTCTGAACTAAAATCCATCACACAGAGAGACATTGTGCAGGGATTTGTTTGTGAGGGCAAGTCCTTACCAATCACTGTCAGTGTCATTCTGTGTAGCAGAAATACCAGAATCCTGTCTTGGGCTTTGTTTACCACTACCCAATTCAACCTCGAGACATTGTACTAGCACCAGCCTCACATCTCCATCCTCTTGCCCTACTGAAATGATGCCAGGACCAGGCCCTGAAAGCATTCCTGCAGAGCTTTTTACTATTCTATAATAGGCATGTGGAAGGCCCGAGGGAGAATGGGCCATAAATGTACTTCCACTGCTCATTGAAAAAAATGCAACTAGTGGCTCACAATGCACTAGCATCAGTACAAACCACCATCATCAGAAAATGAATATCAAGAATGTTCTTTCAAGCTTCATGGAAAGTTAAAATAGTGAATCTGTAACTACTACATAGGTGGCCATTAACCACTGCATGTAGTTTCACTTAAATGTTTTCATAATTACTTTACGCCGAACCTCTCACCAGGGCTTATTACACTGCTCGACTTTAGTATGAACATATGTTGTATAATGACTGTGGAATTATTATACAATTAAAAGAGTACTAGTTCTAAGCCTGTCAAACTTACATCCTCTACTTCTCCAGTTCAGAGACATTTGAACAATATTGTAAATTGTTGGTTTTAGCATTAACTTTCCATAGCTATCAAATTAAACCAGCTCATCAGCACTGTTTTCATGTTTCATATTCAGGGTGAACATTGCACCAGTTACTTTGAATTAACTGATAGTGGACACCTCTGTTCAGCAAATATAAATATGTTGGGTCTTGTAAAATGCTTTTGTTTGGAAATGGAGCGTATGGAGCTGTAGCTTGTTTAAAAGGCAACAATTAAGCATTAACCCGAGACAGCCCTCACATATAAATGGGTCAAATGCAGATTTAAGTTGGCTTTGTTATTCTGGGTTAAGAGTGAAGGTGGTTGAAATGATCCATAGGCTGGGAGCTCAAAGGGACGCCACACACTCCGAAATATAAAATGTAAAGCATGCCGGTGTAGTTGCCAGTGGAGTGGCTCTGCAGCGAGTAAGGCGGCTCACTACAATGTTTTACTTAAGATGCTTACTCAAAGTCTGCACCCCACGTGCCATTATCCACTCTACTTGTATGTCTTGGGTGCTGGTCCAATTTTCCACTGTCATCGTCAGCTTTATCAGCCCTAATCTCAATGTATGTTTATCTCATCCAAGCGCATAGCATACTGTTTGTATTGTGTGTTTGTAATTCTGCTCCTGAGAGTAAATCCAACTGCACACACTTCATCTTTATGTGTGCACAAATGTGTGTGGGTAGGTGTCCACTCCCATCTGAGAGGTCTGGGTTTTAAGTTTGTTTTATGGCTGTGTGTTCGTGCCGAGCATCCTCAAGTTGGGGACGGTAATGTTATGCTAATGTGTCCATGGGTATATCTCCATGGAAAGCAGGGTCTATTTCAGGTTCCCGCATTAACAAAAAAAGTAGGCAAATGAAATAGTATGCTACCCAGCTCACTTGAGCTGGTTTATGTACGTGCATGGTTGCGGATATGTGTGGGTGTAAAATATTGTGTGAGTGTTAAAGGAGAGACAGTGATAAAGATTAGTGTTCTAAACTTGTATAAACTAAAGGCATTATGGGAAATAAAAGCTCAAATGTAGCAATTAACATTGAATTGAATAGAATAACAATGAACCTTAGAACAGATGCTGCTGCTGAGAAATATAAAGTGTTATAGTGTAGAGAATAGCACACTATGGTGTTGGATGCTCACTTGATGTATCAATCTACCGAACAATCTACAGACAAGAAGGCAATCACTGCTCCGGATGGTCCCCGCAGCCTACCTCATACATCAACTGAGAGATTTGTATTATTGCAGGACTTTGGTGATATGAGGAAGGACTTTTAGAGGCTTCTATACAGTGTTAGCTCTGTATTGCTGCAAGATTGTGCAGAATATAACAACACTTTTAAACCATTAAACTACTAAGATTGGGGGGAATGTGATCCAATATTAAAGGAAATAACTATCTTTTATTATTGTCAACAGATCTGATGCAAAGAACAAAAACAACGAATAGACCCTATAACAGACATTCCCTGTGTAGCCAAAGCCTGATGTACAGTAGCTTATTCCTCTGTGCCTTATAGCAGCTCCGTTGTTGTTCAAAAACACTTAAAACACATTAGTGAGCCACGCAGATGCACTGGCTGACACATTCTTTTATTACAATGAATATGGGCACTGTTGTTTATTTTGAGTCATCCCATACACCATACTTGCTGCTGCAAATACTCAGACTTGAGCACAGAATCTGCAGCTGAAAATAGTCCCTAAAACATGCACTATTTACTCATGATTGAATTTGCTGGAAACTATAGTGCCCAGATTTTGTACAAAGTTTTTTAGCTTTTTTTTTTCAAAGGAAAGTGTGTATTCATGACACATTTTCAAAGACATTTTAAATGACATACATTGATTTCAAAACTAATGGGCTTGTGGCTGAATGTGACAAAACAGGGAGGAGGGGAAAGTATTGAGGGACAGCCTAACACATTATTGGTTTTGGTCTTTCCATGGAAGAAAAAACATATTGGTAGCTGACACAAGTCTGTCACAAGTTAAAACAACACTCAGAATGGACACTATGATACAATTGATGAGATCATTGATAATGCAATTATTAGTATGCAGTATGTCAGCTTGAACTGCAAAGGCATCACTCTCTGAAATGGCTTGATCACACCAACAATAAACAGACATCCAGAGGTAAGCACCATGAGCTCTGAATACTTTTAGTTTTCTTCCTTTTATGCATGATGGTGACCAGTTAAAAAAAAAAAGAAAACACCACCACAAAATTATTCAACCCCCTGGTGGATTCATTGTTCTAAACATTATAATTTTAGAACCAGCAGTGCTTCTCCCTCTTGTGCAATGCAGCAACTGCATAGTTCAACCCTATTATATGTTAATGAAAGAGGTTGATTTAACAGCTGGGCCAGTGCACTTTCAAATGAAGCACCAAACACACTGAATTAACTAGAAATCTGTACTGTGTCTTTGACCAAAAACAGACAATTGCTATCCACTATGAACAATTGTAGAGTCAAAACAGCAACTTCCGCCCAAAGACACAGAGTAGGTGGAGCAAATACATTTAACTGTAAATCAATGCAGACACTGTGCAGTGCAGGGCTGTGCAGTGGTTATGCTTTGAGCAAGGAAAGAGGTTTAAGATTGTAAGCATCTGTTGTAAAAAATCTGATGTATGATTTATCTAATTTGTTGGCTGGTGTAACCAAACTAGATTGGAGTCATTGCTGAGTTTTGTAGATAACAGCTATTACTGTCCTGAAGTCTGATTTTATATTGTCATGCATGATTTTCTTTTCCCCACTTAGAACTGTATGGAAAGAATATAGAAGTGAGTTCATGGTTATGGATCAAACATTTCTGTTCTGACAGCCTACAATTGTAGTGTCATTCGTAAAAGTTGTGCCATTGTATATAGCTTCTTATCCTTCAGGTTTCCGCTCTACAACATCGATAAAACCAGATGAATCCTCTGCAGGCACTCTGCAGGGCTCCAATATTGCTACTTCAATTTTCTTGTAGTCTGGCCTGAAACAATTCTTTGAGCCCCCACAACTCATCCAAAATACTGCAGCCTGTCTTGTCTCCAAACCCCCCAAATTCCTTCATGTCAGCTCTATCCTAGACTCCCTCCTTTCGCTCCCTGTGGGCGCTCATACTTCTTTAAAATCCCTGGTGTTAGCACACATGGCTGTGAAGGGATCTGCAGCTCTATACCTCTGGGCCGTGGTAAGACACACACGTCCATGCTCTGCTTCCTGTCACAACTGGCTACTTGGCTCCAATTTTGCTGCACCAGGCTGGTCATGACCACACCCGGTCGTAAATCCTGTGGTGGAATCATCTTCCTGCTCATGTCGAATTAACAAAGTCACCCTTATGTTGTGTCATTCTCCACTGGAAATGCCCTCCATTGATTTCTCAAGCAAAAAGTCCTTCTATTTCATTAGCCATCTTTCTTTTCCTTCTCTCGTGATCCATTTTTTTCAATAATCTCAGCCCTTGAAGATGACATTCCTCAGTTTTGTTTGTGTAATTGTAGTTATCCAGGTCAATCCAGATAATCACCAGCTACTGGAGAAAATTTGTCAACTGAAACTTGGGCAATGCATGCAATAATTGCTTTCCTAAATGAATATTTCATCCAACAAAAGTAGCATTAACCTTCACATCCCTGACAGTCAGACAGCTGGGCCTGCTGTTCACACAATTAGATCTGCCTTATAACTCATAGAAAGCCATTTCAGCAGAATGTTGGTAGGGCAGCCTGTGGAGCAGGCGTATGGAAACACAACACCTTGCATTGTATGTTTACTGATCACTGTCATCAGTGTTGTTAAGAGTATGAAAGCACTACAGTTTTACACTAATCTTTACTTAATAACAATCTGTTTTCAATGAGAGAAACGACTCAAATCACTTTAGGTTAAAGAAAATGTCTGTGGTTATATCTTTGTCATTTAAACAAGACAGGCAAGCCAAACACATCCGAACGCAGCCTGCAGGGGACAACATCGGAAAACCTTCCACCCAGAACTTTCCGTCTATGTTGTTTCCACAAGTTTTCTTCCCTGTCAGTTAGATATTGAGAAACATTTTCAGCGTGTTGGGCAACACCCTCCACCCAAAACAGAGGTGGTGTGTCACAAAATGTACAAATGCTTTCAGTATAAGTTGGCCAGCACTCAATGTTCACTAACATTTCTCACCAACGTCATCATGAGATGCCTGAGGCAGATAACAAATCAGAACGATTGTGAGCTGTGGTGAGGCAATGCAACACGTTGTTAAGCCCATTACACACAGAATAGCAGGTAGGCCAATCCGGATAAATAGCTGTTCAATTGTAAAATCCTGTATTTGTAATTGAAGTTTTGACTATATACATTGCAGACATCTAATATTCAGAAAATATATGTCTACTGTCTGGTATAATCTGATGTCCCTTGGGACACACAATTATTTTATTAATTCAAAGATTAACTTTGTGTGTTCTGGGTTAAGCTTATTACTACCAGTCACTGGAATTTCTCTTTTAAATTCCTCTGTCACGTTGTCGAGTCAGAACCAACAGATCTCTGTGAAAATGTGGTATAACATTTTAGAAATGACAATCACACACAAATGCCTAAAAAAACAGATTTTTCAAGCGAAATTCGAGAAATGTTCGTATATAAGCTGTCGTGGTATTGTGGTGATGGGTTTTCTCCCCAGGGCTCAAACTTTGCATCCTCAGTTGTTTGTAAATGTGAAACCGGTGCATAACAGAACCCATACCAGGAGGTAATCAAGCTATCACACCTACTGGATGCTTTCTGTTTACTATTGCTAACTAACATGTAGGAAACCCATGTCAAGATGTGACATGGGTTTGCCAACATGGTTATAGCAACAATACATTATTGTTGTTGTTTTTCCTCAATTCTATCCAGGAATTGAATCATACAGTCGTTGACATGTATAGATCCTATTCTATAACACTGAGTGATGATGTTATACTGAATAGCCATGGCAGAGATGCTTGTGATGGCTATAAAAATGAGTCTACAAAGGAAAGACAAAGTAAATTGTTGGCATTTGAGCAAGTAAATAAGTCATTAAGCTTTTTGGACACACCCTGCAGAATGTTAATTATTCCCCTATGCATAGTGTTCTCTTTGTACAAGAAATTAATGAACCCAGCAAAGAAAGAAAGAAAAAACGTTGAAGTAATCTTGACTGTTGTTTTTGATGTTAATAGTTTTGTGAACCAGAGGAGAAGAGAGGAGGAACAGGCTTGACATTTATCAAAGACAGTGCTGCTGTGGTTCATTTTTGAAACACTAGATGACAGTAATACATTTCAGAGAAGGAAAAAAATGGAGTAAGAGGGAGCAAGCAGGAAAGAGGGGAAGGGAATTTTACGAAAGGGGCGGGGTAGAACAGAGAACGAGAGGCAGAAGGAAAAAAAAAAGGGGGGGGGGGGCGGGGAAAGACTGGAGAAACAGAAAAAAAGGGGACATAAAAGAGATGGAAGACAAGGAGACGAGGCGAGAAAGTGTGTTGATAGCAAAGAAATGGAAGAAGGAAAAAGTGCGTCAGAGATGGAAAAATCACTTTCGCACTGACCATCCCACAACTATCTGTGTGGGATGTAAGGGAAATAGGATGAAGATTTTTTTGGGGAAAAAAAAAAGACTTGAGAAGACAAGGAGACAGATTGGGAGATAAATGGATGTCGACAGAGATAAGAGCGGATCCGTATTGTGAGGGCAGAGATAGAAGAGATATCAGATTCGCTAATGTTTTAAGTCACATTCTGAATGTCCCACGGTCATCAAAGATACAAATTAACTTTGATTCTCCACTGTCTGTTTTATCTGATCTCTTACTCTCTCTTCCTGCCTGTCTCTCTGCCACTCCTACTCTCTTTCTTACTCCATTTCTTTCCCCCTCTGTCATCCCATGTCCTCTCCTCCCACAACATGGTTTTGTAGGAATGCACGCTCATACTTAAAAAAAGTTGCCTAGAAATCTAAGTTGCGTTTAGAGGCTAGTTTCAAGGCTTTACAGCATGTTATAAACTATAAAGCATTCGCAGGACATTACCATCTTAAAAGCCACACTGACTGCAACACCAAAGCTCTGAAGTGGCAACAACTGGAGCTGACACTTTGTCAGTTCTTTAACACAGTGTGACAAGTAATGAAACGCCAGGGGTTGTGTCCAGTTGCAGTTGGTTGAGCCATGATGCAATAAATCTGGACAACGGCTAGAAGATGTGCAGGATGCAATGGCATGAACCTAATTTGTATTGTTTGGAGAGTCTACTGGCAATATGCACTCTGTTATACTTTATTAAGGGGGATGGAGCTGCTAAGCAAATCTGACAAACAACTACTTTCCTCCTTGATGATCACATTTTGTAGAGACACGTTTTTGTTTTTTATGCACTGAATCTATTAAAGGCATTGGTCGACATTTTGGGAAATGTGCTTATTCGCTTAGATGAGAAGATCAATAGCATTCTCATTGCTGTCCATTCATATAAAACTACAACCATCTGGAGGTTAGCTTAGCTTGATATAAGGACAATAAACAGAGTGAAACAAAAAAAAGAGCATCCATGTCACTTTGTGGTTCTTTACTGGGTTTTAATGGAGTTATATTGTCACCATGGGGTTAAAACTATAGACACTAGACAGGAAGTCACTGCTCCTCCTTTCTCTTTTTTTTTCTTGTTGTTCCATGTACATACGTTCATTAAATGGCAGCTAATGTAATTTCAGCATTTGTTTTTGTAAATAATATACCAGTTTGTCATTAGTGTCAACATAATATGCTAAACCTTTATTAAAAGAGTGTAATGTTCTTTACCTCTCTCCGCTATGGTTTCGTTGGCAGGATTCATTGGCAGGATTCATTGTGTGGATTAGAACTTGGTTTTCACCATTGTACTGTGAGCAGTGTGTGCTTAAAAAAACAGCAAGCCTCTCTCTTAGGCTTAGCTTCAGATCTTGACAGAAAGCTTCACTACATGGAGTGTTCAAATACTGCGGGGGGTCTCCTGTTCATGCCATATGCGACTTTGAGTCTCTCATGGTTCAGGATGAAACAGTCTGTTAAATGACAGAACAAAAGTGCTCCAGTGGAAATCACCACTGGAATCAAAATCAAATTGTCAGTTGTGGTGTGGAACTCACACAGGGCTGCAACGCTCACTGTGGTGATGTTCAAGCACCCATCCATGTATCAATATAGCTTAATGCAGCTTATCAGGGGGAGGTTTTTCGTAAATATCAATATGCAGCTGTAGAAAAGAGATAGGAGCATCATCAAGTGGGACAGAAGCCTGTGTGTAACTGTGTTTTGGGGAAAAGAGGAATGCAGTTTTCTAGAGGTATATTATCAGGGTCACAAAGGTGGAATCACCTATCACATCCGTTTTGTAAAGTAATGTTGTATTTTTCTGCAGGCAGCTTCAAATGAAGTTCAAGCATCGTGAAGCCTACTGGCCCTCACGTCTGCTGTCAGCACTCATCAGACCTGCATTGAGTTAATGCTAAACTGATGCTCTGTTTAACCTCCAGCATCACATCAAGTAAGTTCAAACCCTGCTGATCATTCATCTCAACAGCAAATGGCTGATGGGACGATCGACCCTGCTGACAGCCGTCTGACAGTCTGGCTCTCAGTGGGAGAAAATGCGTGCTAGTGTGCATGTGTTTATGTGGGAAGCACAAGTTGAGCCCTGGTTTGGGTCATTTCAGACGCTCAGCACATGCTGGCATACATTGTGCACACACACACACAATGTTAAGATATAATTCAGTTATATTGACACAAAAAAACACAACCTTGGGTTGTCTTGTGGTTTTTATACTCTCATTTCTGACATTCTGACTGGAATATCAACTGTTTAATGTGTCCCTTGTGGCACTCATCATTCATGTTGCTCCCATGAATTAACCAAGCTGGCCCAATCAAAACAATGCTTGCATGCAAACAATGCTGCTGCTCTTTCCTCCGTGAAACACAACCAAACAATACCAACTTCTTTGCAAATGTGTAAAACATTGATCCAAAATCTTTGTGATTTTGAATAGAAAAGTCAGTTTCCCACATCACAGAAGATGTTTCTATAGTTAGCTTGAATTTATATTATATTCAAATACAGACCATTTTAATGGCAGGAAAATACACCACTAAAATGTACCTTGAGCTTCTTAAACCCTTCCTCACAATCTTACGTCATCTCGTCATCCGGTGGTTTGTGGACTGCAGTTTTGAAACCTTGAGTTTAGCATTTGTGCAGTCGCTCTCTTGGAGTTTTTGCAACCAGTGAACGGAAGTGACCATATTTAGACTTCGGAGGAGTGACGCAGTGGTAGAGACGTCGTACACGGCTTTGGTAGCGACCTGTCAATCAAAAGGTTGCCCTAAAGCATACCATTCATTATCGTCTATTTTTTATTTAAATTAAACTCTAAAAAGAAAAGTTTAGACCCTGCTTTGTATTCACATATCAGCCCACCTGGCCAATCATCACATGAAGAGTGCGTGTTGAATTGAATGTTTTCAGAAAATTGTCGGGTAGTTTCAGAATCCACCAGACGATCTGACAAGCACTTTGTTTGAAGCATTAGGCTTTAACTATGGACTATATTAAGGCCATGATATGAATGATTGTCTAACATTCAACTGAAGTGTGTAGCATGACATGTGGAGTGTCAGACCGGATGTGATAACCCCTCCCGCACTATAATATAAATAAAGGAGATGAATACCCAGTCACGGTGAGTCTGCACTTCCCACACAACAACATCAGTTTCCTCCCGGGAGAAACCTTTGTGGAAGATCCACTTCATGCCCTCATGTTACAGCAGGAAAGAGTGCTGCTTTAAAAATTATTTTATTTGTTATCACTGAAACGAGTTTTCATCACTTCTGATCATGTATTCCTCCTAATCCCACCCTGTAATATACAGTTGTGCGATGGCTGCTAAATTACCGAAAGTCAGCCAAGGACATGGAGCTGCGTCTGTGTGCATTAATAATCTGTCTCCCCATGTCAGGCATGTGGCCTTAAGTGTGTGTGTGACTTTGAATGATGAATTATGCGGCAGCATGCTGATCCAAAAGGCATACATGTCACACTGTCAAAACTCACACACTCTACAACATAGGAGACATACACAGCTGTAAAAGTATTTCTTAAAGTATATATATATATATTTATTTTTTTAATCTAAAAGAGGAAATATGTTTGTATATTTATGCAGCCTCAGGTGACTTTCTTTCAAAGCCATGATCATTGAATTTGCTCATCAAATAACTTCTAAAAAAACCCCAGAAAATAAAAGGTCAAAGGAAAAGTAAATGTTAATAATTAAGTTACACAGGTTTTCCCACGACAGCAGTGATTTATCCAACTCTGTGACTTTCAACCTCTCTGACAGCTCCCATCTATTTCCATTTCAATCATTCTGATGCACCAGCAGAGCCATTACGCCTATCAAGTCATCTAGTAATAGCTCACACACACACACACACACACACACACACACACACACACACACACACACACACACGTCTATTTTAGAGGCACATTTATGGCTGAAATGAAGATGTATTCTGTTCCATGGAAGCTGTAGTATACTTTTTCCACTATTTTCAGCTACAACACCCTGCATGCAACATCCTGAATATCCCTCAGGGATGTTGATGGTTAAAACTGTTGGTGACTATGACGATATGTTTGTGGTTTGACTTTACCCAGGTGCCTGTAACCTTCAGCTCTTATCTGACCAGCGAACAGTTACTGCTGGTTTTCCCGTTCATCCCTTGCGACTTTAACCCTTGCAAAACCAATCAAGTTTGACAGATAACACAACTCACTGCTGACCTTCCCGATGTGCTTATATTCATTCACCAAAAAAACAAACAGAAAATGCAGCCCATTTAGATTTTTCTAATATGTGTGGGGACTAGGGCTGGCCGGTATGGCCAAAAATTCATATCACAGTATTTTGTAAGATTCTGGTGGTTTCACGGTATATCACGGTATTTTTTTTTCGAGTAAACACATTCATTCATTGACGCAGAAAAGGACCGCCTGCCAACTTTAACAGCTGTTCACTACTTGTTGTTCATAGCTTGCTTGGCTCTTCCGTTCTGTCTCTTCCTGTTTTTTTCACCTACATTCCCCTGGGTCCTAAGTCCCTCCTTGTTCAGCTTCTTATCACCCTCTATGTACCAACGTACATTTATAACAAATACCACAGAGTAATCAGCGTTCCATATGTGTTTTCCTGTTAAAGACCGTTAGTTGTGGGTTATTAATTGTTGTTATAAAGTTATAACCATGACTCCATCTCAATACCCGTAAGACAAGTAGCTCCGACCGATGCGCCCTCAGCGGAGAGCGGTGAACAATATATTTTGTTGACCCGGACGGGTCACATCGTCAGGAGTTGGAAAGAGCACTTTGAGGAACTCCTAAACCCGGCCAACATGTCCTCTAGAGAGGAGGCAGCACCTGAAGACTCGTGGGGGTGGGGAAGGGGGGGGGGGCGCATCCATATCCTTGGCAGAGGCCACTAAGGTAGTCAAAAAGCTCCTTTGGATGAGATCCGCCCTGAGATGCTGAAGGCGCTGGACATTGTTGGGCTGTCTTGGCTGACACGCCTTTTCAATGTTGCATGGGGGTCGGGAACAGTGACCATGGACTGGCAGACCGGGGTGGTGGTTCCCATTTTCAAAAAGGGGAACTGGAGAGTGTGCTCGAATTATCGGGGTATCACACTACTCAGCCTCCCGGGAAAAGCATATGCCAGGGTGCTGGAAAGGAGGCTTCGACCGATTGTCGAAACTCGGATTCAAGAGGAGCAGTGCGGATTCCGTCCCGGTCGTGGAACAGTGGATCAGCTCTTTACCCTCGCAAGACTACTGGAGGGGTTCTGGGAGTTTGCCCAACCAGTCTACATGTGTTTTGTGGACTTGGAGAACGCCTTCGACCGGGTCCCTCGGGGGTTTTTGTGGGGGGTGCTGCGGGAGTATGGGGTGCCGGACCTGTTACAACGGGCCACCCGGTCTCTGTACGACTGCAGTAGGAGCTGTGTTCGTATTCTCGGCAATAAGTCAGACGCGTTCCCGGTAGGTGTTGGCCTGCGCCAGGGCTGCCCTTTATCACCGGTCCTGTTCGTGACTTTCATGGACAGGATATCTAGGCGCAGCCGGCGGGAGGAGAACGTCGGGTTCGGGGGTCTCGGGACCGCCTCTGTGCTATTCGCAGATGATGTGGTCCTGTTGGCCTCTTCGGACCTCAGGGAGCTGAGCCGGAAGGCAAAACTCTCAATTTACCGGGCGGTCTACGTTCCGACCCTCACCTTGAGGCGCTACTCCTTCGTATCGAAAGGAGTCAGCTGAGGTGGTTCGGGCATCTAATCATGATACCTCCTGGACGCCTCCCGTTAGAGGTTTTCAAGGCACGCCCAACTGGTAGGAGGCCCCAGGGGAGACCCAGGACACGCTGGAGGGATTAATCTCCCAGCTGGCCTGGGAACGCCTCGGGATCCCCCAGAACGAGCTGGAATGTGTTGCAGGTGAGAGGGGAGCCTGGGTCGGCCTGCTGGGCCTGCTGCCACCGCGACCTGACCCCGGATAAGCGGATGCCAATGGACGGATGGATGGATGCCTGCCGAAGAGTGACAACAATTGTTACGGCTATGCACCGGTATGACGGTATATGAAAAATTCATACCGTATGGAAATTTGAAACCGGTATACCGGTTGATCCGGTATACCGCACAGCCCTAGTGGGGACGGTCTACCAGGTTGGACAAAAGCGGTAGATCTTGGGCATATGTACTATTTCGTTTCATGTAGATTTAGCAGTGCAAAAGTATAAAAGGGCTGGGTACAGTGGAATACAGATTAGAGAGTGTGATGATCAATAAATGTGCCCTCAGCCAGTCACATCTCTGGTCTCATTGCTCTGAAACAACTGAGACAAACACAATAATGCATGACAACAACAGCTCGACAAATGAAGATGTGACTCTGTTTTTGTCAGCAGTTAATTAGTACAATGATTAGAATTAAATAATTAAAAAAATGTTTGGTGAAGTAGTTTGTATGACTGCATCAATCCAATGCTACTTCAGTCATAATTCTACTGTATTTTACGTCGTTATTGGTGATGCCATATCTTAAAATGTGATACAGCAGCGTTTTCTTTCGTAATGCCTTAAAAAAAATTAAAACTTGCTGTGACATACATGATTTATGATAATCCCCTTTTGCTACAATATAAAGAATACTAATTCATTAATAAATGCTGACTGATTTATAGACATTCCTGCTTTATCCACATTAAACTTTATTTCTTTAATGCCGATAAACCCATCCTCTGGCCAGCGAGTGTTTAATTGCATTAGTTTATTATTTATAATGTCGACCCAAAAATACCATTAACTTGCTTTGTACGACCTTATTTGATTGAACCCTCCAACCGGTTTATGCCTCTTATGCCACTTGCGCACTGTGATGTCTGTCAAAATACCACAATCTTGGTCCAGATCAAAATATCTAAACAACTATCGGATGGATTGCGGTAACATTTTGCACAGACATCCACGGTCCCCAGAGGATGAAACATACTATTATTTGAAATGACTTGACAACTATTGGTCGTGACTGATTTCTATTGTGTCCAAAGGAAAAATCCTAATGACCTCGGTGATCTGCTGACTTTTTCTTGAGAGCCACCCGCATGTCAAAGTTTTCACTTATCCACTGAAATCGATAGCCACTAGATTTTGTACAGTTATTCGTGGCTGCTAGATGATGTACCCTAATGACTTTGGTGGTCCTCTGACCTTTCCTCTAATGCCACCATGACGTTGACATTCATGGTTTTGAGTTGATGTCTCGACTAATTATGATTGATGGCCATAACATTTGGTACAACCCCCTCCGGATGATTTGTGATAACTTTTGCGATCCGTTAACATATCATCATGCACAATCAGTCAAAGGTTCATTACTTTAATACTTTTGTTTATGACCAAAGTACTGCTTAAATGGGACCAACTCCCATCAGCCCCAGCAGTATTTTGTGTTTAGTTTGAATTAGTATATTTTATCATGCTAACACGCCAAACTGGGGAACATCTAACAAAGTATTGGCATTTAGCCAAAGCACCGCTGTGCTAAAACAGCCTTTCAGAGCTGCTAGCATGGAGACTCTTAGCTTTGTTGCTTTTGCCTCGTAACACTTTTACTCCTATTAAGAATCTGTAAATTAACAGCACATCTCCTTGAGTAATGCATATTAGTTGTCTTTCTGCAACAACATGACCACAGCAGTTACGTATGTGTGTGTTTGCCTTTAAAATGGTAAAATGGTCTTTGCCAAGGTTTCTTTGACAGCAGAAATAACTGACTTGCTTGGTTAAATAAAGCCACAATTAATAACACATCTCCCAGTGTTTGCATTGTTTTGTCTCTATTCAAATGCTTGTCTGCATTTCATTGGTGGTAGTTATGATTGTACCTCACCATGCCTGTGGGTGGTTGGCACTGTAAAACACAGAAAATAAAAGAAAATAGATAGCTCTCCACAGAATGTGCAGTACATGAGTAATCTGCTTTGACGAGTGTCCTGGTGTGGGTTTTTAAATGAATGGATCTGTGCAGCAGGACAAAAGCCATTTTGAGGGATAGAGGGACAGAGAGAGTCAAAGAAAAGAACCATTTAGAAGAGGAAGTGCTTGTTTTGGATTAAAATCCAAGGGAAAATGAAAGAGAAGATAAAGTAAAGGGGAGAGCGAGGTAATCTGAGAGAAACCCGGAGAAGGTTGAGTTAATTGAAACACGGGGGATAAGACAAAAAAGAAAATACATGTGTTTGTGTGGGAGCATCTCCAGCAACATGTCTTGGGTTCGTTTTTATGTAATTCAGGATGTGCAGTAAGAACTGCTCCACTCGTTTCAATGCATTTATTTCCTTTGACTCTCAGACAGGTTCTCCGCCCTTACTTCTAAATGTAGGAAGAGAATATACTGTAGGGAGCATGAGGCAGTTTAAGATTTCACTCTTCGTTTCACATCTACTTTCTCTTCTCTTCTTCTCCAAAATGCTCGCTGTATTACTTGGTTTTCTCCCACTTTACTCAACCTTTCCACTCCAGCTTCTTTTGCTAATATCCTCTGTCTAATGCCATATTTGTCTTTACTCATTTTAATCTCCCTTCATTCCTCTCCACCCCCTGTGTCTTTGCCCTCCTCAATGCTCTTGACAATGCAATCATTTTTCTTCGCTCCTTTTTAACCCTCTCTTCTCTTCTTCCATCGTCTCCTTCTCATTCTATGTCACACTTCCCGTATCCTCCCTGCAAGGTCCTCCTGCAACCTTCACTCTTCCTCGTTCTGGTTCTTGTCTGCCTCTTTGCCCTGCTCTGTGCTCCTTCTGCCAGCTCCCTTCAGGCAGTTCATTCTCCCCTTGACCTTGGACACGCTGAACAATCCGTTGACACACTACACTCCCTCTTGTCTCTCTAAATGAGGCTTCTCCCTGTCAGAGTGCAATCTTTTCCCAGCCTCCTAACTTATCTTGAATGTGTCCTTTAGAAATGACATGCATCGCCAGCAACTATGAATTCTTTATAAGTGTACCCAAGTTGTCCAACTGGACACTGACACTGTGATTACAAGTAATTTCTCTGTTTTATCGTCTGTCTCTCCCTCCTTCTCATATTTGGCATCTTGCCTGCTCTCCAGAATCCACCTTCCAGTAACACATGCATTGATAAATCTCAATCAAGCCAGTCCTCACGTTATCCTCATCCTTGTCCACATTTCCACAGTACATCGTCCCCACCACCCCCACACACACACCTCTTTAAATTATGTATGTCTGCATCAATAAATCCAGACATATACAATTAAACTGCATCAACTCTATAATTCATGACCCCTCCACCCCCCCCCCCCACACACACACAGTGGAAGGTTTTCACCTGTCAATCCGATTTGCCAGAGAAGAGCATGTTTCGCTGCACCACATGTCCCACTACCATGCATGAACAAAGACACTCTGCAACAAAGACAGAACATTTCCTGCAGCCTGCCTGATGAGCTGTTTATGTGATCCCCCCTGCTGCCAAGGAGTTTGTGTGCCTGCTTCAGTGATTCTGAATGGCGCCACACCCATGTAAACTAATCAAAAAAAAATGCAGCTATCAAATGGCAGTAAAACTCTCCATAAATCTATATTTTATTTTCAAGCAGAATTATTCTGAATTTTAAATCACATGATGGACATAATTTCATGTCATTAATGGAGCCACAGAGGGCTAGTGTGTTTGATAATATTATGTATACTCATGCCATACACCTGAATACATTTACCTATTTGTTTGCAAGCAGCCTGGTATGGTAGGAAACATTATTTATGAGGATATTACAATTATATACGATTTTGAATAACAAACTATGTTATCCAGGCTACATGCTGTAATCACAACTTTGGATATGTTTCATAAAGTAATTTTCCTGTCCAAACATTTACATTATAGTGCTTAGGAAAATATGGTAAAAGGTTATAGTTTTGAAAAGATAGATAAAATATGACATTGGCTGCACAGGTGGTGTTGGGCCAAAATCCTCACTGACTAGTGCAGAAACACAGGGCTGGTTACAGGCACTGCCTCTGGCTTAGAGGGTGTTCAGACTGAAAACAGCCCTGCATTAAAACAGGGAAGTGTGCTGCAATGGTGGGGTCATATTGTTTAAGCTTCAAGATAGAATATTAAATTTGATCCCAGGAGTCCATTTTGAATCATAAATCCAAGAGGCTTGTCTGAGGCAAAAACTCTGCAGAGCAGATTAAAATACAATGAAATAGAATTGTACAATTCCGGTTAGAGTTACTGGGTTTAATACATTATTATATTTCCTAGTGAAGCTATGAATATTAAGGAACTCCCTGGAAATATTTTTTCCATGTTTAGAGCATATTGGCTCATATCCGAGCCATGCTACAGGGACATATCAATACATTTTTGAGCTCACTAGTCATTGCAGTATATGTCAAAACTATTCTGGTTGGTTCTTGACCATTATCAAATTTGGTCATCAGCACATTTTTCTTAAAACTAAAATAGCAACTTTCTGGTTGAGTTGGTTTCAATTAGAAATGCAGCTGTGACCTAGTATTAATGAATATACAACAACAACTTATTTTCAAAGAAACCACAGGAACAGGACTTTCTTCTCTGATGTTATTAAAATGTGCAACCTGGGTCTCCTCAATTACTAAACGTATTACAAGACTGAAAAATTGATAAGAGCTTTCACACTCAAACAAGATTTTTCCAAATTACTTCTCAACAGAGCTGTACAGTGCATCAGTGTGGCCTGACAGGGTAATCTTCTTTCTTGTTTATTGCTATAGGATATATTATTAATTATGACAAACTGTTTGCCCCTGACCAGAGGAAATTTTAACAGAATTCTGTGGTATTTGCCTTTAACTGAAGCTACTTAAGGTTCAGTTGCTATTTATCTTCATTGGGCCCGCTCAGCCTTTCCCCGGGGCGCTCTGGCTGCTGTCAGGTTATACAGTTAATCGTGACTGTGGTTTTAAATCCTCGCTATAGTCCCTGCAGCAAACAGCGGAGTGAAACAAGCAGACTGCAGTCTTTCTAGAATCCATATCAGCTTCCCCCAAAACACTGTGATGGAACCATAATGCGGCCATAAAACAGCAACAGCTTTCAAATACTATTAAAGGCAATTCGACTTTTCTCATTTTGCTGTGACAGTCCAAACAGTCTTAACAACAGTCACCGTCTGCAAGGCAGCAAAGTCAACAGCAATTCCCTCTAAATCTAGCCAAATGTCTATGTAACTGAATGCAGAAATACATCTTCAAGGCTAGTTTTGTGTTGCATGAACAACCTAGAATAGAGCGTATTATCAGCTCATTTTAGCTGAACATTGGACAACAGATTGTTTGTTGATTTACTCTGTTTCTAAAGCTTAATCCAAACAGTTTCCAAACCTACCCACATCTTCACACTTTATATGAGGAAATAAAGTTGTCAGATAAATCAAAAGAGCAAGAAAGAGTCCCAGTGAATTATACACGTTGGCATTGTTAGTTGTTGGGTTAAATCCATCACAGTCCACATCAACTTCATGACAAAACCCAGAGGCATTAATATTTATAATACTTCAAACAGATTGAGAGGACCCATCATAAAGTCTGTCATATCTGGCAAAGCCAACGCTTCATATATAATACAGCTGCCTCCCTGTTCCATCATCTTTCTCTCCACATCAGTTCCTGCAGAACATAAGGCTGCAAAGTACAACTTTTAAAAACTGCATTATGAAACTGTTTTCCTTATAGACAGTCACTGCTATCTGTTCTGCATGTTGTTTTGTTTTCACAAGTTACATTATTGTTGCATTGCAATCATACTGAGAGCAAGAACTGTTGACAACTCTTCCCTGGTAGTTTGTTTAAATTAATATAGATAGATAACAGATTCTTCGATCTAAAAATCTCCCTCTGTTCTCTTCTCTTGTCCTTTCTTAACTGACATATTCTCTAATCTCAGATGCTCTGAAGGAATTAGAAGGAACACATTCTTTGTTTTAACTTTTAAGTAGTGTGTTGATTAATATGCCTCACTGACAACTATATTCAATATATGACAGGCCCAAAGCGATTTTCTCTCCGTATGTTGTATCTTCTAATGTAATAATTTTAGTGATACTACATGTACCACACCTTTTACAGGGCAAACGTGTCACCTTGCAGCTGAAGTGAGTATGAAAAGAATTTCAAGAAGTTGCTCAATTAAGTTTGTTATTCTTTTAAGTGTTATACCACACATTTTCCTTGAGGCATGGATGTAATCCTCCGGTTATACAGGCTGGGCTGCTTCTATTGTCAGTGGAGATTTCAAGATCACAGCTCTAATTTGCTACAAGTAATCCAGTCGTCAACACAGACCAGTATAAGGACACACAGGTACCAGAGGTGAGTAAGCCACAACCCTGATGCTTTATTCATTCTTTTCCGTTTCATGACAGCTGAATGCCTCATAAAGGCTTGACAAGGTTACCCCACTCCAAATGCTCCTTCAACTGTAGCAGAAAAATACAACCATTTGGCCAAATTCAGAAGATGAAACAGGTGTATCCTTTCAATAGAATGGTGTAGTCAGCCTATCCTTATTTTTGTTGGGAAATATCAGTGACCGTGACAAACAGCATTTACTTTCAAGTGGTGAATGCATCACTTGAACTAGATTAATGCTACACACTTCACAGTTTAGCCTCGTGAATACACCATTCATTTTAGGACATCACTGATAAAAGTTAGTAACGAGGTAGTATTTTCCATTAACTTGGTACAATGTTTGCCAGTTGTCATACACCTCTACTGTACACTACAATTGTCTTGTAGTCATTCACGTTTTTCACTTATATTTCTTATATTACTTTGTCTGCAGTTTGAAGGCAACTAAGAAAGATAGCTAGGCTTTGTGCTTTGAAGGATGCATTACCTGAACTGGGATGTTGCTTCAGGAAAGTTGTAGATGTACAGCTAAGGACACCAAATAAACTGTATCAGTTTGTGACATCATGAGCCTGGTACTGATGTTTTTTTCCCAAATTTCAAGTTCAAGACTAGTGCAAACATACAGAACAAATGGGTACATATTCCACTATGTCTATGTGTGTGTGTAAATATTATTGATGTGTACAGCTTTTGAATGTGGCTGTCCTTTAGAGAGCAGTGCAGCAGCCATCTGACGCAGTACTGGACAAACAAACACTCATCCACACAGCATTCTTATTTAAACAGACATCTGGGCAAGAGGAGGCTTCATGCATTTCAAGTTCCTACAAACGCACAACCTCTGGATTAATGACACAAACAGCTACACATGCAGCTTGGCACACATGAGTTTGGGCAGAGGGAGCGACATACGAATGTCCATTCAATAGGCGAGACATTGTTTTTTTAAGCACTGGTCAATTTTGAGATTTTGGGCTTATTTGCTTCCATAGCATGTCAGTACAGAAAACATTTAAAATACACATTTAGGTTTTTATTTTACTACACATTTTCTAGTTGCATCTGCAGATTTCTCCAATTCACCAAAAGTCAGCATTAGATAATATTTGCATTTTTAAACATAACTATAATAAATATAATCATTTCAGATTTTTTTTTAATTACTCAACTTGGGAGTTTCATGATAATATCTATTAGTTACAATTTCTTTACCTTTTTTCTCTGTAGTGTTTTGCCAAATGTATGGAATTTTACAATACATTTCTTTAGTTTATTTTTAAGTTTATCAGACTGAGCAAGAAATCTGCACTTCAGTAGCACTAACATTCACCAAACTTTCCAGTTTCATTCCTATCTATATTCTGAAGGTTTTGACAAAGGTTATCTTTAATTTATCATTCTTAGCTTGATTTATAGAACATGTTAAAAAGAGAGTGATAAAAAGAGATATCCCAAATTCCCTCAGTAGAAACCTTTGAATCTAATATGTCAACGAAATTAAATTAGAATATTTAACCTGACATTGTCCAAAGTCCACATTTCTTTTCTTCAAAGTTATGTAAATTGGCACACAGAGAGACAATGCCTCATTTGGCATATTTAAACATAATTTAAGAAAACTTGTCATAAAAAATGAAAAATAAAATGAATTGTCTTAATTTAAGTAATCAACTGGGGAAGTTTCATGGCGATATATATATTGTTATTTTATTTTTATCCGATTCACCTGTAGTGTCTACCCTTAACTCCCACAAACATATTGGCATATATTCCAGATAACACATGATACTGAAAGAACATATGGAACATGAACCACATACCTCTTGGGAAACCAGCAAACACTGATTAAAGAATCTGTGTTCTTAATTGAGCAGCTGTTTTGCCGCATTTCACCACCCTGTCAAATATTGAATATGAAAAACCAGCACAAATATGGTGACTAGCCAGCCAAAAATACAGTAATGCAGTAAAACTGTTTTTGTTTTGTCTTTTTACTGATCTGCCGCCCATAGGCAAGGACATATCTTCAAGCTGTCCTCCAAACCAAGCTGTTGTGGTGCTAAATTAATTCTGCTGAAGCGTAAAATCAGATTGGAAGTCCAGTTTGGTCCATTGATTTTCACACAGAAAACGTATATGTATAAATTATCTTTGTCACAGAGCTTGGATGATATAACTCATCTTTAATGCAGAAATACAAACAGCACAGGTGGCGAGGCTGTGGAAATGAATTCAGATTGATTCAAACAGTGTGGCAGCCATCCCAATATGGTAGGAGTTCCAAAACATACAGACACAACCAAGTCTCTTGGCAGTTCGTGAAATAGTCCCAAATTTGAAATTTAGTGATTCATGTACATGGACCTGAAAAGAATTCCAATGGAAAGTCAATTATGATCCTTTTTAAATGGTGGACGCAATAATTTAACACATCCATGTGACAATGCAGTCAGTGGTCACATGGATGTTGACCTCTCAGCATATTGAGAAATACCACTTATGTTGGGTGGATGGGGATAGTTCAAACTAAAACAGGACTTTAACCCACGAGAACTGAGTGACAGAAGACATTTATTTTTTCAAAGACCATACAGAATGCATTTGTACAATACAATCTTAAATGAATAAGACAAAGTAACAATTTAATTGTCTACAGGTTATACACTGGCATGCAATAAAAACAAACCATTTATAGAAATGAAATAAGATGCAAATGTTAGTATATACTTCACAACTCTTTGTTTTCACATGATAAGTTTGTTTCTGTAGCCTGGGACCAAAGGCACAGTCAAATCTAAAAGATGCTTTGAATCGACTTGAAAGGTTTCTTTCTGGCAAGAAAAGTTGAATAATTACAGTTACAATCAGTTGGCTACTTTTCACGACACTGTAAAGTCGGTCATCTCGTGAGAGGAAACAATAGATGAAAAGCGAAATATGAAAGGGGAACTCTCTCTCTCTTCCTTTTCTGTTTCAGCTGCCTGATGGCATTCACTTTTACTTAAACCAATCAGACTCGACACGACCTCTGTGAGCCAATCATATTCAGTGATTGCTCTTCACTCCTTCACCACCAGTGGTAATATCACTGTAACACCCATGATTGTTAGAACAAACTGTTGGCGACTGAGTTGCACTGTGGACAATATAGGTGCCATGTTTTGATAAGAAAGAAGAATGCGTGGAATAAAAAACAATATATCTCTGGTTCTGCTGCATACATTGGCAATGTCGTGCGTTGTTCCTCTATCAGAAGAAGACTGTCTCTAAGTGCCAATTGTATGATTCAGTAAAGATGTCTTGAAATAGGTAAACATCAGCATACTTTAATGATTCTTGGATCACTCCAAATTGAAACTAAGAGCACCGAAAGTAAAAGCTTGATTGAATACATAGTTCATAATTCACCTACAATAAAACTATATAAATGCCTGAGACTTTGTTCTTTTATTTGGTATGCATTTTTATCTTTTGTATCACTAATCATTACTGAGGTGATTAATATGAAGGTCACATTTGCTAGCACAATGACGTTGTAAATGTTATCATTTGGAAGATATCTGTGTACTGATACAAGATGGGGAAAAAAATGCATCTGGAATCTATGTCCTGTTTGGTAACTAATTAATGACTGTAGAGCTATGTTGTGCCATTATGACAACCACCAACACTCAAGAGTCTCAGGGATTTCAAGGTTAATGTAGTCTTTGGCTGTATTTTCTTTCCCATATATCTTAGCTTCTGCAGTTACTTCTGTTCTCTAGAAGTAACAGTTAGATGAGGTTTTATGATTTTGGTTTGGGTGGGATGAGTGCTACCTAACAGACAGGATTTTGACATCAAGAAAGGAAGGAATCAATGAACCAGTTAAAGATAATGTTCAAATGTCAACGGTTATATTTTTGCACAAAACGCATTTAAAGAAAGATTCACACCTCAGACTCAGATGTAGATGAATAAGCCAAGTATACCACTCTTCCTTCCCATCTAAGACAAGAGGGGTAGCCATTATGATCCACAAAGGAGTTATTTTTAGGGATCAATCCACCATTGCTGATAAGAAGGGGAGATATGTCTTCGTGCTGGGAGAATTGCATCCCAAGCTGGTGACACTGTTAAATATTTATGGGATGAATCAGGATGATTCAGAATTGTTCAGTAAGATGTATAGTTCTTGGGTTGGTAACAGTTATTTCTATCTCTAACTTGATTATCGGAGGCAATTTTTAATGCATGTTGGATATATATCTGGTTGAATACAAGTATGCTTCCCAATACAGACATCAAGAGTATGAATCTGAATCAAATGGGATTGCTATCTTTAACATTCAGCTTGGTCTGAAAATATACTTTGTCTGTAAAATGCAATGCATGTAAACATAAACTGCTGGGATGTTCAACATGACTAAGACACAACATAAGATAGCAAAATGAAACTATGTTTCTGTTGCCAAGGCTCGGAGGATTCCTGTTGGAAAATTGAAGGTAGCACATACACATTAATGTTTAATGTCCCAACATTTAAACACAGTGAAATCAGTTCATAGAAACTACAGTGCATATCGCCTCAGAGGAAGAAAATAAAAACTATTTATGCATCCAAATCAACAGCATCTTCAAGGAGCCATTTCTCCCAAGTTGGCTGATGAGTTTAAGGAAGGCTTTTTATATATTTAGACACCAATATAATCAGTGCAGTTTCCATGGCGTTTGTACCTGCATTAAAAAGAACTACAGTAGCATCAGGAGGCTGTCAATGCTGGGGTTACTCAGTAACTCATTAATCCGCTTTCATGAGACTCCTGATGATGGTACTTTTATTTTATCTTTCCTCTGAGGTTCTTCAATAAAAAAAGAAAGAAAAGGAAAATATATGTTAGCCCAATGTACTCTATCGCTCTTTCTCAAATATATTGTGCAACATATGTCATGTCAGAGTGTGTAAGGCTTACAAGTACTGAACCCAAAAGCATGACCAGGAGACCAGGATGTAAGGATAGTTCTTTACTTGTGTTCAGGCAGGGGTCAAAGCCGAGAGATCCGTCATAGAGGCAAACAAGTCCAAAAGGGGCAGGCAGTAATCCAGGGTCAAAAAAGGGGCAGGCAGGGTCAGAACAGATATAGAGACAGGACACCGCTGGAGAGCTTGGTAACAAACACACAAGACAATCTGGCAGAGGACAGGTGTGAGTACAGGGCTTAAATAGTGAGGGACCGATGAGATGATGTGCTGCAGGTGAGGTGGGGAGGAGGACCAGGTGAGGGGAATGAAGGCTGATGCTGTGGGAGGATCTGAAACGATAGGAGAGTTAGTGAACAGACAGGTGGGATTAAAACAATCTACGGTGTGGTGGAATGTGTGACAGAGTGTCTTGAATGATAAAAAAGGAAACACAGAGCCAGTAGATACAAATTGACAATTCTTGTTCAAAGGATTTGTCAAATTCAAATAAAAAAGTCTATATTTATAAAATGCAGCATATCTTACAGCAATCTAAACCACAGTTACACAGACATCCATAGCTTATTGTTTGCATGTGCAGTAACTTTTGGTGACCACTGTGTTCTTAAAAAATATACCAATCCATCTGATTGTTAAGCTACTTTACTGAGAAACTTGACCTACTGATGGAGCTAGAGTAAAAGTCAGAGGTTTACCGATCATTTCCCACAAATATAGCTAAAAGGAACAGTCAGAGGATCACCAAGGTCAATTCGAATTCATCCTCTGGGGAACATGAATGCTAGTACCAAATTTCATGGCAATCTAATCAATAGTTATTGAGGTATTTCAGTCCTAACTAAAGACAGACTGACCAACAGGCCGACATTGTTCTCTCTAGAACTGCGCCGCAAAGTTGGCTAAAACATTGCATTTACATTAATATGATAGTTTCTCCTATCTTCCCATCTATTGTCTCATTTATCTTTTCACTCTGCATAAGACACCAAATTCTAATTGGATTTCCATTTTTAGATGTTATTAAATAGATATAAATAATGGTAAAAATCCATGGTCTGCTTGGTATCGAGTCTCAGTAGATTGCGGGATTCTCCAGAGACAGCAGTTCTTTATTCTTCATCACTGATCATGACAACAGGGTTGCTCCTTCAAAATCAACCTCCCAGTCAAACATTTGTTTTGTTTTGCTGATGAAGTCACTGGACAGATAATTAGAGGTTTCTGCTTTGGGATCTATCACATTGAACACATTGCACGTCACATTGTTTTACGCTCAGCTTCCAACAACGTTTTTCCCTCAAGTGAGAAACTATCAAAATAAAATGAAATTGATGTACACTTTTAATTCAGTTTTTCTTTTTTTTTCTTTTTCTTTTCTTAATCTGTATATTTCTGGCTCTGTATGTTTCTGCCTCTATCCTTGCAATCTGATTGGTCACACACAAACACTCACACAAACAAACACACCTGAGAGTGAACGCCATGCACACACATATCCTACATAATCCTCCCAGGATTGGTAATGAACAATCTGTTTGTATATATTTCCTTGTTGGGTGATTGTTTGCCGGATGCTCTTCTGTTCTTCTGCAAAGTGGTTGGTGTTTAGTGGAAACTACTGAGAAGGAAGTAAGATGTGCGTCAGTCTTGCTGCAGATCAGCACACTCATCTGTCACTGCTAATGTTTCGACGTGTCACTGCAGATCTTCAGGAGAGCGCAGGATATTAATGGAGTGTTGTCTCTCCACCTCATTTCATCTGATGAATATCAACAAAGATTATAGACAAGATGGAGAGGAGAGAAGGTGAAAAGAAAGGGAGCAGGGGGCAGAGAATGGAGCCAAATCCCGGCCAATAGTTTTGATAATTTGAAAAAAATTATTGGTCTTGAACTTTATTAAATACAACAACGTATTAAAAGTAAAAATAAGTGTAGGAAAAGTTTTTTGCAGTTAAATATAACTTTTGGAATTGTTTTGAATAAAATATTTATTTTCATTTTTCACTTTCATATATATTTTGATATTTGAAGTCTTATAGTTTTTAATTGCAGATTTTATATTTTCAGATTGAGATCGTATTTTTTTTTTTCACTTTCAGATCTTTTTTTTTTTTTACTTTAAGACTTATGCTGCGTTCCCACCAAAAGCAAAGCGAATTTTCGCGTTGCGTTACATGCGTGAGTTTACTCGCCGGACTATGTGTGGTTATTCGCTTCATTCGCGCTAGACGCGCCGTAGAGGAGGAGTGGCTTATCTCCATGGAAACAGTTATCATTTCCACAATCCACCATGAAAGAAATAACCACTATTTCTACTTTGTTCATGTTGTGGAAGTCCCACAAACGTCGGAACATCGAACACCCTTGTGTTTGGATTCATAATCCAGGAACTGCGTCTGGATGACTACTTGAGGCTGACCAGTAGCCAGTCTGATGACCTGTTGGCTCGGATCGGTGCCAGCATCTCAACGCTGATAGGCACAGCGTCACGAAAAATTTCCGTCCGAGTTGAAAGATTTCAACTCCCGCAAATGCGCGAATGAGGTGAATTTCGCGATTTCATTATTTTTCAAAAACAAGTAATTTGATCTTTAAAAGAAGTGATTTTTCTGCAGCGATTCTGGAGTTAGTCACGAGTTTTAAGGAAATAGTCCTGGAGAAAGAACTACGCTGAATTCTGAAATGTTAGAGTTGCGTGTTCCCTACATCATGTTATGATCCATAAATTATGAGGAATGCATGTCAGTGCTTCAATTAAACAAAAATGTATTATTTCCAGGGCCAAACAACCTTAACCCTAGAACACTAACGTTGGGTGATTTTCATCCATGAGTTGCGTGGGTCCTTGGGTAGCTTCACTCTGCTCACTGACGTCATTGAAGGTAGGTGTGTTTCCCTGCTCCCATCCCTGTTTTTTTTCAGTACCTTTTTTTAATTTCATGAGACGTTGTATAGGGGAAAATTAAAGAAGAGTACTTCAATTTGCCTTGTATCGTTGTATTTTAATATATTTTGATGAGAAGTATTTTTTATCGGGTATATTATATCGGGTAAAATATACCCGGCGTTAGTAATGGTGTTACTAACTGTTATTGTTCTAGGGTTAAGAAGTGACGTTTTATTTAAACACATATACATGCTAATAGACTGGGTATTTCACTCATTGTGCTGCAATTCAACTGGAAGCCCCGGCATGGTTTCCTCAATATATGTTAAATCTCCTGATGTGTCAATATTTACATTTATTTTTGCAATGCATTCCGTCAGCTGAGCAAACAAACAGACAAAGGAAGAAGACCGCCTAAACAAAACACACAGTCACACAGCTTTGATGCCAGGCCCATCTATAGCCATGCTAACTCAAAGACGTTTATGTATTCCCACGAAGCTGTGGCTCTCTGGAACAAGTGATGCAATTGAAGGTATACACACACTGTGTATCATCACTCATCCTATACGGACACTTCTTCATATACTGTCTCAGAATGAGATGCAATGAAATGATCAATTCATGACATTAGCCTGCAGGGCCACCATGTATAATTGCTATGCCTGGAAAATATCTGCCGGAGCTCTTCTTTCGCTAGATTAACCTTAACCACATACTAGTTAATAACTCCACACGTATCACACTTGACACTCATAATGATTTAATTCATGCAGCACAAATATTGATCAGTTAGTGAATTGATTAGTGACTGTCTCTACGGCTTAGTCACAGTCACGGCACTGTCAGTCTTCTTGGGCAACACTTCTATACCGCTAAAACATTAACCATATAAAACCAAATAATAACATACACAGAGTGGCACTATTACCCCACAGACAATTAAAATATTCATAAGTGTAAGTTTTGTCTTGATGAATCTCCAAATGCTGGACTTATCCTGGGTGCATGAGATGAAATCAATTTTGCAGCTCCATCCACAACAATTTTCCTGTTGCTGTTTCTGTAATACTCAGCTGTGAAATCTTTTGCATGACAATTTTGTTTCTTACATAAACTGACTAAGCTAGAGTTCTTCATTGCAAATTAACTGATGGAGTGGCCACAGATTGCTATTGTTGTTACATTTGGTGACTCCGTTGCCAATTAATGTCTTATGCGTCATATATCCATAATGTGTTAGCAGTGATAGCATGTGATATCTATCTACATATTTGATTAAAATGCCTTCCCTCTCAGCATGAAGAAGCTGTTTTTTTTCTTTCTTAAATACTTGGAATTACGTGAAACAGCTGGTGGAGCACAATGCAGGTGTTTTGAGGGAAAAATCAGCAACACAAAGCTACGCTGATCAAACATTTTATCGTAACAATGGACATAAATGACTTCATGTAATACAAAAGGGGGCACTCATTGTGAAGGTCACACAGACATTTATCACCCAGGTCTTTAGTTCCAATTAGACACGTTTTAGTGTCTTTCAGCTCAATGATTTGGTTTCAAGACTTGCAACTTTACTGTTTTGGCTCACTCTCATCAACCTCATTTTAAGGTACAGCAGGCAGTTGTTAACAACAAAAAATTCTAATAATGTCATAACTCCTCTCTGATCATTTATTCAGTCTGCTCAGTTACCTTGCATTATTACTATCTCTTTTCTTATTCCAGACTCGCTACTCCCTCCTGTCCTCCAGTAACCCCTCACCTGCCAGTCATCCCATTTGGCCTGCTCTACCCACTCACTCACCTGCTTTCCATTCCCCAGATTACCCGAGCAGATTAAATTCCTGCTCTTTGCCAGATTGTCTTTTCAGCATGATTACCTGTGACTTGATCTTGATTTCTCTGACTTTGATTCCTGCCAAGTCCCTGCTTGATGACATTTATTTATTATCCTCTCTGGTTTTTGACCCCTGTCCTTTTTTATTTGGAATACTTCTTTGGATATGGAGTTTTTTTCTTGCTATTCAACCTGTTCTGTTTCCAGTGATCGTCACAGATACCGACCACTACCTGTCGAGCAAGCAGAAAAAAAGGACAAAAGCTGGCAAAAATATTGGAGCATTTAGCACAAAAAAGGAGTTAAAATAATAGTCAAATATTTCACTTTGACTATTATTTCAGTCAAAATACGTCCATATGACCAGACGTGTTGTCTCTTTTCAGTCTGACCAAGCTTGGTCAGACCGCTTGGCATCACTTTCATCACAAACATCACTAACATAACTTCAAATTAACTCTACAATACTTTGGGACACAAACACAGGTCTCCGGGTTGAAAAAAAAGTCCTCTGTTTATATGACCCATTCACCTCCGTCATTATACAACGTCATCACACTCCAACAGAGTATCCTCTGAGTGTTTGGATTTCGCCAGTGTTATGAAATGTTCAATGAAAAAATAAAAAAATCCTTTAATAGCATGTCTACAAATACTATCTTACATATATTGTATGAAGTTGTCTGAAAATAATGTCACATTGTGTCTGTGTTGCCCTTCTCTGTTCCCTCTTCTTTTCTTGCCCTTGTGATGAACTTGGATCTTAGTTCTGCTTACAGTAATGTTCTGCCTGTCCTCTAGCAAGTGTGCCGCCTTGCCAACACATTCCCAACACGCAGTCTCTCTGGTGCCTCACAAGCACACATCAATATGCCTCTATCTTCTCGTTCTCTCTCTGTAGTCTCTCTCTTCCCCTCTCACCCAGCCACCCCTCTGGCGGCAGCTCGGTTTTTGTTCAGCAGTTGTGTGCTTCTGGCCTTTGTTGTGTCAAAGTGTTGCCAACTGTCTCCTCTCTCTCCAGGCCCCTGGCTGTCTTTTTCCCGTGTCCACCCCCAGTGTCCCATCTTGATCTTGTTGTCTTTTTCTCTGTATTTTGATCCTTTTTGTCTTTTTCACTCCTCTCTTTTTTCATGATTTCTCTTCTTCTATCATCTCATGTCCTCCACCATACTTGGCTTTTTGTAGTGCTATTTTGTCCTTCATTCATACCTCTCATGTTCTCTTCTTAACTCCTGTCTGCTTCGTATTCTCTCTGTGTCTCACAGGACCAAAAAAGAAAGACGTACAGCTCAAACACAAATGCATTGTAATATTAAAGGATTGCAGACTATAAATGATATGATGTGCATATAAATGTGTGGGTGTAAGTTGCTGTGTATTTTTTATTATTACTGGGTTTTATTTTAGTAAATGAGTCTGGAAATAAAGTAAAGATCACAGCCCATCACCACAAGAGTGACATACATAAACATTTAAGGAGGCTAAAAATAAACAAGATTTAATCATTTGTATTGCCGTTATGTCACAATGACACCTAAAAGCACTTTTTGATCAAAAGAAAAATCCCATTACCAGAGATTGACGTAGGTGTTTTTCCCACTTGATAAAATCGGAAGGCACCTGACGTCACTAATGCATACTTTAACATTTGGTGTCAGCCTAAACACATAAATCCCTGTCGTCAAGATGGCAGCTTTTAAAAATTGATTGTCAAGCTGTATAGGTTGTTTCGCCAGTGAGGAAAGGTCCCTGTATGTGGCAAAATTCAGAAATCTTGATGCACGTTGTCACACTTATCGATCTCAAACCTATCTGCCATGAAAAATATCATGTGTACCATAACAATAAAAACATGCAGGCTTCCCTAGGAACTCCCCTAGTAAATTTGGTGAACACACAAAATAATACACATCTTTATTTCATTGATCACTGTGAAATAAATAGATCTACAACAACAAATAATGTTTACACAAGCACAGCATGAACAATTGGCCAAAATCTTTTATTAGTAACCTTCTCCGCCAGCTGAGACAAAGCAGCCAGGTGGACAAAAGATAGGAGGAATGACTGAACACGTCAGTGTTCTTCATTCTTTATAAACTTCACTCAGAAATGCTGTTTATTTTATTAACATTTTACATTATTTTCCAGTGGATATTAATTACTTTATAAAGTGACTTTGCTGTTGTAAACATAACTGTTGCTGCTCTAGAAACAATAAATAGCTATATCTATATTAAAAATAATTTCAAATTCTTTTCTGAATTTGTTTGTTTTTAAAATCTTATATATCTTTTTAAAAACAATTATTTATTCATGCAGAAAAAACGAGTATTGATAAGCGTAGCCATAAAGATATCCATTCCTACCTCTACGATACCGTTATGCCACGACACACTTGGAAAGGGAGGGGCTAAACTGAGGGGTATTTAGTTGGTTGCAACATGCCACAAACCACTAAATGCCTCTAAAACTTACACACTGTCCCATTAAATTCTAAAACAACTTACATTTTCGGTGACAACCTACACTGATTTCTGCCTTTCTGCACTTACTGACTGTTTGGGCCACTGGGACCGAATGCATCGCCTGCTCTTTGCTGCACATCACTGCACTGTTAAGACTCCATTTTAGCTGCAGGGCCTACTGTACTTGAATTGGAACCCTTTGTCACTTAAAATAACACGTGTATTGATCCCTGAGGGAGGCTGTCTTCATGGCTCCTTATCAGCTGTCTCTCATGTAACTGCGACCTGAACTGCGCTTCAAGTCTATTGTTTCGATAATATGTGTGTAAATGTGTGGTTGAAGCCCAATAAAAAGGCACTGAATAATATTTTTATTTTAGATTTCTCAAGATCAGCTGGATTTTACAGAAACATCATACTATTTGGCCTCCCCGCTTCTCAAGTGATTTTGGTTCCCTTGGTCTAACCTCTATTATGGCTGCAGCGAGTCGGGGCAGTGACCTGAATTCAGATGCACTGCACTGGGATTTGCATTGGCTAAATGTGAGTTGCTAAGGTCAAGATCCCAAAGCCTTTGCCCCTTGAACTGAATAGTCTCCTGATGGCAGGGAGGATGAAAATATGAGTTTGTATTTAATCCAATAAACAAACTAAATGCACAAAAAGCAGGTACCTTCAACATGATTGACAAGCCCTCAGGGCAGACTAAACGCTACAGAGACTCACTATTGCCTCTCGAGGGACAAATGAACAGGCCGAGGCTAGCTGTTTAGCATGCTCATCTCAATAGATATATCTGCAACACAATACATAGACATCTTTGACAACGTCACAACTATACCTATTTTTTTAAAGTTTTAAACTAAGATTCTGGCCAGATCTTTAACATTGTGCCCTTTGCATTTCCGCATCCTATCTTAACTTTCCTTCTTTCTCTCTTTGAACAAGTGTGCAACGTCAGATTCAGCTGCTAGCTTCAGATAACTGTGTGAATGAACAGCTTCAACATGATGATTGCCACCTATGCATAACACATTATTATTATTAATGCCCCAATAATACCATATAAGGATATGTGTCCAGCCCCATACGTCTACAAGTGTCCATTCATGAAATTGGCACCAGAGAATAAAAATAAGAACTTTACAAAGTCTGAGATTTTCGACATGCTTTCTGAGATCCATGAAGGAAAATCACCATCAGCAGCGGAATTAAAGGACCTGATAAAGCCAAGACATGGGAAAAAATAAAGGGTGAAACTAATGCAGTGTCACCTTGGTTATACTTTCACTGAAATAAATAAAAAAATGGTTCAAAATGAAAAATGTCTCGCCACAGCATGTCGATAAATGACTGCAATGGGAGAGGGTCAAGGGGAAGTCGCCCTCACGGAGATGGCCGGAAAGAATACGGGCCATAATTGGTGATGTTTCCCTGTCAGTTATTGTGATGGAGGTTGTTCCCCTAGACAGCGACTGGCATAAACCTGCATGTGAACCATCCGTCTGTCTCTGCCAATATCATGACACTGTCTAAAGACACACTCTCATCCAAAGGCCTGAGGCATAAAGGCATCCGAAAGAAGTAAGTTAGCCAACGACACATCTGGTTACACGTCTCACTGACCTTATGATAGACAGAGACAAATTAACCTTCAATTAGTGCATCATTTATGTCGTTCTGCAGCTTGAGATGTTCATATCGATATTGTTATACATTTTAATAGCCAATGTTGAATTGTTTGAATTGTAGAGTAATGGATAATGTCAACTATAATCTTTTTCGAATGTAAAATTAATAGTAATGAAATATACGATCCATAGGAAAAAAAGGTTTAGCTAACAGCAGACTAATTGCACATAAAGATTCGATTGCACTGGAGAACTCGTGAATTGGTTCATGCCTGAGAGAATATTAAAAATACACAAAAGTGCTTTTAAATCACTCGTACAAGCCACTGAAGAATAAATCCGTTTGTACAAGTGGTTCGAGCATAAGGCCCAATGTTTGGCTTGTATTAAATGAACACCTTTTTTCAATTAAAAATATTTCATATTTATAGATTTTATTCACCTAAATCTCCCCATATGAATGAATGGAATTTGTAAGTATTTGCAATATGACATTAATCTCCCATTTTAAAGCAAACATTTGACAACATTTTAAAGTTCAGTGGAAGTTTATCAAAAAAAGTAATTAGCAATATATTCAGTTTCAGCAATTTATGCCAGAAGCTGAATTATTAAGGTCTCTCATCGCCTTTCCACTTCCTCTCCTCTGCCTCTTGTTCTTGCCAAACAACTATTCTCTGTTGAGCAACCTAACTAACAAACCACTGCAGCTTTCAAACACATACTGGAAAAGTGGTTCACCCAAATGAAATGCTTGAATGAACCACATTGGGAAATATCTGCAAAGCACATTAGAAGAGTGAGGGAAAGGGACAAATTATGCATGGAGATCAAAAGCTGTGCATACATGTGTATATATGTGTGTATGTAGTTAATGTTTCTGTTTAGCATTTCCTACTGTTATATGGCTCTCTGCTAAATGAGAGCTGGGTATAAAAAAAACCATAAAAACATTCTTTCCTGAACTCCTGCCACTATATCAAGGTGCTGATTTCAAAATCAGACCATTAATGTAGCAGCAAACTACTTTCTGCAATTTAAAGATATAGTGGAGTAACCACAGAGACTGACATTCCTCTCTGTGTGGTATTTATCTGTGACGTGCCTTTTAGTGCATGTTAGTGCACGAGAACTTGTCCCACTGGTTAGCTCCCGGCTACTGCTGATAGCGCCGTCCCGACCAACAGCATCTTTGCAGAAGGAACGAGATATCTTTATTCTGTAAAGACAAGCTTTACTACATTATTTCACAATTATCCTGGCTCTCATTGCAAACATATTTCGTAATCGACTCTCAACTTCATAAAAATAAGATGATCCGTGAATCAACCACAGTAACCAGGAAAAAGTCCAGCATTTAATCAAAAAAGTTGCAATTATCTCCCTCTTTCTCTCATCTCTTTGTTTATTCTCTTCATCTCTGTCCCCTTTTTCTCCTTTCTCTCTTTCATTATTGTCCACTCCTGTTTCCTCTCTCTCTTCACGCCCTGCGGCTAAATCTAAGTGTCAGTATGCATTTGTATGGCCTAATTTGTGTGTATATGTGTATTTGAGTGTGTGCGTGTGTGGTTTGCATACTCAAATGTGGGGTTTGACCTTGTGCGACCAAGCGTATCAGAGTTTCTCTTTATTTTCCCACAGGTGTATACTGTATGAGCATGTGTGTGTGTGTGTTTGTGTATTTATGTGTGTGTGTGTGTGTGTGTGTGTGTGTGTGTGTGTGTGTGTGTGTATCTGTGTGGGATGGGGTACGTACGTGTGTGTGTCCTTTGTCCTTGTGCATTCACGCATATCAGCACTTGTCATAATTCTTCACAGGTGTATGTGTGTGTACGTCATGATGTCTCTGTGCATGTGCTTTGCTTGTGTGCGTTTGTGTGTGTGTGTGTGTGTGTGTGTGTGCGTGTGCGTGTGTGTGTGCATGTGCTTACGCCAACAGGGCACCTGCAGGTACAGTCTATTCAATTTAACAGGTTCTGAAGAAGAGCAGGTCACCAGTCAGACATTGTTTGGTCAAAACACACCACACTCATACAGATGCACATACACACCTCAATGCAAACAGTAACTTGAAAACAATTGCATCCCCTTCTATAGAAATAAAAGATAATAAGCTGCCGTTTTATTCAACAACTTTACGCTTTATGTTTGATTTTCTCCGTGCATACGCTGAGGGAAAACCCAAGTGGCCCACTGCTTCGCCCATTATACTTTTTCACAGAGGACATTTTGACTTGTCACAGTAGGATAAGTACAGGTGTAAATAATTCAATTGAATTCCATTCAGCAGCTTTGATTGCAGGGTCCGGGCATTGTGCATATTGCCAACAGTATCTGTGACACTTGAATAGAATGGAGACATTGTTAATGTTATTAGCAACACCCGTGCTTTCCCTCGCAGGACAAGTCAACATGTCAGCTGTGAAAGTCTTCATTTGCCTTTCTTGTCTTGGCCAGGAGAGTATGGCTCCATCCAAACTCATAAACGTTTCTCCTTGGAATCAAAGTCAGTTCATTATGGTCACAATAGTTCAACAATCCATCCATCTCAATAGAATGTTTCTTTAGACCCCCTGCTTCATAAATGCAAGCTACCTCCACAGAAGACATTATACAGTTTCCACGGGCTTAGAAATTATCATTGTGGTTGACTGGATTTCATGTGTAAAATCAGTGGAGTTTCCCTATACAGTAACCAGAAAATGGCCTCACTGAAAAAACACAGCCATGCTGCTGAAGTATCCATGAGCAAGACTGATCCCTTACAGTTGCAGTCGTTAGGATACCGCATCATGTTCCCCCTTGTGAAGGTAAAATATCACATCAGCTGACGCTTGTGCTGTAGTTGTGGAATCCAGTTTTGATGTGCTATTAAATTTGATGTGAGCTAAACGTGAAGCTGTCTGCCAGGACATTATTGTGAATAAGAATTTAAGTGACTTTTTTGGTCAAGGAAAGCGAAAGGCGAAAGCTGAGCGAGTGAGTGTTTGATTGCATTTATGTTTGCGTGTTTGTGTGTGTGTGTGTGTACGCGCGTGCTTAAAGCGTACCAGGAGCTGATGTAATCTGAGGAAGTTGTGGGTGTTGGCATCCAGTACTACTGCAAAGCAACACAAAAAGTGTTTTCACACTGTTTATGTTTGGAACAGTTTAGTCAGTCTCTGGAGCATTTTCTCTTTTAGTTTGGTTAAACCTATAGGAACATTGTACACCCACTGCAGAGGCAACATGAAAATGTGAGTCTCAGATGATGAAGTGATGAAGTGAAGTCAGCTTGATTCATGAGGAGTGTTTGGTGCTCACTGAGGGCTTTCATTTCAGCTTGTGTTTCTTTTTCTTGGTTTAATGTGGTAAACATTACAGAATAAAATGTGCTCCATCATTTACTTCGCAAACTGGAATCAAAGGTTTACAAATTTTGTCTAACCCAGTGAACTAAAAAAAACAAAAGATAAAAAATGCAATAGATTCAGTCAAAGAGGTTGTGTGAGTCCCAGCTGATGTCATGACATCAATTACAACCATATGTAATATGGGTCAAACATGAATTATTGGTATTTTAAAGATAGAATTTAAATTATATTGCCTTTTTAAGGAGAAGCTCCACAAATCTCAAAACAGTTTAATTCACTGTATTTTTATACACCCTATTTTCTCAAGTGTTCACATCTAGTGTTTTATTGCAGAGAAAAATAGTCTGAGAGAGAGAGAGAGAGAGAGAGAAAAAAGAGAGATATAGAGAGACGCAAAGCAACAATCAAAGAACCAGAAATGGCTAGAAAATCAGAGGAAACAGGGAGAGGAAAAAGTCAAGTGTAGCTGCTCACTTTCCCGTGCTGCATGCTTTCCCCCAGAAAATCCTGAGAGAGGTTATACATCTTGCTTTTAGATTAATGAATCTGCATCCAAATTGCCCGGGGAAAGCTCTATAAAAAAACAATTCAACAATTATTTCTCTCCTCCCTTCCATTTTTTTCAGAGAAGCACACACACACACACACACACACACACACACACACACACACACACACACACAGGGGCACATTATTGACCAGCTTCACCTTGTCTTTCTCTCCTGCTCACTCTTGCTTGCTCATGCAGAAAACCAGCAGAGCCCAAGAGGTGCCGCCGAAAAGCCTTGCAGGAAGACACTTTTTAAAGATAGTGTTGTGCTGCTTCTGCCAGAGGAGGACGTGTATCCTCTAAATGTATTTTGTCACAAAGTGTCAGGTCAACCTCTTTAATTTATCACGATATTTTAATGCACCCAAGAAACCAGGTTAGGAGAAATAAGGTCAACACGGGACATCAGAGAATGTGTATGCTCTGAAATAAGATGGTTACTATACTGTAATATTTGGGAGACAGCAGGAGTCTCAGTCTTTTCATTGTAAACAATACTATGGGTGCGGTAAAATATTATTATTAGCTGATCCTTTAGGCGCATTTAAGCACGCTTTGTTTTTTCTCTTATTGTCTCTCTTGAGGAAAAAAAAACAAACCCTGATCAATGCAATGTTCACAATGTGGAACTGAGACGTAAACCTCTATATAAGACAAACTAGGGGATGAATTGATTCATGTGCTTCCATCTCGTCCCCTCATTGTTTGTCTCTCTCACATAGACACAGTTTATGTCTTCCTCTAACTCTTTGTTTGTAGTTCTGTCTCTCTGTTGTCTCAAAACTCGACACGACCAGCTTAAAGGCCTTGGGGTGTGGAGCACTAAAATGGTGACTGAGATGTTGGAGGAGACAATTAAAGAAATTAAATGTATTTGGTTCTGTGAAGCTGCCAAGAGATGCCATTCACTGAATGTTAAAATGGACTGAGTCATGATATTGAGTTGCTTTGGCACAATCTGTCAGTCGTTTGAAAAATTCAACTTTTCCCTTTATTTTGATTGATACACATGAAACCATAATGGTTAATATCTCTTACCTTGATTAATCTCATCAGTGTACATCATAAAAACACAAGTGGCCCAGCAATTGGTGTATTTGGCTATGTAATTTACCGTGTGTGCCTTTGTAATTATAACTGACTGAGTGCGTCATTGTCTGCAGATCCTATCGACCATATGGTTGAATGTCTCATGACATCTGGTCGTCATCTCGCTGCTGCTCCAGACCCAGTTGTGGTAGCGTTTATGTTTTCATTATTTTCTTCTCACTCAGTTATTGGTCTTCTCATTGTTACCTACAGTACATGCTGTTCTCTGTGTCAGTCTGAGTAGCGCCAGCTAAAAGCCTATAGAATCAATCTGGGCTGTTCTCAGCGGGTCTCACACATGTTCTCAGACTAAACTGCCAATTACTTTTCTTTTATGTCTTTACTATTCTGTCTTCCTTGTTTCTTCACTGAAAGTGAATTGAAAAGTCAGCGTCGTATCTTCAAGACTGACCTGTGACATGGAAACAAAACCTCCCTTACTCCCCGGTGTTCCTGGCTCTCCGTTGTTGAAACATCCATTACAAACTCCAGTCTGCGAGTCTAAATGAATTATTTATGGTGCAATTATTTGTATTGTTGCTTTTACATCTATGTAGATTCTACATCACATTTGCATGAGTATTTTTGCACGTGTCATGTTTGAATCAGATTATATTTTTTACATGACAAAAATAACTAATTTAGCGCAGGAGTGAACTACCTGTATAGTATTATTGTTATATTGCATTACTATTATAATTCAGAATGTTCTGTTTTATTTTCAGAGTATTTGTGAATCCCTTATCTGAGTGTTTAAGTCATAAATCATTTCAGTTTCTTGACTTACCTTCAGTAATAGTTCACTGTCTGCACATTCCTGCAGAAAATAAAGGTTTTATTTTATCTTGCACCATTAGTTTTTATGGATGCATAAAAATGGTGTTAGGAAGATGATATATAGTTGGTATTTTAAGTTTTGAATATTTTCAAAGTACCAACTTTGCAGCCTAAAAACAAGCCCTCTGATCTCACTCCATCCGTTGTTCGATGGAACCCCTGCAGAGTCCTTAAACATGAGGATAATCCATTCAGCTTTGGTTTTTTACTTTAATGTTTTAATGATCTTTGATATTTGTACGCCATTGTCTTCAACACTCTAGGCGAGTGTTCATAAAACCACACTTGGGTTGAATATGTGCTGTTCTTTGAGTTGATTTAGTGCAGCCAATGCATCTCAGTCCTCTGAATGTATATGTTTGGAAATGGAAATGGATGGCAATATGTGGTGAAATTCATTTTAGGAATGTTACCCATGCAGCTATTCGCAGCTGGCAACTGTCTCGGGAAAAAAATCATATTGTACATAATGGGCTACAAGGGAAAAACATAATGAAAAAATAAAGCTAGACATGCTTTTTGAATTCAAGCATGTCACAAGCAAACCCAAAATGACAGTTGTTTTCTTCTTATTTATTTTACATAAAACAATAAGAAACTCCTTGAATATGCACAACACTATATAATTCAATACAACCACAAACTACAGCATCCACAATTACAATGCATTTTAGTCAACACCTCTCGGAACCAGTTTTAACTGGAACATTATAATCTTTAAAATTGCATGGCTGATACACAGACTGTATTACTGTAGGTTCAGCTAGGAGTGAAAGATAAACTGGCCCCTGTGTGTATAAAAGTATATGTTTTAGCATTACATACAGATTCTGGCAATTTTATAACTCCAAACTGGTTAGATCCCTGCAGAGTTCAGCTAGGCTAACCAATCAGTGGCATCAGTCTTTTTTATGCATAGGTGATGCAATTTAGATAGCAGCTAAAGCAAACAGAATAATCTTCATAGCTAACTTCACGACAGTGCACCAATATCTAAAACAGACAAACATACCCTGCACCATTAATGTTGTCGGGAATAAATCAATAAACTCAACGCACCTGTGTCACTCCAACACATAAAAGGTCCACCAGTACAGAAATATGAAAAGGTGCAGCGGCCAGCTTCCTCTTCCCCGTTTGAATGAGCATTAACAGGTTGCTTCTAATATAGGAGAAATAAATGCTCATCCCAATAGTAACATTAAGTAGTGCTCAAAGCTGTGTTTTCTTGTAGACCTGTATGTACCTATGTGGCTGAATGAATCTTCGCATGCATGGTAAAAACAGCTTACTAAAGATATCTGAACGAAAACCCCACACATTGACTCAGAGCGAGGTTACTGAGTAAAGAATAAGATTCCTTGTGTGCATAAACAAAGCCGCTGAGCTATTAAGTTATGTTTTGATGCTATCTTACTGCTGGAGTCAAGTTAATTAACACATGATTGAATTTGCACATTCTGTCACAGCATCCTCTTTGCATACATGTGTGTGTGCACATTTACTATGATGGAATTATTATGCTATGCGACTCTATCGTCCAAACTGCTGATGAAGCTGTGTGTGTTTGTGCTTGTGTTACAGCTCAACAAGCTAATGACAATCTCCTCCAAACACAAAGCAACAATATCACTGGTTTAATGGACCCCTTGGGGCTCAAACACAACATGCACCAATGCAGGGTGTGATTACTCTTCATGATACCTCTAATGAAGCTCCTCTGCTGATTCGCAGATTTCAGGGTCAGGGTGATGTGTGTGTTTGTGTGCGTGTGTGTGTGTTTCGACTGTGCATCTGTGTATCTTGGGAAACTTAAAAGGGTGCCATGATCTGGACAGCCAATTAAAACAATCTGCAGCAGAAACCCCATAGAATATATTTACTGTATTCACTGCATTATAGAGAAAATACATGTTTTGTTTCCCCCTCTTCTTATTCTTATTTAGTATTCTTATTTTAACAAGACAATTCCACTGAGACTGGAGTCTCTTTTGTAAGGCAGCCTTGTGTGAGAATAAATGAATAAAAAGTAGTCACAACAAGGATAAAAATAAATCACAAAAAGAGTACAATATTTTAAAACAGAGTAGTTAGAATAATGTTCTCAGTGGAATGCTGCTTTATTAAAAAAATTCAGACACGTGCTATTCCTACTATGACAAGTCAAAACAATACTTACTACTCGTACTTCATATACAAGTTTACACAGTGTTTACAATATATATTTACAGTAATTTTGCATCCCTTATGCAGTTGATTTAGATGAATGATGTGATATGATTTAATGATTTGATTCATCCAAAGATTGCTACTCTCACGCAAAATAAACAGTTTATAAAAAGCAACATGGTTTAGGTTTTCTCTGTATTATCCAGACAAATAGACAGTAGGAAGATTCATATAGTTACACAGGTTGTTATTATAGTCTCCATACCTGCCCAGAGCAAGTGATCTAAGTGAGTGATTTTGTCACACGCTTCTTCTAAAAAGACATCTTCACTAGACCTCGCCTTTTTTCACTTTTGTTTCATTACCTCTATCTTTGTTATTACTTTTTCCTCTCTTGATGTCTTTATAATGTAGCTCTCTCTCTCTCTCTCTCTCTCTCTCTCTCTCTCTCTCTCTCTCTCTCTCTCTCCCTCTCTCTTGCTGATGACCTAGATTTCCAGCCCCCATGTTCTGCTGCAGTCCCTCTCTCCCGACACACACACATTCATACACAGGGACACACATCTCGACAGTAACTATATGTTTTATTAATCGCTGGGCTGAGTTAAGGTTGATGCAAACCAGCAAACGTATCCCATGAACACACAAACTTAATGCACTGACACAAAAACATAAACTTGCAATCACGGTTCAATCATTTTAGCTCATACTGCCTTACACTAATATAGTCAATATGCATGCACTTAACTACCAGCATATCTAGCAACAGTTAAGGTCAATTTATATGCAATGAGATTGTGGGTATAAAGCGCTGCAGGGATGAGTCCCAAAACTTGAAATTAACTTGCATTTCCGTTTCCCCTGTCTCGAAGTCAATGTTTTTTTTCTAAATTAGTTTTTGGTTAGATGGCTGAGATTAGGTCTGTGGTAAACACAAGCTTTAGAGATATTAAAACATTTTTCTACATTATAAAATGCCTCTCTCTGGAATTTTTAAGCTTTTACGTGTCTTAAAAAAGGTGGTTGCTAACAAGTGGGTAAATGGGACTACAAAACGTCATCACTAGAACACTAGTCCGCCTTTAGCTTCGTGATGGTGACATGAGGTCATACAACCGTGCAGGTGTTTGTTTATAGCATAATGTTATTCTTTTACTTCTGCCGATTGCATTCATGCTTCATAAATCATAACAGTGGTGTTAATTTGCGTAGATGATCTTGCTGAACAAAACATGTAAGTATCATGAACTTGTGTTTGCCACAGCTTATTTTCTGCAATAATGTAAAAGCAAATGGAATAATCTCATTGGCTTTTTATTGAGGGAACTTGCAGCTCTCTATTAGATTTTAGTGGAATTATTTGACAAAGCATACTAATTCACAGATCAATTCAGCTACATCTGTGTTAAATATACAAAATGTTTCTCCACATAATTTCATGTCATGTGTCATAAGCAAATTATAATGATTACTGAATATGGAGTCTGGGTCTTTTTAGGAAAGAAAACGTTGCGGGAAACTTATTTGTTACACTTCATGACAAAGTTGCCGTTACTGATACCTTCAAATCGAGGATTGTCAGGACTATCCAAAAATATCTTTAAAAGATTTAACAATTATTCTTTGTCATGAAATAGACACTTTTTATTTTGTTGTTGCTGCCAACTCTTCCCCAGTTGTCATTGAAGGTTTTTATTTGTGAAACAGCGCCCCTCTTGGTGGCAAACAGTCGGTGTGGTCGAAGACAGCGTTGCATCCGACAGTCCAGGAATCCCTGAGGAGACGTTGCAGGTGAAGTTGACGTCTGATGAAGTAAAGCTGTGCTATATAATGAGTAATTGTCTTCAATAACTAACTTGAACCGCAGGGTATGTTTTGAATGGCAAGCATATCGATATGAATGTGTAAGTCATGTATTTGATACATTCATACCCTCTGATTTGAACATACATTTTTAGATTCGATGTTATTGTTAAATCTTTTCAGTATTCAATCAATACTGATCTGTAGCCTATGGATCAATGCATACGCCTTGTTTTATTTTTTGTAAAAATGTCACTCTAAAGTTTAATAATTACTTAGCATGTGGTTTCTTGTTTGTGAATTTCTTTTTTTGGTAAAATGACAAATTGCCCTACTGTGTACAATACCTCATTTTGTTAGAATGTTTGACTTTTTGAGTAATTTCACTGCTAATATGAGCTCTTAGTTAGTTCAGAATTAATTCAGATGGTACTTGTGGTTAAAAGGAGCAATAACTGCTACTTCTTCCAAAGCAAGATAGTTAATGCAAGTTTTTATATATATGTGTGTGTGTGTGTGTGTGTGTGTGTGTGTGTGTGTGTGTGTGTGTATACACCCACACATTACTGTGTGGGTGCATGCAGGTTTATCAGTCCAATTGTGTCTGTGTGTACACTCCACACCACTGGCTAATCCCATTGTGCAGATGGTATTAGATTTATTTAATCTTGTAATTCTGCTACTTCATGGTATGCTATGTTTGTGAATGTGTGTGCTTATTCATGTTTGTATTTTGTGCATTCAGCTGTGTCTTCATCTATGTGCATATGGGAATTTGTGAAACCTGGACAAATCAGCCAGGTTTTGTGGAGATCATTTGTGAACCTAACCAACTAGATCACAGGCCTCATGAGCGAGGCATTCACAGTACACAGATGTAAAATATGTTGAATGTTGTAAACCGTGTTTGGGAGCATTATATCTGATTTTTGGCTCAAGTGAATAGTTTAGCAACTATTTGCATCAAAGTAAACATTTACGAGCCACACAATGGATTCAAAGATAATTGGAAAAAGGTCTTTAAAATATGGGAAAATAACATAATTGAATTTCAGAAGACAAACATTTTGGTGGATTTCATTGGATCATTGTATCTCTTTTTACTAGTTCCTCTTAATTGTTCCAACAGTAAACTGTTTGGCTCTGTAAATCCTGTGGAGGGCCTTAGTTCACAACCATCAGTCTAAACTCTCAAATTATATCTGCAGTGCTCTCGTTTGCGCCTCTTTGTTTGATTCCTGTCCTTCCCCATTAGGCTTTACAAGCATGATATTATGTTAAAAAGGTCAAGTATCAGAACTGCTTTTGATCATTTTACCCATTCTGCATGAAATGTTCTGAAATCCTTTGAACATCATGGTGCTGTCAGTGACCATAATAGCTCGGGAGTGTGGTTATGCCATGACATAACACCTTATGACAGCTTCTTCAAGTTCAGTGAAGAGAAACCCATACAAAAGTCAATTTACTTTATTTTTTCAATTTCTTTTTTTTAAACAAACTAGTTCAGCTTGTGAATCTTTCTAATCCACAGGATAATTTCTAACAGAAATGGAAAAAATGTCATCATTAGTTACACTTTAGGGTTCAAATTGTTATATAAACCTGGAAATCATTCATTATGAAAGGAGAACTCCAACCCCTTTCAGAAGCAGGCCGTCTATGCAGTATGTATCTATTTACGATCGCTGAATCGTATTGGCAAACTGGTACTTCCTGTGGCGTACTGAGGTCCCTAGCTGTGCCGGTTTGGTTTCTTGGTGACTTTCTATGCGTCCCAGTGGGAGGCGAGGCTTGGTAGGGGGTGTGGTGATACGCATCCAAAGACGTACTGTTTACAGCAACCCCTGAGCAGGGTTGCTGAGCGAAACTAGAAGGAGCAGCTTGTCACTGAAATGAGAAAAGCTGGTCAACCACTGAGTTATTCCTTAAAGGAGTTTTATAGGCCTGGCGGGGAGTAAATTTGAGCCGCTGGGCTTGCAAATACACTGACGGAAACCCTTTTTTTTTTGCACGGTCCGCTGCCTGCCACAGCTCAGCATACTTGTATTCCATAATATGTTGGTCACTCTATATGGTGAAGGGACATCAATATAATCCTCTTTAAAAAAATCACAAATCCTTTTCCAAATCTGTTCTATCTGCAGTCTCTATCTAATTGGAGTGATGTTGCCCAACGGCAAGCCACAATTACGTACGGAAAATCTGCTGGTTACATTTTGTGCAACCAGCACCAGACTATTGTGAAGTAAGTAAAGAAACATGACACTCCATTATTCTACAGTTTCTACTGTAAATCAACAGGTGTGTTTGAGATGGATGCATTTAAAACAGTTCCGAACACATTTTAAACAGCAGAAGATTAAGGAGGAAACTATTTTACTCACAGATAGTCAGCAGTCATTTCTGGATGTAAAACAGTCATATCTAACTAAATTAAACTTTCAAAAGTAAAGAAATACAACATGAAAAAATAATAATAATTAATAATAAATAAATAAATAATAATTAATCTTCCTTTCATTTTATCTATGGCCCTACGGTGGTATTTAGCTGAGCTGCTGCATTCATATTTAAAACTCTGCATGTCCCAGACAACAAAAGAATTTCCTCTGAGGAAAACTTTCCACAGGATTCCCAAACTGTCCTGAAGGGAAGAGCTCTTTGTTTCAAGGGATGCAAGTCATCAAATGTGATTGGCCATGATTGCCACAAGCTATATGTCCACACAAAAATATTCTTTCAGGTCCCACCCTGTATCAAAGTGTGCTACAAGTGCGCCAGATGAGTACGCATGCAGAAAATACTAAAAGTGCATTTGGCACGCCCGTGATGCACACGGTGGGGCACGCTTGACTTTGATCTGCAGGGTTTCTTGAAAGTAGCCCGATGTGTGCCACCTGAAGGAGAACTATCTTTAGTTCAACTTCCAGATTTCCAAGACTGGTTCTCGGATGCAAAGTGATTTTAATGGCGGTAATCTTCCTAATTGATCTTTCTGATACAACTTGTCAATGGTTTGAAAGGCACTGCGTTTCACTGTGCTGCTTTCTACATTATTTTACACATGAAGGATTTTCAAACACAGTAATGCTAGTTACTTTGTGCAGCATTATGGTGATGCACAGATAAGCAGCAGAACTATATTATATATGTTCATTAAATATAAAGGGAATCAAAGGAACACTATTACATAATTTTCACAGGGAAAATAATAACTTCTTCCAACTATCAGCAATAGATTATGATGATATTTTATATGCTTGCAAGTTCATCTTTGTTGAAAACGTTAAGTATATAAGACCATGCATGGTACTATTTGTCACTGATTTGGGTCTCCACAAACATCATTGCAGTTTGTAAAAGAAAGTAGTTTCTTTCTCTATACAACTGTAGAATGATACATTTAATTCTTTTTTATCTTTCTGTTAAAGCCGTATCACACAAACTGCCTCCTCCTCTTTTTTTTCTAAGGACGGTCAAAAGTAGTAGCTCCAACCTCTGATCATGCAGCCAAATTAGGTACGTCATTACTAGACCCTGCAATGTGTGTCTGCAACTTAGTGAAAGGGATTTTAAAGTGTTTGAACCCTCATCTTGGTGGGAACTAGACATTTTAAACCAGATTATTTTATAAGCATGCAATATTTAAAAATGGTGTTAAAACTGTTTGCCTGCAATTTGCTGGTTTGTCTATCGTCTTTTTTTCTTGTTATTATTTTGTTTTTAACCTTTTGCTGTGTTATTTTTAAAAGAGTCAAACATCTCAGTGTTCTCATCTCATTATCCTGGCTAAATAAAGGTTATGGAAGAACAAGCTTAGACTATCATATTCCCACCCTCTAATCATATTAATATTTGTTTTTCTTTAGTCAGGAACTCATATTTTATTCTTGTGTGATGCCAAATAGCTTTACAGTCGGAGGCTCTTGCCTCAGGAATCAATTATATTTCTTTTCAAACCTGACACTTTTATCTCTCACTACCTGATGGAATATGACTGTTGCCAAGTTACATGATCACTAGTTTACGATGAGCCATGCCACACATTTTAAAGCTCTCAGGGTACTCCAGCCCCAATCTGCAGATATATAAAACACTTTTTTATTGGCCACAGGAAGTGATCGAATCAGTAGACGTAGAACTCCACAGGCTGAAACATTTTTCACCCTTGGGTGATAAAAACACTTTTGCTTACAGCGGATCTTTTTCTTTGAAATATTGGGTTCAGTATGTTTTTAAGCTGACATTTCTCTTGGGTCTCGGTTGAAAATAAGTAAGTAATAAGTATTTTTTTTAAAGTGTGTTATACTCTTTGAACTTTTAAAAAGCTCCGTTGTAAAAGCAACAAAAAAACAGAAACCAAGTTGTGTAAAGAGGTGTCTCTGGTGGACGCTATGGCCGTGGTCCCCTGTGAGCCCTTTCCCATCTTTAGAACACTGTGGCATCTCTACAGTGCCACAATGTATGCTGAGATAAAATATCTACCAGAAATGAAAGCACACAGCCTGTTAGCTCTGCTGTCTTTAAGGTCACGTCACACATCAGTACATCAGTACACGTCAGTACATGATAGGAGCAGGGCGGGGGGACAAAGATGGTGGAAAGTGAGTAATTGTGGAATAAAAGAGAGAGCTAAGGGTTACAAAGGAGATCGGCTGAGATAAGAGGGAGAAGGGTGAAGAGAACAAGGTGTCTGACAGAGAACAGATTCTCAGGTTTTTTATGCTGGAGGCATAAAATCAGGAAAGAAAGAACTGACGGAATGGCTACATTTCATGATCTGAGGGTGTTGGCAGAGAATCCCTAATTTCTTCATGCCCAGAGCCTGGCTTTTGACCAAATTAATTTCTGCTAACAATCAAAGTGTGCCAGAAAACACACTCCTCCTGGAAGAACTATGCTAATTGCATCATGCATCATACACAAAGCACTTGATTTCAGTGGACAACAGTGCTGTAGTCACATTTCTGTCGGCCTGCTCTATAATCACGTAATCTGTAACACATCAATTCATATCTCTTACAAGTATGGAAGACTTTGTATTTTACAACACACATATTGTACTGTGTGCCAAAGTAATGGACTAGACCACAGGCTGCAGGAAAGTACTGGCATTATGTTCAGCTGCCTCACCAAGCAGACGCATCAGCACTAGAAACAATTGTCGCTTGTCAGCTCCGACACACTCAAATCAAAATGCCAGGTCAGGCTGACATTGGCCTGTAATTTCCCTAGCCAACCGAGCTGATCTCTCTGTTTCTTATCATTTAGGCTGGCATTATAACAGCATGTATAATGGATTACTGGCTTATCCTGGTGAAAATGTAATACTCTGGGCAAAGGGAAAATGCATCAAGAAGTTTGTGCACTCAATGTGTTGTGTGCAAGACAAAGAGTGCCTCCTAATCGGTCTAAATGATCAGGGACAGGATAATGGCAAGGCACTAGGTAAAGTAGGTTGAAGTGGTTGCTGCTGAGGGTGCTACGATCGGCTGATTTTTGCTCTAAATAGTTTGATCTCTGGTCTTTATGAAGGCTGATCAGAAGAGCCTATCAGATGATTCAACAATTCTGAATTGAAAGGTGTTTAATATTAATCTGCCTGCTCTGTAATTCTCTCCAAGAGCAACACAGCTGGACACACACACATACACATTATGACCTGTTTAAAACACTCGCTCTAGGTAGCTTAAAATTCACAATTAAATCTAATTTTAATTTAATTAGTTTTTGTATCAATAAAAATACAATCATATTTCTTAAGCATTTCAATTATGTGTTTTTATGCAAATAGCATTTAGATGACAGTAACAAAGTAAAAGATAACATTTTGAATTTTTGACAGTTTACACTGACTTCGGGAGAGTTGAAATTATTTTTCTGGACGTTGGTGAAAGTTATTCTAGAGCCTTCATGGCAGAACATTTGAATTGTCAAAAACTGTAATTGGCAGTTAAGACTTCTGAAAAATCAACCAATAATTTGTATTTGTGGGTCAACATCAGAAGGATGATTTGTTGTTTTGAAAAAGCTTCAAAAGTGAATGTAGGAGGGATCTGAGAGTACAAGATTTCAGTGTGATATCTTCCAATGCAATCCGTAAATTGTAAATTGATGGTATTTATCGAGACCATTAATGTTCATCAGAGGAGTTGTCATTGTCATTGATTCTGAGCATATGATATGATAGGAAAAAAAAATCACTTGAAAAAATCATTTCACATCCAGACTTCAAGACAGGAGAAGACAGAGGGGGGTAGGTCAAAAGGCTTAATTAATTCAGCTTATAGCTGAGGATGAAAGAAATAAAGAGAAGTTGTAAAACTGCAGACATTCTCATGCCAATGAGACAGTCACTTCTGATCTGTATAGCAGTCTTCAGGGCTGGTGTTCACAAAGTCTTCTCAGACTTACGTTTCCTCTGAAAGTAATTGGCCAGTCGGGTTGTAAATTCAAAGAATAATGGATTCCTTTCACTGCTAATTTAAATTTTAAGTCCCCTCAATAAGATTTATCAAAGCAAAGGAAAAAAAAAACATGAAGGACACGACAAGTTGTAGAAGAGTGTTCAGAAAGATTTTCAAAAAGTGCTGTTGATACCGAGAACATTCTCGCTGTAGGTCCTAAGCTGTCATATTCTCGATTTGTCACATGCCTTGTTACCCCAGAACTTTTCTGGGACACAACTAAGTCTGTGGAGCATTAATCTTAAAAAAGTTTCAAAAGTTGTCACTCATTTTTTATATATTTCACTTTAGTGTGGAAAAGCTCCCTTGAGATGCTTTATGCTTGTCTCTTATGATCATTAAAGAGACGTTATGTAGGCTTTCATAAATGAAACTCTTGATGAACCTTGTGACAAAATCACTGTGGGTAAAACGCCTATGGGCAAATCTGATATTCCTGTCCCGTTGCAACATGAAATTAATTTAAAAAAGTAATTGGTAAGAGTTAAGAAGAGATGGAAGAAAGTGTTTTCACCTAGACTGGACCACTTGTATCATGGCCTTGTTTCAGGTGTGCTACTACTTTAGTGTTAGATGGAAGTAGGTTTTTCAGAAAAGGCTTTCCACGATCTATGATCAGAGGCTGGATTCACAGTGGAATAAAAACCTTAAGCTTAAAAGTCGTTTATACTCTCTACATGTCATGATAAAGTAACTGCAGAGTAATCAGTTCTGAGTCACACAGGATTAACTATCAAATATCTCTGTTTCTATGTCATAGCAGAGTGACGGATTCAGAGCTACTATACTGATTCCTCTGAAGACCAGGCAGAGGACAGAGACAAAAAAAGGAACATGAAAAAAAGTAAAAGAAGAATTTCTGCCTTGAGGCGAGAGCAGCAGAGGAATCTGGCTGCCAAAAGGGAAGTGTCTAATCAAATAAACCGGTAGTTTGAGACTTAACTGACTGACTGGCTTGCTGGCTACTTCAAACTCCAGCTCCATGTGTCAATTCTTTGACCGTCTGTCATAAAGGCTGCTGGTACAATGTGGAGCTGTCTGAGGGAGCTGCAAGCTTCTAGCTTCTAGCTAAAAGTATGTAATGTGCTGCACTAGCTGGTCTGAGTCCAGTTTCAATTTTTTTCAACCCCTTTAACTGTGTGGGCAGACCCAGGTGGTGCTGCAGGCCTAAGGTGCATGGCCACATGTTTTCTACAGCCATGCCAGAAACTTTTGTGAGGCTTGGGCCAAGCAATGCTTTGAGCTACTTATGCTCGCAATAACAATGCTGACATGCTGTTGTTTTTCTGTTTTAATATTTTCCATGTTCACTACCTTAAACTAACCTGTTTGCATGCTGATGTTTGTTATTTAGCACTAAACACAAAGTACAGTTAAGGCATACATATCGGAAAATCTTTTTTGACCTGATGATGACGTTACAGGAAAAGTGAGGGGATCATCACAGACATCACAAATCACCCATAGTGTGGCTTTACCACATTTTATGACAAATCATCCAATAGTTGTTGAGATATTTCACTCAAAACCACACATTTACCTCATGGTGGTGCTTGAGAAAATGTCAGGGGTTCATCAAGATATAGCCTATTGTTGGTAGGGGTGCACTGTATGACGTTTTTTCAACTTATTCTCCAAACTATTAATACCTGCTTCTCACAGCCGATGTGATAAAAGATCATTTACATTTTTTGTATTTTAAAAGAACTTCATAATTGGTAGTTTATAATGCACAGCTGAAGTAGATGGTTTTAATATTCCATAGCTCTGACAACCAAATCTAAGTAAAAAAGAACAGTTCTTACTCTTCAAGATGTATTTAATCTGGTAAACTACATTAAAGTAATTCACTATCATATTTTGGCTTTCATAAAGCATTTTGCTTAGAAATTCAAATGCTTTGACATAATCTGTCGAATCAGACATGCAGTTATAGAACCTAAAGTATATGGCTGCTTAGACTGCAGATATAACACAATGACAAAATGCATAATAGTAAACTGTTATGCTTAGTTACGAAATGGAAAATAGTTGCTATGCTACGAGGGATGATGTCAAGGTTTACTTTTCTTTACTTTAAATATTATACTCTGGAAATCCACATTTTTGTTATAACATGCAGTTAGTGTAAAATATCCACCCCCTATTTTTTCATGATTGTCTTCTATTTGGTTATTGCCAACGAGCAACTTGTTTCGTGATCATCACTATTCCTATGTTTCTACAGCTATTAAGCAAGCTCTGTTTCAATTGTGACTTTTGGGAAACCCATCAGGAAACAATATGTCCAGCTGATGCAGCTCCAAGCCAAATATGTTTGTGAGCTTTGGTTGTAAGATCTAGTGCTTGTTGCATAAGATTTAATCTCGATAAAGGACACGAAGAAAACAAAACTGGGAAAACCGAGCAGTGGTTTTTAAGGCATTGTTTTTGATCAGGAGGTCATATGTCAGCTGTCTAAACATATATTAATTATTAAATAGTTTCTGTAATACAGGCATCATTTGTACAGTATTTAAAATATTCTGTATATATATCCAATAAAAACACTTAAAATATAAAAATAACAAATAGCAAAAAACAGCACAATTGTCAGTATTACGTTTAATCTGTCTTGACCTTCACTGTATACTGTTTGGTATAATGAACACGCTCTAGCGGATGCTAGCTAGTCTTTTTTTAATGTTTAGGTTATTTTTCTGACAACTATGACTGAGCCGTCACATAACAAATGAGTTTACCACAACTGGAAATTAGTCTGATACTCTGAAATTGCTTCAAATGTCACTTAGTTCAAGGTCAGCATCAGCCTGTCTCCAGCTCGCCTCCATTTTTGCTGTTGATCTTTTCTGCACCTGCCACTATGTGTCACTAAGTGACTTGGTGTGTTGCCTCATTACTGGGAGCTGCAGGAGCCCCCCACTCCCTTAAGCTTTAGTTGTCCGTTTCTAGTTGTTTGTTTCTGGTTGTCTGTTTCTGGTAATGGAACATGCAGTCAGTGAAAGTGAAATGAGATAATAAGCCAGTCAGACAGAATGAAGGAAATGGTTTAGTACCAGGGGGTCTGTAGTTGTACGTATATATGTGCGTCTTTCTTACTCTGTTGAGCGATGTGACAATTATACTGCAACAACTTATTATAACACCTGACAAATGGAAGCAAAGCTTCACTTTCTGTATAATAGTGATTTATGAATACAGTTCCTCGATTTAGTTTCTGTTTATGAGTATATTCTGTATTCCCACCTGCTATTTATATAATTGAACAACAATTCATTAGACAAGTCAAGTTTATTGGTGAAACCCTGAATTACTCCCAGAGGACTTCAAAACACCCATAGTATTAAACAATAAGTGAAAACAAAAGCAAGACCCTCTCGAGAGAACAACAGAAGCTTGAAACATTGTCTCATAAAATTCACACAAACTCCGATAATTAGACAATGTGGCATCAATTCATATTTGGTCCCTATAATTGTTTTTGGGACATGTACATATTGGATAACAACTACAGTGCTATCAGATTCAAGTGAGGATAAAGATATTTTTTTGGGCCCAATTGGTAAGTTACATTGTAATTAAGTATTGCAATCTGGTGGCATAATGTCCAAGAATATGTTAAAATAAGAATTTAAGGACATTAGTCCAAAAGTTGAATCAATGGATACGTCTAGCAGACATAGCAAGATTTGGAACTAGCTGCCAGTATTTAGTCATCCTTCAGTGCTAATGTGGGCAGGGAGCTACTGTACTTTTAACAGGCTTGAGGACTTTGATAAAGAATTCCTAAAAACATTGTAAATAAATACTTTTTTGATATAATGTCACTTTGAGTGACAAAATAGGGGGCAAGGGACAGAGATGAAACCACGCCCACTTCAGTATGATAAAGTCATTGACGCAGCTAGTTAACTAGCCAACTGCTAAATGAGTCAAATTAAACAACTTGATGCTTCCATCCACCCACTCTTGTCACAGCGTAGGAAAGCACACTGCTGACGCCAGATCATTAACGATGACTCATCAAATGTTGTAATGTGCTAATAGCTTGATTTCCAGTACACAGAAAGGAGAGCACAGGGTTGAGCTGTGATGTCATTGTAATGCTACGTAGTGGTTACAGAAAAAGTAAGAACGCTAGACGCTATGGGGAGAAGCGAGGAGGGAGGTCTGATGAGAGGGCCTTAACATTCTGTCTGCTGTATGAAGGTGCCATTTCTACCTATTGTTGTTTTACAAGTGCAGCTGATTTATGAGTTCATTTTACTCAATGGATTCAATGGATTCATATGTGCCAGACAAATGTTAGGCTATGACTACTTTTCACAAGAACCCATAAATGTCAACACGGTGCTCTATAATCAGGTCATTAATCAGCATTGATTTGGTTGAGAGTGTTATATCGATCAGTCCTGTACACTGTTTGCTTCCAGATTTACTGGTAGTATTTATAGTTGTATGGGTAGGTATAATTGCAATCAAGCTGCTATAATTAGTCAGGCAGAAAAGCACATGCTATTATTTGCCAGTGAGCGCAGTGACGGAGACACACTGCACTACAGTTTTAACTCAGAAAATGCCGCCATCAGAAAGTTTAATCAACTATATTTCAACAGTGCTTTTGTGGAGGATGGTTAGTTAGGAATAATGTACAGCAAGCCGGTCACTATTGTGAAAAAAAAATTGGTCTTGGTGAGCAAGAATTGAATCACCCTTAAGGGTTTCATTTAGCAATGATGACCTTCTCGCTGTACATTATTCAGTTTATTACATGGCTACTTCTCACAAAATCCATAATTTGACGCAAAATATTTATTTGAAAATGATTTTATTTTGATGAAAAGAAATGTATAAAAAAACAAAACAGTAAGGAGATCAAGATTGTGTCCATGGCAACAGCCTGTTATTCATAGCAGCAGTCTGCTATGTAGAAATAACAGGCCGTAGAATGAAGTATTCAACAAAGCTGTGTAATTAACAATATTTCAAGTGAGATACTCAGTTTCTATCTGATGTAAGATGATTTAAATGTATGCAGGCTTTGTATAAGAACAACAGCCTAATAAACAGTACATGAGACGCTATGCTGGCCTTAAACATACTATTATCTATATCTTGGACAAATAATTGCATCTGACTCTACAAAGAAACCAGGGGATTATAAAAACGTAAAGTAGATTTTCTTTACAATACTTTTTTCAGCTCATGAGTCATACTAACCTGCTACAAACATTGTTACCCCCTATTCGTTAAGATTCCTGTCGCAATGTTTGAAAAGAAAGACCTTGAGGCTTAGAGAGAAGCTCACTTCTCTGCAGCACGAGAACGGTGTTCTTGTAGAGGAGGTATTTACCACTAGAGTGAGCATGGCTAACATGAGAAAAGAAGAGATCAGGAGTCAATGTGGATAAAAAAAAAAAGTACATGTCCATAAAAGCTTCAGTTTATGTACTTTGTTTCTGTAATGCCATGAGCATGTCAGGCACAAGTGGTTTTACCCTCTTTAGGGGCTTGGATAGGATGCATGATTAGAGTGGAACTACACTGACCTCAAATGTTCTGCTGTTTAACAGCCAAGCGTTGTAATAGTTCTGTGTTTTTCTTACCAAGAATCACAGAACAAAATATTTAATTCATGGGCTGACTTAACCAGTGCAGAGAAAAGTCATGAAGCTACACAACTTTAACGGTCTAGCAGCTTCTGATGCAGCTGATGCTTGTTTGACTTCTACCATGCTGCCATGTGAGCAGGCGCACAGTGATTTTTGTTTTTCTTGTGGAGTTCTGCAAATCTGCAAAAAACATTTACACTAACGATAATAAACAGAGGGATTGTTGATTTTACAATAGGATAATGGGAAACGTAAACGCCATCATAGACCACAATGATTTATGTGCAGCTATATAATGATCAGTTGACGACACACAGGAAGTAACGCAGAGCTCACACTACTATATTTTGGGTGTGTCTAGATAGTGCCCCACATTTTGCGAAACTCTCGCGAGCTGGTTAAGGTCAGGCATTGACCTTGAATGGTTAAGGTTAGGATTGGTCGTTGGGCATCGAGTCTCACAAGACTTGCTAGTTTTTGCAACGCGTGGGTTACCATCCAGCCACGACTCTGGTGTCAGAGATTCCTGCCCTGACTTGACACGGCAGACCACAACTTACGTGACAAATATAGGCCAATGTGATCGATACGGTGCCAGTGTCGGACTTTACTGGACAGCATCAACATTGGATGTTTACGTGTTCGATCAGGGTCTTTATGAATGAAGATGAACCTCAAAGTATTTGTACACGGTGAAGCTGAGTTTTGCCTTTTTTTCTTCCCAGTGTGCAGAGGGTGAAGTTGCAGCCCCAGGTGTGATTCAATTGATACACATTCGGTAACAACTTGTGCATACCTTCAATCGCAGTGTGGGTGAGTGTGTTCAGGCTAAGGATAGAAAGCAGACTGGGCTCCTGCTGTGCCAGCTGGTACACCTGTTTCAGGTCCTGTTAATTGGCTCAGGACAGAATAAAGCAAGGCTACTCATTCACACAGGGACGCAGAGGGAAGGAGGATTGGAAAGTGACACTGCCACCCTTGTCATTGTCCAGTCCACGTTTGAATGAAAAGGCCTGTGTTCTGTTAGATTGTCCCAGACAAGTTTTTTTTTTTTTTTTTTTTTTTTAAAGCATGTCAGCAGGGTGAGTGTAGAGCCTTGGTGCTCCCCAAGCTGTGACAGGGTTGGCGCTCTCGTTTAATTGCATCCTGTGCTCATGACCTCGTCTGGGACGTCCAGATTGTTATCAAGCTGTTTTGATATTTTTGTCAGAGGCTTTGCAATGCGCACAGTTCGACGAGCCAAACTGTCACTCAACAAAGAGGCATATCCTAACATCATATTGCCTCCTCTCTTTTTTTTTGCCAGCTCTCTATGTTCTGACAGGAAACTATTTAATGAATGTGTTTTTTTTGTGTATAATAATTATTCTCAGGAGGAGAGTAACACTGCAGCTGTAACTGACTCACTAACTTGCTCATTAGACTGCTCATCCATAATTCAATTCAGAATACTATATACAATATTTTGTAAAATACATGTAGATCTTTTGATGTGCAAGAAATAAGGGTTCAAAACATGCTTTTTGCACAGAAAACAAGCATCCCAAACAAGTTGCATTTGGGAATAATTTGTTACTGACATTGTATAGTATAAAGTATTCAAGGATGTCTCACATAATTGCTGTAGCATTTTAGGCAGGGATCTTATTATCTAGCCAATCATGTTCAGTAAAGTTCATGCTATTCCTTCAACAAACTGAAGCAAAGTATTTTGTCTCTTACACATACACAGAACCAGCCAGGGATGGATTTGAATTAATGTCACGGAAATCAGACCAAAGAGAGTCACTTTTGACGACCTGGACGATGAGTTAACACATTTTTTGGGGGATTTTCATAATGCATTCCACTTCTTTTACTGCTCTGTCAGTCTGTCTTTTTGCAGAATTCTGTTAGCAGTGTTTTCCCTACTAGTTCTGCCCCCTATTTCATATACCTAACTTATGAGCTCTTGCTTTATTTTAACTCAGTCTGTTTTGCTGTCATTTACTGTCGTGCTAGTTTCGCTACTTCTCTGTGTTTCACTGAGGAAGGGGCTTTACACCCACTGTGTGTGAGATGAGAAAGATGCGCCCCCCCCCCACACATTTTGCCACCGCCAAGGCATGATGTTGCTCATGGGAGAGGATCTCAACACACTTCAACAAGCTAATGACCCAGAGGCAGAGGTGGATACCTCTTGACTGGTGGAAAGGTATTCAGAAATGCTTCCCACACTAGCGAGGTGTCATTTCTGCGTTCTGTACCATCTGAGCGAGTATTCTCCGCTGCAGTTCTCACCGTCTGAGCACAAGACTAACCCCACAGCATGTCGAAATGTTGCTATTTATAAATAAAGAACAGTAGACAAGCTGTATGCTATTCAGGGAAAAAAATTGTGTATTGTTTTTTTTTCCATTGGGTCACAGACATTTGTCCAAATTTGTCCATTTGTCTAAATAGTACATTTGAATTTAGTCCGTTAACCGTTATTAATTGGTTAATGAGGGTTGGCTATCGATCAGAAAACCAAATTCTAAATTAGCATCCCCACATACTCTGAATTTAAAGCTTGTCAAAACTCAAAAACATGTTTAGCTCTTTTAGCTTACAGGAGTCTTTTCTGTCTTTACTTGTCTCTCTGAGCCATCTGTCCCTTTCCCTATTCTGTCCCTTTCCCTATTTAATCTTCCTTTCTCTCTGTCAGTCTGACAGTTTCCCACCTAAATTAATATATCATCAGATTCCAGGTGAGATAGGTCAGAGGTCTCATGGTTAAGTGTGGTAATAATATTACCTCATAGCTGATTCACTTCACACTTCCAGAAGTCAAGAGTCCATTAATATTAAATAAGGGCAGTGTGCTATGTACTGTGCACCACCTTTTAAATTACAGCCATGTTATTATGCTTCCACAGTCTATTGCTACAGGGAAAGTCAAACTTAAACTATATTTTAGATTTAAAATACAAAAGCCATGAATATGAAACGTAAAGCTCATTTATTGGACTTTCCTCTTATTTGCTGCTTTCTTTTCTATGTACTGTATATGGTTTTCTATAAACTCCAAAACTATAATTGCTTTCCCACTTCTCAAAGTTGGTTTTCTAATTAAAAATGTTGACACTCATCTATACATACTATGATGTATGCACAGCAAGCGAGGGAAAACTATGTCAAGCTGTAATTGGTAATAGTCTAGCTTTCTATTTGATTTCATAATCTATGGCTGCTGAATACATTTGATTTGGATCTGGGCTTGAAGGAGTTGTGATTGGAAAAAGAGTTTGGTGTAAATGCAAAGATTATTGTATTACTTGTCTCAATCTTTGTACATTCACACAAAGACCCTGTTTTACCATCAGAATGTTAAAAGTACATAAAAATGTCCTGACAAAATCTATTTTTTCAAATTTTCTCCATTTTTTCCAAAGGTTTCTGAATTGATTAATTCATCAATTTCCACCTTTTCACAAGCCCCTAAAAGCACCACTGAAAAAAAGTTTTACTGTGACTGAATGGAACTTTTTTCTTGCTGTGATATTACAATTGTAAACTTTTCATTGAAGAATATGAAAAGCTGTGGTTCGCTTTGAGATGCCTAGGATTTTTGTGACATTGAGTCTGATGTATTGATATTCCTGCCAAATACACAGATGGTTGTGGTACAGGATCAAAAGTACTTGGGTAAGGCTCGAGAAAGTTTAACAAAAAGCCAAGATTATGTTTTATTGTGAATTGTGGTCTCACTTATTCACCACCTTATGCCTTTACTTTTTTCCTAAAAAGGGAACACTACAGTACTTCATGCACTGGCACTAAACAAGGGGATTTGATTTATATCATCTGCTGCAGAATCACCCAGTACAAAGCAAATTCTTGGGCAGACATGGTTTAGTTAGGTTTCTCGCTTGGATATTCGAACTGAGATGAAGAAAATATGCCACAACAATGTTGCATAATAAATATATGCAGCGTTGCTGACACTTTAAATTGCTAACTCCACCTTTTTCACCCATTCTTTTTTACACTTCCCCCTTTCTTCACACAGAAACCACCATCCCACTGAACAACCCATCTCAATATAATCCTTACAGTCTTATATTTGGTGTTTATTTCGTGTGCTGAAATGACTGCCCTACATTTGCAAATGCCACATCAACTCTATTGTTGTTTGTCAAATCAATTTGAAATGTAGTGGAAGCGAGCCACCCCACTGTCTGCTCTCGCCTCTTTGAGCTCAGAGTGCCGTCAGTGTGAACGTTAAAACACAGGCTCTTTTAGAGTGGAGAATGGTGTGTTTCTGATTTTCTGTCTCGTTCAGTTCCCTTATAGTGAACTGAGTTGACAGCTTGAATGCTGTTACACTCTGTATGCTTCAGTTAAACCCGGCTACAGCCCGCCACTACACACTTTCCGTGTTTTACTGTGCGCTGACAGAAAAAGAAGGCTTTATACACATCAAGTTCCCCGCAGAATACATATTCAAAGACATGGTGCACAAAGGGACGCACTCGGGTTCCAAATTAGAACCGGATCCTAAATCCAGGAATCATCAAGAAATTTAAATATAAATTCTGCTTATCGGTTCCTAAACCACTGGGTTATACATTGATGCTCCTTCTGGACTGGACGACACTGCACCTTTTTGTTTTGTCTACGCAGTGCGGATGAGGATTTCAAAGCCGACCCTCTTTATCCAATCATTACAGTCCCCGGATGTTAGAGCATCTTTAGTGTCTGCTTTCCTAGGGAAACTGAATATTTGAACTGCGTACAGTCACAAGAGGGATTTCTGTGAAATCCTTCGCATTTGATTGGGCCACTAAAAAGTGGAAGGTCTTAGAATGTAGCGCGATACACAGCTACAGAGTTCTGTGGCTCCACACACACCTCCCTTGTGGCAAAAAATTGCAGATTGTTCGATAGATGGTTGAATGAACCATTCGGTACATTTGAGTAAATGTGAGAAAATAACAGAAATATGAGACAGATTGCCAGTCATCCCGTTTCCATTGGATGCCAATCGATTCCTGAATCTGTATCAAAATGATACCCAACCCTAGTCCCCACACAGGCTCACAAAAAGCAACTAAGATGTTCCATGGTCTCAAACTTTTATTGTGAGTGCATGCAGGAACGTATGGATACATGAAAAATGAAAGACAAGTATGGTTAATTTCTAAAAGGAACCATCTTTTCGTGAACCAATGTAGTTAGAACATGTAAACTAATTAATTATAGCATTTTTAGAGTAATAGATGATATTTTGTACTATATATCCCATTTTTGCCAAGATTTCGATGTGAAGATTGATACCTCTCTTATGTCTGTATTATAAATATGAAGCTAGAGAAAGTGGCCAGCTTCAATTAGCACTACAGTTTGTTTTTAAAGTAACAAAAAATGTCTGCCAGCACCTCTCATGAAATCTATTGCCAAAAGCGTTGTTTAGCCCCCTACTCGTCTTACCTTCACTCTAAAACTGAGCCCTCCACAGCCTCTGAAAGACAGCATGTCGTCTGAGCCCTTGCCAGGCAATCAGATATCTAACAGGTTCAATAGTAAGTCAGATTGTGAAAGACAAGGGAGAGGTGGATTGTCATGAGTAAGATGTCTAATGTGGTGTATAATTAAGTCGACAGTAGACACACACACACACACACAAACACACACACACACACACACACACACACACACACACACACACACACACACACACTCCGAAGCTTTCCTTACTATCTACTTCCTTGCACACTTTCTTAGTAGCCGTAAGTGCTAATGTTAAAAGGCTTTTCAAACCCTATTACACCCCTCTCCAAGTTCTCTTTATCTCTTTCTCATGCTCTTCTTTTCTTTACTTTTATTCTCAAGCCGCGTTCGCTCGCGCTCCTCTCCCTTGCCCTGCCTTTTCTCTCTTTCCTTCTCTCTCTCGCTCTCCCTCTCTTTTCACAAGCTGCCTTTCACTCTCACTTATATACACAATCACACATAGTGACATTTGGATTTGCAGCTTTATTCAAACGCTGAATTATTAAGAGAGCCAATTTTAAGGAGGTCTGCTCTGCATTGCAGCCAAAACACAATCTCCATTTCAACTGCAAGTGTGAGAAGAGACGCGCGCGAGTGAGCCAGAAAAGGAAAGAAGAGAGAAGAGAAATTAGGGCAGTGATTTGAAATTCCATTTATGAATAAAAAGAAAGTTTAGAATGTTGTTCCCAGGCATTAATCATTCTAAGTGTGTGCGTCACTGAGTGAGTATAGCAGCGAGTTTGCATGTGTGCATTTTTGTGTGTTTGTTTGTTGCTGTAGCTGCCTGTACAATGTGTGTGTTTGTGTAAGCATGTACTGTGTGTCTCCCAGTGTACAATAGGTGTCACTGTACACCACAGGTACCTGTTCCAGCCCCTGACCTCTGCTGTTTCACAGCATTTTATTGACCTACTCCACTTTTTGTCTTCAGGCCAACATTTTCAACTTTATTTATTTAATTTTGTTGTGACTGCAAATGTTTTTTTTTTTTCGAGCAACAGCCCAAATGGTGCAGCATCAGCCTGCTAGGAGGGTGCTGCAGGGGATGGTTACCAGCGCCATCTTTAATTAAAGTATGACGGATTTATTTTGCATATGGAGACATCTATTTACTTCTTTTCACATCTGGACACATTTTTGCTCATGCTCTACAAAAGTATCACCACTTGCACTCACTACTTGAAAAGTTTGAATCAGAAAATAAGGGTAGATTCCTTCATTTAGCTTGAAAAGATATTTGTATCTTTTTCATTTGACTGCATCTTTGTGATAATGTTTGTCAGCAAATGTGTGCTGCACTAACCGATTACATCTTTAACAGTTCCACCTATTTTCTAATTCTATTTATTTTCTAATTTCTTTTTTAGGAATTGTTACATCTAACATAGCCATCTTCATATGTTGAATAGAGTGCATTTCTTCTTTAGTGCATAAACCAATAACACAATGCATATTATTTATTCTGCTATATGTATATGTTCCTGCTTTATTTTTTGTGTTCTCTGTTTCCATTTCTTTCTTGCTATCCTGTTACTGCATTGACCCATTTTCCTCACAAATCAAGCTTGCTTTAGTTATGGCAGGCATTTAAGTTATGTGCACCACATGAGCTGACCGTGAGCTGATCCAACCAATCTGCAATAATATTCGACACCTCAACATGGTGTTCTGTTGTAAACTGCCAATATTATATTCTCATGAATACTGCGGCACACTGTTTTGCTGCTTCCTCCCTGCACCTTCATCATCTCCTGTTGTGCCAGTATACAGTAGGTTATATGTTGATTATGACAGTTGTTGCCTTAGCATTGCAGTATGTGCAACCTGCTTGGATACATACAGAGAGCTCAGAATCTCTACTGCTACAAAACTGTTTAAAACTATTTAACTTGATGTTGAGTATTCCTGACAGAAGGATCATTATATTTTTCTTATCGTTTCTGATAGAAAACGTCTTCTCACTCGAGGCACCCAACTCACAAACCATAACATTTGGTACAGTGCCTTAAATGGAAGGCACTCCGTCTTAAATTGTCTTGTTTATGACCTAAACATACACACACACGCACGCGCACACGCACACGCACACGCACACGCACACGCACACACACACACACCAAGGAAACTGAATCTGTGAATCATGGTTTAAGATAAAAGAGAGCTTAAGAGGGTTATCACACAGAACAGGCATGTCTATCCCATTATATTATCCCTTACAGCTCACCCTTAACCCGGTTCACTGCCTCCTCAAAAACCTTTTTAGAAATGCGTAGATGCTTAGAAATGGCAACGTTGCCGGTAGGATGGCTTTCATGTTGGGATGTCGGTGGGTTTAAGACACAGTGATCACACCGATCGCCAAAGAAACAAACAAGCTATTAGAAGATATTTTGGAACCTACTAGGAGCACTATAAATTATTTGGAAGCTGTATTACATAAGAAATATATTGGATACAGCCAACTAAATTCATCGGTTTTGCCTAATAAAGTTAAAACTAGCTCCACGTCAAGGACATTATCAATCTAGTAATATCATATATGTTAATGTTTTGTTCACAGGGGTCTTCTTTCTCCAGAACAAGTACTTTTACTTTTGATATAGTGCATTTTGCTGAATGCAGAACTTTTACTTGTAGTGGAGTTTTTTTATATTGTGGTATAGGTGCTTGTGCTTAAAAATCACATATACAAAAAACACTTTTTCATGGCTTTTAAACATAAATATGTGTCCCTGGTGTGTCTACAGACCCTCGAAGTGTCCACAAAGACCATCAACTCTATTTTTCTCCTGCTCCATCTATCTAGCGCATCAGATTTCTCTCCCATTTGGCAACAGTTATGTCTTCATGTAATCCCATTATCTGAAAACATTAAGACTCAATGATTTAGGATGTTGACTGAAATGTCCTCACAACCACAGGAAAACTCTTTCTCAAAGAGGGTCAGTAAGATTCCCTTTTAAAACTGAAGCTGTGGATGGATTATACTGGCTGTCTGTGACACATCTTCAAAATTGAAGTTTTGCCATTTTTATGTTGTTCTTGTTACTGTTGATCAAGCAGACTTTTGCCTCTTAACGTTCACATTTAACACTGACTGTAGGGCCAGCTGGACAGTGTGTGTAAAGTTACTAAGATCGTTATGATTGACTAATACACGTACTGTCATATTAGTGGCCCACTGTAGCAGCACTGTTGCAGTTACACTGTAACAATACTGAGTGACCGATCAGTCTCAATGAGTCTCACTTTGTCATATTTGCAATTTATCCTGAGTTTAGAAGGTTTTTGTATACAAAACACAAGTTACGCTTCTCTTCAATGTCTTGTGTAAACAATTTTCCCGCCATACTTGATTAAACCAATTTGTTATCATTTTGTTTACACTGTTTGTAGCTGTTGATGATATTGTAGTGAACTATAAGTATAATCTCACACAGAATATGACATGCACCTTGAATACTTTCTTATGTTTATTGGGTGTCTTTGACCAGAAATAATTACTTGACTACTGTTTCATATCTTTTATTTTCCACAGCCGAATTGATAGTCACTCTCTTTACATGGTTGTTACTGGTGACATTATGTACATGCTAACACGTTACAGTACCTCTGTATCCCTTCACAACAAAGCTTTCTTCTTCACTGAGCCCTATCGGTCATGTCTCACAATGTACCTGAGTACAGAGTTTATGCATAAATACTAAGCCAACAAGACAGAGATATTTAAATAACGTTATTTACCAGAGCTAAACCTTCAGGGAAACCTGGGTTGTCAATTTCTCCCCGATTTCGGATCAGATTTCTGCTGGAACATGCGCTGTGTGCAGTTTTTGTTCTAAAAGTTTAACTTTGGTTAGTATTCCCGCTAGAATTGCTGCTCACTCTGTATAGTAGAGAGGGTGAACACAGGCATATTCAGTATGAGGAAAATAAGTTGTTTCTGAACATAACCGAATGTAAACATGTTCTAGAAACCCAAAATATAAGTATGAACCTGAAAAGGATCATAATATGTGACCTTCAAGTAAAAGGTCAGAGTACTTCCTCAACCACTGGAAATGTGTTTTATATTAGAACTTGATTCACTGACATTTCAGTCATTTCTTAGTTTTCCTTTTTTTTTTTTTTTTTTGCTGCATCTACTTGTCAGCCCTAAGGGATAGGAAAGATTTCCAAATAAAAATATAAGACTTCAACTATAAAAATGAAGACTGATATAAAATGCTTACTGATGATGTCTCATGCGAAACTGTTTACTGCCTCAGTGATGTAGACACACCCTACCAAACCTTTACTGCCAACATTTTTTACGTTTTCATAAACGTCACACGCTCTTCCTGTCATTTCAGTATCTACATCTGGGGCGTATGAGTAGATTTTTTGCTTCAGTTGTTATTGCTGCATAATATACTGCTTTTCTCCTATCTGAGTTACTGAGTTAGTTCAAATTGTGTTTCTTTTGGTCCTGATTCAGGATTTTTCTCAGTGGAATTGGTCATTTAGGATGAAATGTGAAAAGTGCTTGCATCCCTAAATATGCAGTACAGAATTTTACTTAACTCACAATGAACCGTGGACACACTTATACACCCTTCTTCAACTAAGTGTCTGAATTCAATCATGTTCATACCAACAGTAGACACAGATGCAGTCACGCACATGCGGACGCTTTCGCTCATACACACACTTGTACATTTGGTCCCCTCCCTTTTGGCCCATAAACATTTCATCAATGTGTCGAGAGAGAAAATCAGCCTCATCAAACATTCATTCTCGCATGGCAGGTAGCCATTCTGTCCCTGCCTCACTCACGCAACGACACACCCCTCTCCTCATATTCACGATATGAAATTTGAAGTATTACCTCTTTCCCAAAGCTAAACTGAGGAGGGATGGCGGGGAGTAGAGGAGGAACGAATTTGGATCAGGCTCTGATTTCTTCATGTGTGGAATGTACAGAGGGACAGTGTAAGACGACAACATAAATATTTAAACGAGAGCATACAGGGAAATCTGTAACTCCCTCGTTTTCTCTAAGCACCTCGACACCACATATTAAGTGAATGTATATGTTGTGGCTGTGTCTGAGACCGACCGCCTCGAGGGAACATCTACATGCCCTGCTGCAGTCACATGAACAGACAGAACTGTTCACGTGGTAGAAGCGAGATGCATTGATGCATTTCATGTGTAGGAGTTTTATTTACCTCCGCATCCGCTCCTCCGCCCTCTCAACAATTGGTGTGTGTGTGTGTGTGTGTGTGTGCGTGTGTGTGTGTGCGTGCGTGTGCAGTTCTATGCATTGTTAGAGCATGGTTATGTAACGTACGGCGACGAGAGTTCATACATCTTTTCAGAAATTTTTTCTTCTTCTTTGTTGCAGTTTGGATGCGAACCAAGAGGATATCCTATTTAGGGTACTGCGGAACTGGAGAGATGAAAGGAAAGGGGAAGCGGAGAACAGAGAGCAAAGGATAAGAGAGAAAATAAGAGGGGAAGAAGAATTAGGAGAGACAAGTTGAGAGGCGAAAAGAAAAGGAAGGGGAGTCAAGAGAGTAACGAGTGTGTAAATGTTTGCTTTATATCAACAGCAGCTATTATCTAACACTCCGAATACACAAACAAACACTCACATTTTCTGTCTTTAGTGTTAGATAATACAACAGAATAATCAGCAGGTATCTGCCTCCTCTCACTGGCCTCTGGATGAGAATAAAACAATGCATGACATACTGTTCCTCCTCCATCCTTCCCACTGTTGTTCCCCCCTCCCTCTTCCTTATCTCTATACTCCCACCATCCTTCCATCATTCCTCCGTCTCTCCCTCCATCTAACCTGCGTCCCTCCCTCCCTCCTTGCTCACTCCCACCTCTCTTCCATCATCGCTCCATCACTCACCCTGTCCTCCCGTTACAGTACACTCCGTCCCTCACCTCCGTCACCGTCTCCTTCCTTTTATTCCTCTCTTCATATATTTTTCTACCGTTCGACAAAGATCATATATCTTCATATTTCAAATATTTCTGAACCATTCACACTCATACACACAAACACGCAGTACAATGCAGCAGAAGAGAAAACAAAACATCTTCCCCCAGATGATTCTAGGTTATATAAATGTTTTACTGGATTCCTTGACATTTGCTGTTTATTTTTATTGTGGTTTCACACTGATTCTATGATGTACAAAGACCAGGTGGTTGATGTGAACTGAAGCAACCCATATTTATTAACTGTGTGACAGAATCTTCTTTTTTATTGTGTCTTGAGAAAATTGAGAAAGATGCTGGCTGATGTTCAAATTGATATTTCTGCACTTTTCTCATTATACAAATGCTTTGATATTGATTTCATGGAGACTAGGGTTATGGCATTTATTCAGTTTGTTATAAAGACCATGGAAATTCAAATAATGAACTTACTGTTCAGTTTGACCCAACAGTAGCAGTATGCAAAGTATTTTGTCAGTTAAACATTGGAATCCAAAATGTAACAGAAATCAGCTATTGTTTTGTTTGTTTTGTCTAAACTGGAGGATTTTTAAACACAATCACAGATGCATGGACACACACACACACACACACACACACACACACACACACACACACACACACACACACACATTATTGTATCTCATGTACTGAATATGCAACATGTGATGCCATATGGGATCTGTTTTTTCGCTTTTGTTTAAAAGATGACTAAGAATACACTCTTAGTGTACAGCAACCCTCCAGGGGTGTTGCTGTTGCAGAATAGCTTGCACACAAACATACACACACATGCAAAGTTGTTTGAATTCACATTTTTACAGAGGAGATTAAAACCCAGTGTGTTGCCCTTCACATTGCTTTTCACAGCATTATCTTTGATTTTGTGTGTGTGTGTGTGTGTGTGTGTGTGTGTGTGTGTGTGTGTGCGCGCGTGTGTTTACGTTTTTGAAGGCAGTGGTCTGAAGGTTTGTTCCATCAAAATTATTGAGGGGACACGCCACTTAATTTTGTCCCCCCAACAAAGAATGCTATTGTTGACCAGGGACTTCTGCATTCAAGGCACTGAGAAGACTCACTAAATATATGTCGCAGGAATTTCAATCTGCCACGGAGTCACAGATCCCAAATCTTCAAACTAGTCTAACACAAAAAAAGTTACTCCTCATTTTTCATGCGTTTTATTACAAAAGCCAGTAACACATGTCTATTTTTGCTTGTTACATGCAGTCTTTTCAAAATAAACTTCCGTCTTCACAGGAAATTCAGGTTTAGGCAAGAAAACTACTTGGTTTAGTTTAATAAAAGATCGTGAAATACTTTGGTTGTTGGACCCATCCACATCCCCTTCCGCCCCCACCCTGTGTGTAGTTTAGAGTTCTTTATACCTCCTCGTTCATGATTAAGCGGATGAAATACGAAATTAATTTGTGAGACTGCCACTAGTGCTGGATGAGACCAGCCTGGTATAAATGCACAAGCTGAGCCCAACAGCAAAAAAGGGCCCAGGAAGCTCAAAGGGAAACAAATAAATAAAACAACATTCACAAGGAGAAAAAAATATCCTGTTTGACTTTGTTTGGTACTCCTGACTGAACGCCAATGGGACAGAGGGCTCTGGGATGCTGTTTCTGTTTCTCTTACTGACAGAGAGGCGACTGGTGCTTGTAAAGAGAAGGAGTTGTCCGTTGACACTCTTTCTCCCTCTATCTCTCTTTCCCTGTGTGTGTGTGTGTGTGTGTGTCTGTGCATATGTGTGAGATTGATTGATACAGTTGGCCTACAGTGAGCCGGCCTGTACCTTTTTGGTGAGATGGTGGGTACATGTATACAATGCACCCCCCCAACCTCTTATCACCAAAAGGTTAAAAGGTCCGTGATGGTGCTTGGTTCTTGACGAATTCATACCATACAATGATCAGTAACACCCTGAACCCAACACCCAACACCCAAAATTCAATTAATCCTCAAACAAAAAAATCCTGAATTCAAACTATCATTCCGTACATTCCCAGCTGCAGCACTTGCTCCAATTGGAAGTTAGAGAAGGGAGTTTGGTCTGAGGCAGTGATACATAGAATTGTAAGTGAGAAGACTTGGTAACACAGACAAATCTGTTCGGGTTGCCTTAGGACATAAACTGCTCATTTAAGGAGATATTCCTCAGTTAAAAGAAAAGAGTCTGCACTACTTTTTTAACCTGCTAATCAAAGCTCAAAGAATAATGGAAATGGCTGCTGGCTGCAGTCTGTGTTTGGCTCATGGAATCGCTTATTCACAGTATATACATTTAATGGAACTGCTTGGGCCCAGAAAATACCTATTATTGGATTGTTGCAGTGTCTTGTGAAGATAGCTGATACATTCAAAACTCAATATTTTAGACCAAGTGATTATTTGATCTATCAAGAAAATAATTGGTACTTAACTCAATAATTAAAATGTTTAGTTGCAGCCCCACAATATCTTGAAAATGGTTGTGGGAGCGGTCACACAGTTTATTTAGGTAGCTACTATACTTTCTGGTGTCAAAATAGAAAAGTGGCTCAAGCATTGAGCCAATGCGGCCACCAGCTAGTAATCCAGCTCAGCCTATAGTGTCTTAGCTGAGAGGTTTACAGTTGAGACACTGTTTTAGCCCCTTTATCCTCTGTCCTGCTTACACCCCATTGACTGGGTCACTACACACACACGCACACCCCATTCATCATCAATTGGATGCTTGTCAGAGCACTCGGCTTCTTGGAGCCCTGGCAGATTACTTCCTGTGGCTGATTGTGTTTTGTGTTTTTTGTTTTTATAGCTATCTTTCCACCATCTTACAAGTGCTTGTAAGACAGCTCAGGGAAAAAAACGGTATGATATATATCGTTCCTGACGCTAGAGGAGCTCACCTATGCAAATTACTCACCGGCTACATTACACTGCTTAACACCAAAGTGCAAATAAAGCCAGTGTGGTTTATAATACCCTACTGTGTGATAATTGCACATGTATCTCTTTATTATGACTTTAACTTCATGCTGTCCCCACATTAACAGCCCTGGCTTCATAGACACTCAGGCCTATGCTGAAACTGATGAGACTGCACTTCAGCAGAGTTGTTATGCTCATTTACTATCTGCTACAAATCTCACCAACAGCCACTTCATTAAAGTAGGGTCCCAGTAATCTATGGCCCCGTATCGTCGATGTTCCAGTGCTCTTTGCTCATAGTTGTCATTTTAGCTGAAAGCGCTGCAGCTGAAAAACAGGGACTCAGCAGTTGCAGTGTACAGATGGATTTCATTTGAATAGTCAAAACATGCCCGCTAATTTAATATTTTTAAGTTAATGTTGAAACTACAAATGATGATGGTCAATGGCCTCCTACTGTGTAGACTGTCTGCCGTTTTCCCTAAGACTCTTAAAAATTTGTATTCAGATGAACAAAGACAGGGTTGCTGTTTACATATGCTGCGATGATCACTCCTTTCAGCAATGTTGCAACATTTGTTGGAATAACAGCTGATAAAGTTAATCAAATTAAATTGGGAAAGGATCTGTACAGCTCAGTGTCTGCTGAAAAGCCTTCCCTGAATGCACTTAATATTAAATGTCTGTTTGCCCTTGGATGAAAATCCTTTTCTGTTCCATAGTCGGCTGCATACGGAGATACAGGTATAATATGAGAGCATTTAACTACAAATGTGTGTTTATCCATGCTTATTTCAATCTTCTGTCTTTAAACTGTTTACAACCTTCCTTACTGCTCACTTAAAACACAACTAAGGAAACAGCAGTAAGTGCTTCCATTGACACAAAATAGGGACGAAAGCGTTTAAAGGAAAGTGATGTGTATCTATAATGATTATTGGATGGGGGTGGGGATGGAGGTAGGGTGTTCAGTATCATTTTATCAAAACTGAAATAAGTCCCCAATGTGCTTATCAATTCTGAATCCTTTCAGATCCCTTATTGAATATTTTTAAGTTGTTTGTTTGGTTGTAATGTCCAATAGGAAATAGAACTGCTATTGTAACCCATCCCTATTCTTGACCCCATGTTGATGACCAGGCAATTTCAGGGCTGTTGAGGTTGCAAATACAACAGCTCTGCACAAAGTGCTGTAATTAAGGTTTTGACTTGATTAAAACATATCTTTAATTATTAGCCACTTGACGATAACCCTGCTCTTCATAAGTGAGCAATTTAAAATGGTATGGCAAGTGTATCAGAGGATATAATGACACAATGGATGTCAACAAGACACTGACACTGAATTACCGATCATATAATCAAAAACAAACCAACACATTTCCATTTAATGGACTGTTTACATGAATACAGCAGTTGGCACACTTCTACATGTGTTTCATGCACAATTATGATTAATGTATGTCAAGTTATTATGAATATGCATATATCCATTTTTTTTTCAAAACATTCACAGACTTCTAAAAATATCTTCCTTCAATGTAAAGTTGTGTTGTCAAACCTTTTTTTATAAAACTTTGGCATAGACAACTGGAATAGTTGGACAGATTTTTCACCAAGTTACTTCTAGGGTTAAGGATAGAGTATGGTAACAGTCTGACCCGTATATTGTGTGGTTGTCTGTACAAAAAAAGTGTAAATGGTAAACCACCCATACAAACAAATTGTGGTCTGAGTGTATGGCTAGGCTTAGTTTAAATAATATATTGACATGATATTGCATTCAACGTAAATGTTTTATTACTACATGTTTCTATATTCTTGTTTTTTGACAGACAAGCTACATATCACTTTTATTTTTTCATCACCAGCCTATGGACTTTATTGTAAGTGCCAACCTTACAGTCTGTAAATCATTCTGTCTTCCTCGGCTGTGTTTTTAAGTGAAACCTCATTTATTCAGCCCTACTGCGGGAAATCCCTCAAATCACAGACTCTCCCCTAAACCACAACATCTGCTAATTCTCAGTCTCTTTCATCATGCATTTACTCTAAAGCACACTTGCTTGTGTTTATGTAGTGAATGTACATTCACACTTACATTCCAAATAGTGCTGCATAGAGCTGCTCCACCTTATGCATATTACAGGAGTCATTTCTTTACATGCTGATTAAATACACATTTTTCGAAAGAGTTTCTTTAAATTTGGGTGTAATTTGAAATCACGTTGGGTTTCCATCTTCACTTGAAACTCCGGTTAAAAAGCTCTTAAAATCTACAACCTCAACAACACACACCAAATCAACCGCTACAGAAAAAGATGTATCACCTTATTGTTTGCAGTTGGTGCTAGTGCCATATTTACAGCAGTTATTGCCTATACATGATAATTGACAATTTCAACCTGAGCTTTCATTACAACTTTGGCCTTATTTTCATAATTTTGGCCATCATTCCTGTCATACATAAAAATGTTGTACTTACATTGTAGAGACCTGGAAACACTGATATCACCGCAACATTGGCAGCGACAGTTTTTCGAAAAATCATAAACACGACTAATCTGTTTAATATTCAGAACAAAATGATTTAACACAATTACTCATTGACGGTCAAAACATCACACATTGAGAAAGAAAATGTATACATTTTAATGATAAATGCATCGATCTGGTGCACTTTAAAGGGCAAAACATTACGGTCCACCCCAGTTGACAGTCGTGCCGGGAGCAGAGAGCTTCGTCCCTCCCTGCATGGAGAGAGGCAACTTCCAGGCGGCCATCAACCCGGGCCTTTGCCTAGAGCCAGTCGAGGAGCACCATCATGTAGGGAAATGCACCTGGCGAGGACCAGCCAGTGCCTCAGTTCCACGAGGTAATTCTCCCACACTGAGTGGCCGTCCCAAAACTGCTGAGAGGGGCAAAACAAGAGCGTTATTGCGAAATGGAATGTGGATTAATACAAGTTTTATGTTGATTATCTTGTTGTCATAAAACAATTTTGGAAGCCAAAAGTTGAATTGAATTTTGATTCATTGCACAGCCCTAGCTTTAAGGTATTATTACTGTATAGTATGTTTGAATATGCCCCCAACCAACCCTAAAGAGGTTGCAGGGATGATTAATAGATATCAAGGGATGAAAGGTAAACGTAAATGTAAAGGCCTGTGTATTCACCAATGCCAGGTAAACCTGGACAGGTTACGCCTGCAATGCCAGCATGTTTTGCTCAGATGGTGCTTTTAGTTGGCATGTTCATGACTTGTATTGGCGTCCACTCTTGTGGACTCCTCCACCCATGTAATTGATGTCAAGGCAAGCCATGAAATTACAGAACTGGTTCAGGTGGAAGTAAAAATCACTATTTCCCAATGAAGCTGCCACCTTGCAGCTGAACAGTCACTCTGCTTGATCTGTGCTAATCTTAGATGAGGACCCTCTTTCTCTGAACAAGACTGCTGTTCAGCTCCAGCACTGTGGGGAGGAGTAGCCACAGTCAGGCAGAGCTCATATTCAGCACTACATCCTCTCTTGTCTGCCACACCACATATAGGGTAACCTCGCTCCTGGCAATTCCCCATCAACTTGTCAGCCAAGGATTAGTTGTTATCTTGTTTAGGAAGCAGTGTAAGACATGGCATGCTCGGTTTTGTGATTCTTACTGAGAATGTTCAGCATGTGGGATGAAGTGCCAGATATGCGTATGATACATGTCTAGGATTTCCTAGACATGAACATAGCACTCTCAATTAGTTGACTGTGTTAATTCTAGAAGAAGGCAGTCGTGATACAGCAAAAACATACTCTTTTAATCTTTGCTAAGGTACTGCTGGCTAAGTGAGGGAGAGGCTACTCTGCAAATATAAGGAGACAGTTGTAAACTCCTTCAGTCTGCTATGTCCTCTGTCTGACTCTGTGCAGTGAATTAAAGACGTCAGCTTCGGGCTAATCAACCAAATCAGCTGATCAGCTTCTCTCCGCTTCACTCCCTCTAATCACTGGATTTAGGTCGCAATTACACTCTAGTCTTGATTCTCATTCTTTCTTGTTGAGTGTGTGTGTGTAGGCACCTTGCATATGAATGTGTGTGATTGGGAGACATATTGTGTGTGTGTGTGTGTGTGTGTGTCTGTGTGTCTGTGAGCGTGTGCGCATGCTTGACAGAAGTTTATTCTTTTTAGGTAGAGGATAAGGGAAAGTAATTTATTCGCAGCTAAAGCCAAACTTTTTGTGATAGCAGCCACAGTGGCCACAGTTATGGGATAATTACGGGATAATAATAGGTGCTGCAATGTAGTGGAAAAGTAACGCATGAAGAGAATCATCAAAAAGTCAGCACCGAGAATCTTTTTTCTTTTTGAAAAAAATCTTACCAGACCAAATAAAGGTACAGCAGCAGAACCCCTGAGTGTACTAAATGAGCAACAGTGTGATGTATTTATCATGAATTCAATTGAAATTCATTTTCAATAGGAAAATGGGAGTTTTGCAGGAACTAAATGAATGCTTTTCTGTATCCTGCACTCAAAACCCCATTTTTCGATGCAGTGAGTTTAAGACGACTGAAACAAACTGTCTTAGTAAAGGTGAAAATGTATTTCTCTTTCAGCAGTGATCTCACCTGCACGTAACCAAACAACAATAAATGCTGGTACCACCACAAGAAAACTTGATAATGTAACACTGATCAAGCTTGTTCAGAGACAGGCAAGTCATGGCAGCAAGGAAGAAAAGATATGTTTGACTTTTTGATCATCGGACACTCCTGTAGTAGGGATAGGAAACATTCACATTTGAATCAATACCAGTTCTAAACGGTACCTTTTTTCACTACTTTACTCTGTAATAGCAAGAATGAAATATCACACTTGGCTGGATCCGTGAGTGCGGGTGGACAGGAATGTTCAACCAGGTTACTCTTTTTCTGTGTGCCGATCTGGCGGAGCAGAGACACTGGTGGAAGTGAAGTAGGCGGAGTGTGCTTACGATGAATAATGCATAAACTTGACAGAAGAAACAGAACTCAACTTTTTGCTTCTGAAATAGTCAAAGAAGTTTTGCTGCCGTTCCTTGTGCATGAATGCGCAAAGTGTCTCTCAGCAGCAGCTTTGCAGCTCTGCTCTGCTTTCTGCTTTGTTCACCTTTTAGATACTGTACTGTAATTAATATTTTTCTCCTTTATGATGTATTATTCCATCCACCCGCAACCCATCCGTTATTAATCAGAATGTAAAATTTTATGACCCAACCCGCCCAATCCTTGGATTAACCACATTGCCTGCGGATATAACTGCAATCAGTGTATCTCCAATTCACAAGTTGATGGAGCTGACGAAATTGCCTTTCACTTGAGTTGTACCTCGTACGATTTAATGTGACGAATAAATTGATTGATTGATAACATAAAGTTTGCATGCAGCTTGAACTCTGCTATAGCTGCAAGGAATATGAAGTTCCCTGTGATCTTCCTCCCGAGAACAGCCTCATGGAAGTTATTTTTGACTATTTTTCATTGTATAAGCCAACTGAATTCAATGAAGCAAGTACATTTATGTTTTCAAAGTCATTCTATTAAGATTAAACAGATGATATATTCTGGGCTGGGAGTCGGTGTGAAAGGAAACGCTAGCTACTTGCTCTTTGAGCCCCATGGATGCGGAAGATCGTCGCAAGATCCAGGGAATTATATACTCTGAAGTCAAACTTTTTTTGCTTCATGCACCACTGAGCAACTGCCACTTCCAAGGCTCAATCCAGTTCACTTTATACATCCACGGTGACAACCTGCATTCCACGGCCACCACAGCTGATCGCGGCCAATCGTAAAGTATTGACAAAGTCATTCTATGTCATTCTATGGTGCGTTACACGTGTGCTGTACTCTACAAACATAGGGTTTTCCATAGCAGCTCTAAGACAGGGCACTTCCTGAATGCCTATGATTTTTTTTCAGCCCAACATTGTTGAAATGGAGCAGCCAATATTGATAACAACAAAAAGTTAGCGGTCTACTGATGTTTTGAATGTGTGTGTGTGTGTGTGTGTGCGTGTGTGCAAAGCTCCACCTCCACTCTCAGTGACAATTACAGAGAGGAGAGAAAGAGAAGAGAGAAACATTAGAGACAGTAAATGACAGCAGAACGCAGTAAAAACTCACACTGAACTATAGTGAGACCAAACACCCGATTATGTCCTTTCACTGCATCGATGGATAATTGGTCACATCTGCATTGGGATGCATCTTGGAATAGATAAGTAAAACCTGTACGCCATGCGTAGGCAGAGGTAGGCATGTGGCCCGTGGCGTGACTCACAATGACTTGAACAGGCTGCAGGGGTGACACAGTCTCACTTTCTTTCTTCCTTTACTCAAAGTTACTATCTAATGAGAATCAATATTGTGTAGTACCAAGGTAATTCATTGGACGTCATTGCTTTGTCGAGTAAAGTAAATATTTAACTGCTGTTGACATGTAAGTCATATTACGGACTTTATTTAACCAGTGTAGTTTTGTTGTGCATAAATGCTATTTCTCTTTCTGGAGCGCCCTGCTCTACATTTGCACAGTTATAATTTCACAGATGGAAGTCACCCAGTTTAACCAGAGGCTGATCTGTTAGCCACTGAGCAGCCCCACTGGAGCACCTAGGGGTTGTTAAGACTGGGAACCACAAGGAGCAGGACTCAAATGCAGACTCAGGACTTTAGTCGGGTGCAAAAAACAATGTCTTTATATGAGCAAGGTTCGGTACACAGGTAGTCAGTCACACAGGCAAAGGTATCAAAATCGGCAGGCAAAACTCGCTGGTACAAAAAACTGGTTCATGCACGGAGAAAACACGCTGGGGAATCGCTGGTAAGCTCACTGGTCACAGACTCAGACGAACTGACACGGAACAAAGAACACATACTAAATACAACGGGGAGGGCAGGCAACCAGGCACCAGTGGAAACAATCAGGGCGGGGCTAGCAATCACACAGGAGAAGGACATAGAGAGGGAGAGAGAGGTGTCTGAAACAAGAGACAAGGTGAGTGACACAGACAACCTAACAGTGACAAAAACTACGCAGAAGATCTGGACGTTACAGGGGTTAAGTGTCTTGTTCAAGGGCACCTTAGCAAGCAGCAGCTTTTTCACTTCCCTCCCCAGACTTATCTCACTGGGAGCAAACTGGCAACCGTCCAATCGCACAATGCATTAGAGAAGCTAGAGAAGTGTGATAAAAGTGGGTTAGGGAAACCAAGAAGCACAGACGAGATGTACCATTACTGGCCAATGCTTGTGTTTTTAAAATATTAGCTGGTGCATCTCAGGCAGAAATTGTTTTCTAAACTTAATATCCACCATTTCGAAGTTAAAAGTGTCGAGTTCAACCCATGTTTCCAGGCAATGTGAACTGATGGTTACACAGTCGCAAATGGCCTTGTGGATTCTGTGTTTTTAAGTTCCCAGCAGCGGTGCCAGAGAAAGTGAAACTCTGTGTACGGCTGACTGATTGAAACAGCAGCCAGGTGGAGTTGAAAGACGCTGCACTAGCTCGACCCTCCATATCAAGGCCTTGGGGAAGCATCAGAGACTGGCGCGACTTCACTAATGATGGGGGAAATGTTTCATCTCTTCATCACATCTCACCCACCAAACTCTGTCTGTCTATCACACTGTTTTGTGTTGTCTCCCTTCCGCAGTGTCACTCCCCCGTACTCTCATCATCTCTATCTGTCTCTCACTCACTCCACTTTCCCTCTGTCCCCTGTCTCATTTCATCTCTCCTTATGTCTCACCTTTTCTTCCATGAGGTCTCATTTTAATACTGTCTGCAAAACCTAATCGCTCTGGTCCTTCTTCTCTGTTATCTTCTAAAGCACGAGGGAGGAGTCTAACGTATGCTCTACGTTAAGAGAAAATTATAGAGCTGGTTGATCTACTATCTTTCACATGTTGAAAAGGGAGACTCATTCTGCAACAGTTTTGTGTGTGTGAGGCTGTGTGTTTTTGTGTATGTTTGTGTGTGTGTGTGTTTAGATGAATAGTGCTGGCAGGGATACTGCTGGATATTTTGAAATCAGAAGTCCATGACAGAAGGAAAGGCTGGCTACAAAACAATACATTATTTTTACACTTTTACACACAAGCACCATCAGTGTGTGTATTTATATGTATATTATGAATGTATGCACTCAGTACTTGCAAGCGCATTGTCAACATGCACATTTGTACATCTTTTCCCAAGTGCTCACCTTCCAGCGGTTAGCATGCTGGTACCATTATAAGGTGATAAATAGGCCTGCTGGTCAGTGTTCTGCAGTGTGATAGGATGATTTTACACCAGCTGGTCCACAGGTAACTGTGTTGTACATTGATCCACAACTTACAATATATGCAAGTTAGGTGTGGCTCATTGGTTGGTGTATTTGTGTTGAAGTAGTAACTTGCCTAACCGTGTGTAAATACAGGTGGAAAAAGCACACACTGCTTATTTTATACTGTACTAATTCATATTTTTAGACTAAGAATTGAATTACTGTGTGGCTAGAAACACAACTCTTAGTAAGGGGTAAATCCTGACTAAGTGTCCATTATCAGGAATTATTGGAATTATTTAACCATCCTCTGCATCCCCTTGGCTCAGCTGTGACCTAGTAAGCTAACGTTATGCTAGCAAGATTCAAAGTCAACAACACTGCGTACTGTTAACAGTAAATACAATTTGTTCAAAAGTATGTTCAACAACTAGACAAGTTAGCTATGCAGCCATGTCATTGTCCAAATAATCTATATAAAAATGTTCACAAACAAATGAGATGTCAAAATGAACTGTCAGCCACAGTCTGAAGTAGTAAATTGAATATAATCAGAATCAGAAAACGCTTTATTGCCAAGTATGTTACGCATACAAGGAATTTGGCTGGGTGATTGGTGCGTGACAACAAACAACAAAGACATAATTTAAAAAGGAGGGCAATATCTGTAACAACGTAGCCCCACCTGCCCCTATCACCCTGTGTGACTCTCTGGTCGCCGCTGTGGAGTCCTTCCGCTTCCTGGGCTCCACCATAACCCAGGACCTCAAGTGGAAATTGAACATCAGCTTCATCACCAAGAAGGCTCAGTAGAGGATGTTCTTCCTGAGGCAGCTGAAGAAGTTCAACCTGACAATGATGGTGCACTTCTACACTGCCATCATTGAGTCCTTCCTCTCCTCCTCCATCACCGTCGGGTACGCTGCAGCCACCGCCAACGACAAGAGCAGACTGCAGTGTATCATTCACTCTGCTGAAAGGGTGATTTGCTGCAATCTGCCATTCCTCCATCACTAGTTCGCCTTCAGGACCCTGAGGCGGGCAAGAAAGATTCTAGCCGACCCCTCTCACCCCTCTCACAAACTCTTTGAGTCCCTTCCCTCTGGCAGGAGGCTGCGCTCCATAAGGACCAAGACCTCACGCCACAAAAACTATTTATTCCCGTCTGCATTTGGGCGCATCAACAAAGCCTGGGACCCCCACTGACTCGGACACTTACATCCCCAGGACAATTACTTTCAGTTACACTCCCTTGAACAACTCTTCTATTTAAATGCACACGTGACACTTTAATAACATACTTGTTTTAACATACTTTTTATTTGTTTGTTTAGCATATTTTATTGTAAATTTCTTCATACATACTTTTTTTTTTATTATATCTTGTACTATTGCACTGTGTTTATTGTTATGCACCAAACACCAAGCAAATACTTGTACTTGGCAATAAACTGTTTTTGATTATGATGGTCTGAGAGTCACATACTGCTTAAAATAAATATTTAAAATAATAGAAAAGAGCTGAACAAAACTCAGAGGAGCGGCCTGCCACTTAAAGGAGAATTGCGGGTTCACCTTAAAAGTCATCCCACCTTAAGTGGGCCTGAGCCTTAGTTGCTGTTAATCAGTAGGTGGCAACCAACACACAGGAACTTGGCTTGGGCCTTGAGGAGTTGTATCATTTATTCACTGTACACACACGGCGCTGCTACTTTCTACTCATCGTCACACACAATTTACATAGCTGCTTGGTCATATCTCTGCATTAGTGGCATCTACTTTGGTGCTATTTTATAATCCTCTTCAGACTATCTGGCTGTCCCCACAGTAATGCAGCCTCTGAACCTGCAGTTAATAGTGCTGCCAGAAGCACGCAGTGTTAGCATCACTACATTACTCATAATCTCTTTAGCACTGTTCCATGCATTATTAAATACTCAGTGGTGGTCTTTTTCTTGTGCACTATATGGTGCTGACCTAGCGGAGTGTAGCAACTCAACCACTGATACCTAAACTGTAAATACAGGAATTAATAATGCTATGTGGTGGGAATTTTTAAACTCTCCCAGCCCAGAACCCAATAAAGTAATTTTAACCCAGTCAAATGATAACATTAGGTTTTTTAATACATTATATTGCTTTAAATACCCAAAGCTCCAATATCAAAGTTGTATTATACTTAAAATATGAAATGCTCTATTAAAGCTGGAATTAACAGTCTATCTCTGTTTTTAAACCTGTAAAATATGAGGGGAGGACTATAGAGCAGCAGGCACATTGACTACATTTACATGCACACAAGCAGCTAGTTTAGTAGGTGAGACAGGTTAAGGCAGGAAGCTGGACAGCATGCTTACATAACCTGCGGTAACCTGTGAACCCTACAACATGCTGATATTGTAGCTGGTATTGTCTCCCAAACTCATCACTGGTCCATATTTAAATACAAGACTGGCATGTTTTAGGAGTAAAGTGATTTTATTTTTGTTTATTCCAGGTTCAGTTTTAGCCAACTTTAGACTGCTATCACAGTAGTATGACAAAAACATTCTAACACCAATGTGTCAAATAATGCAGCTTAGTCAGTGGCACTCCTCTAGCGTCAGTACATTAACCGTGCTGCGTTATTTGACGCAACCAACATTTTGCATCCTGTTCAGCGTAGGCTATACATGGCAAAAAGTGTTTTCTCCAAGTCTATATCCCTTATATAGATAAAATAAACGGTATAATATCTTATTAAAATCATAGCATCTGGAGTTTATGAATGGCTCAGGTCACACATACATGCTTTTTTCTTGCCCCTTGACTTTGTCATATTTTAAGTACAGATTAGTGTACAGATGAATTATTTATTCTTTAGCAGTATTAACACAGGAAACCCCATCAGCTTCGGACATTGACATTGGTAGTCAAAACAAGAAGAAAATGTCACCTGGAAAGCAGAGCCAAGAGATATTACCATTAAAATCATCACTATGTCTGTTTTTGTGAAATAGAGACAGTGAAATGCAAAAGCATTTGCAAGTTGCATAACTTGCAAATGCTTTTACATTTCATTCGCTATTTTTCGCCATTTGCAAGTGAACTACATTTTTTCAAAGACTAGCCTCTCTCTGATATTTTGACTTGAGAATACTCATGTTTTTTTCATTGCTCTGCATTACCGTACACTGAATTCTTGAAAGTATGAATGCCATATCCACACTTTGTATTTGACCACTGTGGGTCTTGGCCTGTTGTTAAAGTAGTTGTGCTTCAGAGCTACAATATCATTTTTAATGTGAAGGTTACAGTTGTAGGAACAACTGTAAAGTTAAAATATGTTACATTTGTCGGTTGCTTTTGTGAACACACAGCATTCAAAGTTGGCCACTTCTTCTTGGCTCAACGAGCGAATAAAGGAGAGAGAGAGCAAGGAGAGATGGTCGAGCGAGCTATAGAGTGAATGAACAAAGGGAGAGGTGTTGGTAGGGACAAAGCAGTGAAAACATTATTTTCCGATTGTTTTACACCAGCTACATTGCAAAGCACAATAAAGACACCCACATCTCTGCACAACCCTGCATTAAGGCGTTATGTTGCCGGATTTTGAATGAATACAGTCAAGGGGCACGCTTCATCATGCCCAGTCTACTGGTGTGTTCCTCGGTAAATAGACACACAGCTGAGGAGAGAGCAGGGAGCCTGTGTGCGGTGCAACTAACCGCTCTCAACCATCAAATATGGTCGGTTTGTATCCGACAGAGCTAAATGTGTGTCTTTATCAGATGCGGAGGGGCGTGACAAAGCAGCAGTATCTGACGAACAGGCTGCACACCCTGCATGCTGTTATTGGCTGGGTGTTACACTCCCACGTGGGGCCCAGAAGTTCTTCGCTGATACATAAAACATCCTGAACACAGCAAAATCAGAAAAAAAGAGAAAATACAGGCAGAAAGAGAAACCGCCACACACTTCCAGTGGTTCATAAGTGATGATTGAGAGGGATTATATTTTAATCAGTCCATACATTGTTTTCTAGGAAATTCTTGCATATTATACCTTTAACATAGAGGTACATTAATTACAGCACATGGACAAATGTGCCACATGATATTTGTTAGCTTTTAGCATTACTTGTAACGTGCTGGGAGCCAAGGGCTTCCTACCTGTGGTTATTTTACACGAGGCAAGAATAGCAATGTGCTTGCTTATTATATTTACCTATAGCTTTTTAGCCTGAATCTTTGAATGAGAGCAAAAAAGGTTCCCATGGGTCGTGGGTTGAAATGCTTTTCAGAACCTCTAAATTAAAGCCAAAATGTTCCAAGTACATTTATCAAAAATATCACAACCTGACAACCCGTGAAAGAAACCTGGCAAACATCCACAGTGAAGCTTCAAGGATTAAACATATTTTTGATGACTATTTTTCATTTTTCTGTTATTGTAGGGATTTACACATACGTACATAGAGATTAATCAGACACAAATAATTTGGAACATTTCCAGTTTCAACATGTGCTTATCTCTACATGGTGACATAGATAGGTATCCATGGCAGCAGGCTTTTGCAACACGCAATTTACACCACTATTTCTAGATTTTGCAATAATTACAGTTCTTTGCAAAGTCTTAAAATACTATATTTACAAGACTCATCAACAAGGGCTTCTTTCATTTCAAGTGACAGAGATTTTCCCATGAGGACTAACCAATGCACACTTTTATAAAAAGTCTATTTACCTGGCTCACGGCACCAAGCCTTTGGTAATCAGTATCGTGAGTGTATATAATTTCATAAACACATCTTATCTTATTTGATTTTAAGTCAAATCAATCAGAATATCTCATATCCTCGTTTGTGTCGAGTGAGCTTCAAAGGTTGGTATGAACAAAGTACATTAATATCCTTACATACTGAATGCTGAATTAAGTTTTAACACTGCTTTAGCTTTTAAATCAACACTCTGTTATGGGGAATACTGAATACCTAGTGGTATCAAAACCTTGTCTATGTCAAAACAAACTAGGTGTTTCTTGAACCTGAAAGTTCAAAAGATGCTGCAGGCATGCAGTGGCTGCTACTGCATATGTATTGCAGATCACACAGATGATCTCTCTAGGCGCTGGAAACCCTGAGGAGAAGGTCATCACATCAAGTCTATGCTGATACACAGAACATTTAAGGACGTCATTCTGGGATCCCTGATTATTGCTCATAGCTGACATGCATAAACACATGGCTGCATTTTTTGAGATTTGTTTCATCTGTCATTTAGATAAAAGACTCGATAAATAAAAAAGGGTACTTACACTTTGTGTAAGTGTAGGCAGGTAAAAGAAACGTCTGTCCTCTAACCCTGAGACCTTGACTGATATCCTGTGATTTTAGGTGTTTGAACAGTGAAATTGGGCACTCTGATCCAAACAACATTTTACTGACTTGAAGTTGTAGGCTACATCAAAGCAGCTCTCCAGACTTTTGTAGTTAAAAGAGCCTGGCTAGGTTCAGCATTGATTTCCCAAAAGCCAAATATATTATAGCTGTTGCTACATTGACCTGCAGGCCTACGTCAATCGAAATGCAGTCTCTTCTCAACTCTTTTCTGACCTACGGGTCTTTAAACTATCAAGATAACTAAAATATACACTGACATCTTTAGGGGTCTTTCTCATCCGCCATCCTTCTTTTTTCTTTCTCTGACCTTGCCTTTCTTTCTTTCTTTCTTTCTTTCTTTTTTCTTTCTTTCTTTCTTTCTTTCTTTCTTTCTTTCTTCGCCACTTGTCATTATTTTCTTTTGTTTTGTAAAGGAGAAAGTGTAAAAGCGCATCAGTGTTTTAAGCACTCCTGTAGAACTTAAGTGCTGTAAGAATCAACAAGAGCATGAGCACTACGTATAAGATGCACTGCATTATTTATTCTGTGCTGTCATAGACTACACAAGTGGAGTCAGAGTGGTTTAAAAAGCTGGGTGGGGCTGTCGGGGAAATAATATCAAGCATGTCCCCAAGGCCAATCCTATCATACAGGTTTAGCAGGGAGCTTTAGATGTCAATGCTAAAATGCCCGCTGTAATATTGTGCAGCAGGCACAAAATTCTATTTCAGCACGAGAAACAGTAAGTCACCCAAACAGAATGCCAAATCTAAAAATAAGACACGTATCTTCCGCGAAATACGTCGCTATTATTACTTGGAGAAAACATCTAAGGACCAAGAACATTTTAGTAGACAACACAATAGACAGTCTAAAAAAATGGTGTTCCAATAGTCTTCAGTAAAGTGTGTGTATAAATTAAGTGCGATCTGATGAAGGTCAGCTTGAACAACTGTTTTGATGCAACACATTTTGCATCCCATACGACTGCACAAGCTTTGCTTTCAACGCACTTTCCTAAAGGAGTGTTTTTACACTATATGTACGCTGTGTGTTATGGCGTGCACTTAGGGTTGTTTATGTAAGTTGTTCGGGAGTTTTTGCTGACTCAATATGTAAATACTTTTTTTTATTCAAATCACAATAAAAAAAAATGTTTTTTTTATAATTAGTTGACCTACTGAACAATTTATCCACGTACCCTCTGGCAACTGCAGAACCAACCCTGCGGTTTGAGTGTCCTTGGTTGGAAATCACTGCTCAAAACTCCTAAAATGAATGTTGTGAAACTGTATGCATAAAACAGCAGGAGATTAATTTATCACACAAAGACTGAATCAATTAAGGTTTGTAAAAGGTTTGTAAATGTCTAACAGATTTATAAATAAACTGAAGGGCTACTGGTAGGCTCATATTTTCTGTTGTTTCACCTTCTCCCACCAGATCTATACCTTCCTAATACCTATTGCTGTCTGTCTTTAGTCTTGTCTCATCTGTTATTTCTGACATCATCCCATCTCTCAGTCCTCTGTACCCGCCAATTTCAATAGTCACTTTCTCAAAACTCTCGAAATAATTTTGATCATCCTGCCCTCCTGTTTTTTTCAGGCCCCGGTCTGATTCCATCTTAAGATTCGAGAAGGAGGATGACACAACAAATTTGTCTATCCTTCAAATCCTTCCTTTTATTCCTCTTCCTTGCTCTCCAAATCCACCACTGCTTTACTCTCTCCATGGGGAGTCTAGAAGATGTCTTCAATTTATTTCTTTACATCCCTTTGTCCAGCTGCTCTCTGCTGTCACAAATGTGCACACACAGACAAACACACAAATACACACACACACACACACACACACACACACACACACACACACACACACACACACACACACACACACATGAATATATCCCGAGTTGAGTCTGTCTCTTATCCTCCTCCCATGGGTTTATTTTAGGCCGCAGCAGCAGTGGAACGAGTTGTATTTTGGTGAGGTCCACTGAGGATAGAAGTCACATCTCAATTATTCTATGCATAGCCTTAAGATGAACTAAATGAAGATAAAAACAAGTACACCAACGCTAGGAAAGAAATGGGGGAAAGAAAATAGTGAAGGAGAGGTATGAAAAAAATATACACATGAGGACAGGGAGCAGTTACTGAGAGGAATAGAGGAGAATGAATATATGGAGAGAAAGACAGAGGGGGATTGTGGGAGGGTGGGGGGGGGCGTTGTTATACTAAATAAATGCCAACTGGAAAACTGACACAACCATTTGAACTATCAGGGCCAGTCTGTGTTTGTTAGTCAAATTTGAGGCTCTGAAAGTGAAAGGCTTTGAGTCTGAAGACATTGGCCCTTCCCTGCAAGTACAGTCAATGTCCAACTACAGCTGACCGCATCTACCCCAGGCTTGAGTGGTGGAAATCGCCACGACTGAAATCTGATTTAGTTTGAGCTTAAAAGGAAGAAACATTTAGTCACTTTGAACTTTGTGTTTTCAGATAATGGATGGTAAAGAAACCTTTCGGTAGTAGTGAGAGAATTTAATTGATTTCTTTTTATTGATTAAAAGCGAAAAAGGATGAATTGAACGTGAATATTTTTTTTACATATTAGAATTTGTAACCTTTGTAACAGAAAAAGCAATAATCCACTCGAGGGTGTACTAAAGTGATTTTAGCATAACTGAGAGGGTTTCTCACTGCAGAGTCTACAAACCGCTCTTGGCTGTTGTAAAATCACTGTAAAAAATACCCTCTTGTGTATTATTGTTAAATAAAAAAAACTGCTTGCACTCTGAAATACAAACATTCCAATTTTGTGCCACTCTGATTTGGGGAATGGAAATTTGCAAATGCATGTGTGATGTGTGAAGAAGTATGTTGTTGGCAAATTATTATACTCAGTGATTTAACTAAATCTGTCCCTGCTCCATTTATTCTCGGCACAACTGCTTCCTCTCAGAGACAGCTGGTACAGGGACAAAGATCCAACTGTTTTTCCTCCTTATTTATTAAAAAAATGGAAACTGAAACCCAACGGAGGAAGTTTTGGCAGGGTTGGATCCCAAAGTTTCAGGGTACTTATGCCTTTCCAGAGGCAGGGAGAGTTTGAACTCTGAGCCTAAGTCGTTTTTCAAGGCCATTTTGTAACTACAATTTAGACAAGTAAAGCAGAGGGAAACACAAGACTAAGTTACTCGAGAACAGCATTTGAGTGACAGCACTTAAACAATTTCTTCCCTGAAAGAGATACGAGGGAAAGAAAGAGGACGGAAACAGAAGCAACAAATTTCAGCAGATATAAACAAACATGGCAAATGACAATGGAAAAAGCTCAATGCTGTTTTCACCGTCACATTTTTGGAAGTGTTTGACATCCATTTATTTTAAACACTTGCCCTTCTACAAGTATGTGACAGCACTCCCTGCATCTAAATCAAAGCAGCATTCCACCACTGTGTATTCTTGGCGATACAACAGCATTTTAGGGTATTAAACTATTGTTATGCACTTATATAGTGCAGTGAAATCTTTTTGTATCCAGTAAAACATACAAAAATAATTGAAGCTTATTTCCCAGTGTGTGTGTGTGTGTGTGTGTGTGTGTGTGTGTGTGTGTGTGTGTGTGTGTGTGTGCGAGTGCGTGTGCGTGTGCGTGTGTGTGTGTGTGCGTGTGCGTGTACCTGTTTGACAGAGTGAGACAGATTCCTCAACTCCTTTCAATTATCTGGAACTCAAACTGTTCTGATGCTGATAACAACAAATTCTGCACCCCACGCTACTGCTCAGGCTTTGCTTTCCTTGAGGTGTGTGTTTATGCTACATATGTGTTGTGTGTTTTGGAAAACACCTAGTTTTTTTCTTTCAAGGATAAATATGATTTTTTTCACATTTGCATGTCATACAGATTTTTACAGTATACCTTGAAGTGAAATCTAGACTTGCTCGTGTGTATTGGGGGTTTTGTGCTGTTTGTTTTCAAGTACACAAGTACGGCATGCGCTCTGACCTGTGAAAGACGATTATAGAAATCCTTGAGTTATGCTTGAGGAAAATATATATTGAGGCAAGAGCAAACAAGAAACTCTGTGTGAAAACACAGTATACACAAGCAAACATAACATTTGTGCTTACATTTTTACATGCAATATTATAAAATCATCAAAGTATTATCAAAATACACTTGGTGATGTAATATATTTGCCAGATTTATTTTTTTAACAATGCAGGAAATGCAACAGTTCCATGGAAACATTGTGAAAATGCTAAATGCCCTATCTTACAATCGTTGTCCAGTAGCTGCATGATTGAAGGAGCAAAGCTCCGTGAGTCCTGATGTGTGGGATCCATGCCCCTTGCTTCCTGTTTTTTTTTTTTTTTTTCTGTTGATACTAACGGGTATGAATGCAATCCATGGATGTGAATTGAAAGCATGTGAGTTGTGGTTGTTTCTGTGTGTAGCTGTGCTGGCCGGGGCGAGTCAGAGGCTCAGTGTACCATGTGAATCAACCTGGTGTGCAGCAACTACCTGCTTGCCTTCGCTGTTAAACACATGACTGGTCACACAGAGACAGAGGGAAGGAAAGGAGAAGAGGGGTGACAGAGAGAGAAAGAGAAGATGAAGGGTAAAAATAAAGGAGGGGGTTGATGGAAAGAAGTAAAGAGGGAGCGCAAAAGAGGAGGAAGAAAGGTTCAGAAATGAGGACAGGTTTGTTGTCAGCCGCATGACTGGACACAGACACAAGACGGAGAGGATGGCGGTGGAGAAGAGGAAGAGCTCGCCAAATGGAACATAGGCAGAGAGTGGGAAGGAAGGAAGGATGTAAGGAATCACTTTGGTTAACTTCATTACTACACATCGAAAGAGAGGACAGGATGGAAAAGTGAAGGATGGGGTAGAAAAATAGAACAGACAAAGGTGTGCTTCAGTCCCTCAACCCATTTTCACCAACTGTGACTGGCAAAGGTACAGTCATGCATTATTTAAGATGAGATGTTTTTAGAAAAAGGTAAGAGAGGACAGGACACTGGACACGAGCTGGAACTCGTGCAATAATGCTCCTTGCATCTTATAAAATGGATAGTACGCATTTGTTGCATTGAATGTAGTGAAAGGGAACAGGTCAAGAAAAATAGACCTTTAACAGGGATAAAAATGGAAGAAACCTTAGCGAGAGCAACGGAGGAGGATCCCTCTCCCCGGGTGGACACAATAGATGTAATGTGTACAGCATTTTGTACTTTACTTTGCTATTATCGTCTAATTAGAGATTAGAAGGATTGAGGAGCTGTGTCGCAAGGTTGTACCAATTAGTTTGAAGCTTCATTCATGACGTTGACGTTCAAATTCTAAATCAACACTGGAATGCTGAACATTGTTTTTATTTTATTTTTTCTTTTCGCATGTCTATTCAGTGTGTTGCATTTCTTCACATTAGCAGATAAAGATCAGTAATCTACAGTAATCAGTGTTTCCCCTGCAGCAGAGAACCGCAATCATTAATATCCTCTGCCCTTCTGTTTCACAGAGTGCAGGGCTTACAGGCAGGCTCATTGAAGTCGTAGAGTGTGCGGACCATTCGCAGGGTGGCTTTCCACACACAGCAGAGACCGCTGAAGTGAAGATAACAGTCTTGGAACCGGTTACAAACAGGCTCGGTAATAAATAACTGTATACTATGTCGTATTTGATGGCAGTGTTGGCTGTGTAGGATTGTTTCCGACTTGTGAGCCTGACATTTCCAATAACTCCAGAGTGTCCAAAAGTCAACATTTATTGAAAAAAGATAGATTTAATCAAAAAATAATTGTCAAATGTTGAATTTGAGAAAAAGTGTATTCGATTAAAATTGCAGACTTGGATAATGCGGGATTACTATTCCTTATGCCATGGGTTATTTTACTTTTGGTGTAATTCATAGGCTATACAGCATAATGTTTAAAAAAACAAGGGAAAAAAAGCTACATTCAAATACTTATTTGGATGTTGATTACTATGGCAACGATCAGAGCTTCAGGTCGGCCTAGTTAAGACTCACAGATGCGCATTCGTGTGCAGTAGCAGGATGTGCACAGAGACGTACGTACACATGCACGCCTGTGTGTTAGGAGTCACGTGTGCACGGCTGAGTGTTACTAATCAGTCACAGATGCGCATACATACACAAATGTGGGACTTTTAGTAAATAATCACATGCACATATCTACATATGTCTTGTCCTCCGTGAGCATTTTAACCCTCATACATGCATGTATTCATGCACACATATGCGCCCACAGATAAGTAGATAGATAACGTAGATAGACAACACAGTATGGAGAGAGAAGGAGGGGAAAACAATCAGTCAGTCAGAGAGCTGATCAGTGCTTCACTAATGCAGTTCTGCAGAGTCATAGCTTTTTGGTCTTCTAATTGACTTCCTGTCATCTGCATATCATTTACATACTGTTACCCAGGGCGACGAGGTGCAAGAGAGGCTGATGTGTGTGTGTGTGTGTGTGTGTAGTTGAGTGTGTACGTGTGTGCTCCTGTGTGTAGTTAAGTGGTGATGAGTGCAGTGTAAACGCTGTTAGAGAGACCCATTAATCATGTGCTTAACCTCATCAGAAACTCCACACACAGACGCAAGCAAAATGAGACACACTGTGAGAAAAAGACCGAGGGAGAGGGGAAAAAGAGGAAGAAGCCTTAGTGACAGCTATCAGTAATGGGGGAGTGTAGCTCAGGTGGTGGAGTGAGTCAACCAATTCAATTCAGTTATAGCAAAGTGTCTTTGGACTTGGGTTTCAGTGTCATCATACGGTGAGAATCTAAGTTGCTTCCAAATAAAGATAAAATTTAGCTCCACCAAACCACTCGTGGCAAATAACACAAATTGAATGTCAAATGTTAAGGTGTAATACAACATTGAATTAAATTCAGAATTATAAAATGTGACAGGGTAATGTAGGTATTTCCCATGTGCTTTATAAAGTTAATATCACAAACAAATTCTGTTCGAAACTACTTAAAAATAAAAAAAACAAATTGTATTTACAATAAAAAACAACAACAACTGTACTAAACTGAAGAAAGATATTATTCATTCTGCCTCTAATAGATAATGATTAAATTACTGTTATTGTGAAGCCTCAGAAACAGTCTTTGGGCTCCATAACAGTTAGATTATGTAACTGTTTACTCATTTGGAACTATAACAATCAACTTCTTTTTGTTTTGCAGAAGGCTCAAGTGGGATACTTCTTGTTACCTCAGTTCTTTGTAACAATGAAAAAACCCACTATATCCCCTCAAATGGTGAGGGTAATGAAAGTTTTTAAAGTGAATTGGCTTGATGCAGCATCAGTATAAACAGTAGTGAATAAGTTCACTCTCCTTTCTTTTTCATTTACAAACCATATTTGAATTCGTATGAGACAGGAGTTGGACGAGGAGACAGGGAAAGGGAGTAATGGAAGGACAACAAAGGAGAAGCGAGTGTGGTAAATATTGAGGAAGTTGGAGGGCTAGACAATGAGAGAGCAACAGAGAGATATGCAGGGAGGTAGAAGAGAGAGAGAAGTAGGGTAAAGTGAGGTAAGTTACGCAAAATTACAAATTGAGTGAGGAACCTGCTCTCCATATCCTAAAAAGGAAACCTAATCCAGCCCGATCCCATTCCTGTGCTAAGCTGCCAACAAAGCCAAGATGATGGAGAGAATAATGAGATTAACAGAAAGAAAGCAGTGTGAGCAATGGGACACACACTTGGAAACACAGACACAGTAGACCCTTTTTCTCTGCTGGAGGTCCAGTGTAAATAACTCGTTATTGAGACATCTGCAGTCAATAATTACTAGGCACATTACTCTGTGCTGTGTTGTCCCAAGTAAAAATGCAATCTGAACAACAAAGTATCTAACAGGAAAATGCAAATTACATTGTTGTCCACATGGATGCAAATAAGGTTCAGATGCTTGAAAAACAACCAGAACTTAAAATCCTTATTTAACAGAAATGAGACGATATGTATTCATTGTGTAGAGCACATTCTTGTAGGCATGTGATTGCATCCATAGTGGTGTGTTGCAGTAACTATACATGTCCCATATTTCATCCATATCTCTGCTTTCACTCATTGCGCCACTCCACTGACACGCACGTGGAAGCACACGGACAGTACGGTGACGAACGGTAGTGAGCTGGGAAACCATCCTTTTAGATGGAGGAGCTGTGTTCAATCCTGTGTGACAGCAACCATCCATCCTGCTCAAGTGTCCTTCAGCAAACCACTGAATTCCTGAATGAAGTCAGTTCTGCCAACATCGATTGGAAATATTACACACACTAAATATACCAGAAATGGAACACAGTCTAAATGTTCTGCGTGTGTTCAACTGTATTTAACCACCTATTTGGTCCCAACACAGTCATGATCATGTCTATCGACCATGTGTGTTATGCGCATGTGGCATCTTTTGTATTTGGATGTCGCTAATGTGAGTGCGCGCACAACATGGGGTGATGTGCTATTTGGAAATCTCATCTGGTAAAAGGTGTTTTTGTGTGTAATGACAAGATTGCTAAGCAGGGGCTCAGCAGGAGGTTGAGAGCGAGAAAGAGGGGAGTTAAGAGAGAAAACGAGAGAGAGAGAGAGAGAGAGAGAGAGTGAGAGAGAGAGAGAGAGAGCGTGTGGACTGATCTAGTGGAAGATGAGTGGGAAGGCTAAGAGACAGAGATGAAAGACAAAGTGCAGGAAAGCTGGAAGTGGTAATGGGAGATGGAGATAGAAGAAGAGGTTTGAACAGAGAGAGGAGGAAGCAGAGACCGAGAGAGGGAGAGGCAGTCGTTAGCTAGGTCTGACCTAAAGTGCTCTAATAAAAGGAACTCTAATTGGGAGATAAATGGAGAAGGAATTCAGAGACAAAGAGGGGGCCAGAGGACAACAGATGTTGTTGGATAGATCTGCTTTTGTCGGGACTAGACTTGGCGAGGTGGTGTACACAAACATAGCAATGTTAACGAATGGAGGAAAGCACTGAGATTTGGTCGAACATATTCAAGCCAACCCACTCTGCACAGGGCTCCAGACTAACGTTTTACATTGGCTGCACTGGTGTGCCCAACTTTTTCACTAAAGTGCACCAGCACATTATTTAGGTGCACCCCCAATTTTCCTCTGTGCCTTTTTGTACATTTAAAGCATTACCCTACACATTGGTAATTTCTTAAAACATTATGTAATTTACTGTGAACAGGACTGAAGGTGCAGATAAATATTTTTTGAGTCAGGTGAGGCCATCTCCACTGAAGATGTTGGGTCAGAAGGGCATTAAAGGTACTTTATGCAGATAGCAATAAATCATGAAGGTTGCTATGAATGAGAATAAAACCAAAATGACATGAGCATGGAAACATCATGAAGTGAGTATATATATACACTATACATTTTAAATACAAAGATAATCCTATGAGATGAAACAAACATGTATATGATATTAGTGGAATATTCATTTTCATTGGCTGTTGAGACATTTTACTTAATAAAAACCCGTGGTTGACAAAAGAGGAAAAGCCAAAAGATCTCCAAAGTCAGCAGGGATGCTCTTATAGCGATGATTAATGTTGGTACAAACTTTTATGACAATAAAATTATCAATCCAAAAGTTGAAATATTTCAGTCTTGACCAAAGTGGCCAGACTGACTGGCAGATTGACACTGCCGTCCTTCAAACCATAGCTAAAGATAAAAATAAAATTATTTATTTCAGCATAAAGGAAAAAAAGTAACACTGCAGTTTTCTTGGACGAGCAAGATTGGGAAATTTGTTCATACTTCAAATGAAAAAACAAAAGAAAAGAAATAAGAGGAAAACTGTGTATACTGTATTATATGGGCAAAAAATATTTTTATTTGGATTTCCTTTTTTTTTCAAAAGTCTTATTGGTCCATGTGTTAGGATTGCCTGCTTTTTTCACCATCCACCTGCATATCTGTCTGCCCATTGGTTTGTGGACAACTGTTTTGAAGCCTCGAGTTTGGCATATTGGCCGTCGCTATCTTGGTTATTGGCCGTTGACAAAACCGGAGGTGACACAAGAGGGTGGAGCTAAGCTGAATAGTAGATTTTTGGGTGACCAAAATGTCAAGATTAACCTTGATGAACTGAAAACACACTGTTAAAATTGTGAGAGAAAAACCTGGACAACTTAAAGAATGGACAACTCCATGGTACCAACCTGTCAATCACAAGGTAGCCACACCCTTAAGCACACCCTGCTTGATTGTCTATTTTACTCCATAATTGACTAAAAGAACATCATGCTGTATTGAAGAAGACTTAAAACTAGCCATTGAGTCCATAGACTCATGTTTACAATGTTTACTGAGGTAATAAATCAAGTCAGAAGTCATTTTCTCGTAGACTACACAATCAGACTTCTTTTTGCTACCAGAAGAGCCTGATGGGCGTTTGAAACAATACAAGTTTAAACCACGTCAACATTGGCATCACTTTTCAGAACTGGAGGTTGCAGCCTGGTCTCTGCTTATAGACTCGTCTGCCAGTCTGTTAAGTACTGAAGTGTCTCTGCCAGTCTCACTTTATGCGAATGCTGCCATTTGTATAGAGGTTTCTTTTCTCCCTCGCTGTTGGTGTAACTGTGTTTCTTTCAAACACCATATACAGCACAAGGTTAGCTTGATGTATTTGTGTGTCTACTGTATGTATCTATTTTGTCAAGGAACACACGCAAGCCTGTTATGATGTGAGGACACAAACCATGACAGTGTGTGGTGCTAAGAGTCAGGGTTAATTGAATGTCTTTCAAATTAACACACACACACACACACACACCTACATAGGCAGTTGCACATTGAGAGGGCAAGCCAGATTGGATTTCTTGGTGCTAAACACACTCATGTACGCACACACAAACTCATACGGAGTGAGGGAGGCTTATTAAATGCCTTCATATCAAAAGCACACAGCTCTCACACTTCAAAGAGGAGCAGAGACCTGAGGCACACAACAGAACACAACACAAAACGTACTATCTAAGTTTACACACACATACACGTACACACATATGAGGAGAGTCTATGAAGCTCACCCCATACCCTAAACTTGACCCTCACAAGAACACAGCAAACACAGAAAGAGAGAAACATGTTCGAAGTAACATGCATTGATTCACTTTCTTTAAACAAGCTTTGATATAATACAGCAAGTATTTACTTGTGCACATACACAGGCTAATGGACGCGACACACCCGTACCAAGCTACTCAAACTATGGTAGGCCTATACTGTAGATTTAACACAGTATTACACAAGCGTACAGAAGCACACAGCCCTCCTCTTTAGTAACTCTTGAGTAAGTTAATAGCTTCCGACACAGAGAAGAAAGGAGGACAGAATCTGTCATTCACCTCCGTGATTCAATGTAGCCACTAAAGGAACATTGCACATTACTGACAGGTCAAATCACACAGCACTTTGGTCACGAGAGAGCAGAGAAGAGGGATGCTTCGCTGACCATATGGTATGCTGTGGAGCTTTGATTTTACTACAGTGTATTTTGTCACCTCTGTGGGCTGTCATGTCAAGGTTATTACCATCACTGCGGAAAATAAAAGACATTTAAAAATAGCCACAAAATGAATAGGGCTAATTGCACTGACTGCACGAAGAGCTGGTCTAAAACAAGAATATAATTGTAGATATGAATGTAAAAATAAAATACAGTATATAGTCAACTTATAGTCAAAGTGCTATACAAGTACAAGTCCATTTAACCATTTACCATATACTAACTTTCAGTAAAAACTAGTTCACAGAATCCAGCAGTCATTCCGGCATTTCTCTATCCCTTCTTTTTTCTCCCATATTATCATACAAGGAAGGAGCACATCTCTTATGTGAGTTTGTTGCATTGTTTGCCTCTTCAGCTTTAAGGTTCTTTGCTTGTCCTGAGTCAGGGTTGGTTCAGCAAGCTCCAATATTGTACAGAGGCACTCAACAACACTATTTAACCGTAGAACATTTGTTTGGTTGCTTTGCAGTCATGTAACCATTAGCTTTGTGTGTGTGTATGTGTGTGTGTGTGTGTGTGTGTGTGTGTGTGTGCCCCAGGTCCTACCTTCTTTTATGCAGGAGGTCAACAAGTAGGAGTTGCTAGTGCAGCAAAAAGGACATGATCGCTCCCTGGCTTCCCACATCATGTTTCCTGTCTTCTCATGAATGAATTGACCAAGCAAAGGCCGAACGTTATTAAGGATATCAAGTTATTTTAATTTGGTCTTCTCTATATATTTCCATTTGTTTTGTCATGGCTAAGACCACTTATCAACACACATTTGGTCACAGTGACCCACTTTAAGTTCCTACTGTTTCCATTAACAATATGAACATGTTTTTACCTATGTAACATATAATTTAGAATCTAAAACATGTCGATCACTTTTCCTTCTACGTTGTTACAAACAAGCATGAATAGATTATACTCCAAGAGAGAAAGAGGACAGTTAAACTGACAAAAAGCCGAACCATTCACCAACTTCCCTCTGGAGACCTCCTCCGTCCGTCTGTCAATGTGCCCATCTGACTGCTACACCAGGCTGTCGATACAACATACATCAATTAAAGGTGGTAGGACCAGAGCAACTTAAAGACTTGTAAACACACTCATGCACTCAGGGAGAGACTCCCTGTCTCACACACCTATACTGATGTAAGTATCTGCACAGTCACACATACACACACATGCACACAGCGAGAGGTGGTAAACATGCTCTAATTGGGGTAGTAACAAGCTGCCTGTCAATCAAAACTCTCCTTCGTTCACATTCGGTATTCTGCTCATTCTGGTCCAACTCTGCAGAACTTTAATCAGCCACAACTGGGATTAGAATTTCCTTCTTGGAACATCTTTAGTATATTTATCTGAGTGCATGTTTCATAGTGGAGTAAATATGGGAATAGAGGGTTTGGATTGTCCCACTTTATTTAGCCAGGTCATAGCATGTATTCTACATCACCCAGACACAATAAGGACGCATTGTAGCAGCACCAAAGCAGTTGTCTGACTCTTTCTCATCAAAGATATATCAGTCACAAACACTTCTGTAAATTCTGACGTTTTGGACGAAAAGGAGGTTGTATTGAATGCACAAGAGAAAAAACTTCTGCAGGCCGGTGTCCCCGGGGTCATTTGGCTTGATGAAGAGCACGTTGAGTACTTGAAACCTGATTACAAATTATAGCGCCTGACATGAGACTGGCCTCAGTTCAGTTCTACTGTAGGCAGGGTCAGAAACTAATTGACTCATGCTCTTGAAAGGGGCACTTGTCATGCACTTACATTTACAGAAATGTATTTGTAAAAGAAAGAAACAAAGTTAGACTTCCTGTTTATGGTTGTTTTCAGATTTGTTTTATTTTGTGAAGCTCCTTTCCTGTTTCAGTTCAGGTGAAAGGGTGACAGTTAGACATGTTCAATTAAGTAATTTTTTTTTACATACACTGCACAAATGAAGTCCTTCACAGAAAATAAAGACATTTGAATGTCATTTGAATTTATTTCATTTATATAATGTTTATTACTCTTATAATAGGCCTACTTGTTATAGGACAATAATAACAGGACTTTATTTGTCCATTTCTTTTGTAGTTTTGTATACCATGTGCTGTTGTCTGTCATGTTATTTAACATCTTTGCACAATGTTATTCTTTTGATAATTATCTTCTGAATCATTTAATTTAAGTATTCATCCACATTTTCTGGATATTTTCTTGTTCGGCAAATTCTGTATCTTCAGTTAATGGATATCCTTTGTTTTGGAAACAGACTCCAGGCCAGGCTGCCAGATAGGTATTACATAGGCTTTGCTGACACGTGCAATTCCGAGTAATACAACATGCCACCATGCATTAAGTTGATAAATATAGTTTGTTGCGATGTGGTAGTTTTAGTCATTTTAACTCTCGACACTCATTTCTTACCTCATAAGATAAATGTTTTGAATTTAAGCTCTGTTTTACGCAGCCATAATAATTTCGCCTGTATTCAAATCAATGCGTTCTGGATGCAAAATAGAATAATAGAAATACAGTAATCCATAAGAAAAACATTATTTCTTCAAACTAGAATGAGTATGAAAGAGTAGAGATCCAGCACAGGTTCGTAATGTGTTTTTGACCAAACAGCATGCACCGTTTGAACAGGTGTGATGGAGGACATCAAACAAACCAAAACATTTTTACTATGACTCATCCGCATGCTTTTATTTGATCCTCTACAGCTTTTGTCGTGTGTATTTTACTTTCTCGCTACGCTACAGAAGTGATCTCTTCATACCTTTCTCTTGGCATTTAAAAATCAGATTACAGTTACTCTCTATTTAATAGATAGCCACTAGTAGATCAGATGGGCCTCTGTTGCCTAATGATAAAGAAAGAAAAATAAATAATTGTGCCTGTTTAATTTGTGACTTGAGAGCCTTTTCAAAATGGCTGGCTGCCAGCAAATTATTACACTGCCTCTGAAATTAAGAGGCTTCACTAATGTTAGCTTTTGTTATATTCTAAGTGAGTTCAATGATGTGCTGATAATATGCAAAAGCTGAGTCTTATTGAAGCGACAAACTGCCAGCTAACTGCCCAGCTGTATTAAGAAATTAAGGCTGGGTTAATCTGCAGTTTTTGTGATATTGCTGTCTCTAAATTCCTAATGAGTGCGATTATAGGATGATCCTATCTGTGTCACGAGCATCCAGTGAAGGCAGAATGCCAGTGAACTACTCAGCTGAAGAGCTGGAGAGACACAATAGCTGCATATCTTGCTCTTAATTTCTATTCAGCCACGATCTCTCCCTGTTCCTCTTTTACTGGTTCTCTCTGTCTCTAAAGTCCAGCTTCAGGAAAGTCTTTGAAACAGTTTGACCTAAAAACTAAGTGGGTATTTTTTGTTAAATTTGTTAAATAATTGTATTCTTTTTTGCATTTCTCTGTCTGCTTCAAATACATTTACAAACCAACAACAATGAAAATAAAACTTCAGTTGTTCAATCTATTATAAACATTTTAACAACATCTACTTTTAAAGATGAATAAAATCAACAAATTCCATGAATTTTCTGTTTTTGTTTTTTACATCAGGGAATTGTGGAACATTTTGTGTGATTTATTTCATCTAATTTGAAACTGCAATGTTTATTGCTACAGGCATATTGCAATAAGATTGGTGCCTCCTCGTGTACCTTCATATGCGTGAGTGCATGTGTGTGTGTGTGTGATTTGCCATGCTTTAGTTGGCATTCATCTTTCTGGCAGTCAAACTGCATCCCTGTTTGCTTGATTTGAGATCAGCTTAGTGCCTAATCACTTGCTGGATCTCTCACTACATCACTGACTTCACACGCAGAAACTGTGTGCACACGCAGTATCAGAGAAACTTTGTGCGTGTGAGCTGAAGTTCACAAGCAAACAGTTGGTACTTACACATCTTCTATTTGGGATTCACTGTTAATATACACACGTACTGATTTCTAAAACAACTCGGAAAAAAAAACAATGTATATTGGGGCAAGCTGTGTACATTTTAATTTAACATGATATTGGTGTGCATGCAAACATGTTTTATCTTCTTTCTCTCTGCTCCCAATTTGAACACCACCACTGTTATTGTCTTTCTTTTATTTTGTCTTGATTTCTTTCTTCTCCGCCATCTGCAGGTGGTGGGAAAGAGCGAAAGAAGAAGCAAAAAAGAACACGATGGATGAAGAGCCAGAGCAGAGGAAAAAAATATTTTTCTTTCTTAATGTCTGTGTGTTCAGCCATGTGAGGGAAGAACTGGGATGCAGGCCAGCCAAAAGACTATCAAAGAAAACATGCCGCACTGTGAAAGTATAACACACTGTTACACACTCTTTTCTCACACACACACACACACGCACACACACACACACACACACACTCACACATACACACACACTCAACTGGCTTGTTGGTAAAAGGAAAAAAGGAGGCAAGTGAGTAATGAGAGGGCAAAAGAGTAAGAGAAGAGAGGAGGAGGGGATGATGGAGTTGGTGTTGAGGCATAGGGATTGAGGAAAGGAATGAGGGATAGAAGAGAATCAGAAGAACAGAGTATATGGGAAGAAGTAGTGGAGGAAATAGGGTGGGGAGTAAAGCTGATGTGGAGGCCAAAGGAGGGAAAGGATTAATTTCCTCCTTTGCCCCTTGTCCTTAACTTACAGTTAATAGGACACACCCTTTGGGACAGAGGGACAGACACAGCGATGGAGGGTAAAGAAGCAAGATACACAGAAAGAGACAGATGAAGCTTTCCAGACAAAGATCCTAGATTTATTGGGGGGATATAAGAAAGACAAAAGAAGAACAAAAGGGCACCGATTCTGAGCCATGCGCTCCATCACTACGACCCATCTGTACATGTGTGTGTGTGTGTGTGTGTGTATGCACATAACTGTAAGGCAGCGTTGATTACCATTCTCCCTGCCCTCCATAATGTAATTCTCTCTCACCCCCATCTCCAGTATATTTCATCTGTTAGGTTAAAACAAAGAAGAGATTGTGTTGCTCTTTGAAACCACTGCAGCTGCATAATGAACTGACAGGTCAATATTTTCACAGCATGGGTGGATCAGGAACTCAGCAGAAGAGCAAAGTGATCAGAGAGTTCATGTACAACAGCACTAGTCGTAAACTGGGTTTCATGCTACATGTGGACGTTACTGATGTTGGCATCAACAGCATGATCAGTATCTTGATATAAGCATCCAGGTTCCGCCCAGATGATGTAACACGTTTAAAAGTTCCTATTTTGTGGCTGCAAATCCCTATTAATTGGTGATACGGTCCTGTTACTAAAAGTTAACCCCCAGCCTCCAACCCGACACCTGTGATATGTTGGCAGTTCTAAATGAATGCGCTGGTGTTAAACTGTGATTAAGCAGAGCAACAATGAAGCTTAGTTAAAGATCTTGGTTCTATTTATTTTGTGTAACTACCACCAACAAAAACTTTACAAGTACTAAAAATAACAGCAACAGTGGATATAGTAGAATAATAATGATGATAAAAGCAGCAAGGATATTGGCAATACTATTTACAATGCAACTAATAATAATAATAATAGCAGTAGGTGTCGGGCAGGACCAGAGTCCAGATATAACCACGATCCATGGAAACGTGTGAGGCAAGAAAGCACAAAGACTCCGGGGAAGAAGCAAAGTTAGTAATGTGCATTAATGGGACATGGATTCACACAGAAGAAGATAAAGGAGAGGATAGAAGAGCTCAGTGTATCCTAAGATGTCCCCCAGCAGTCTAGGCCGCATCAGCATATCTCGGGGCGGGACCAGGGCAAACCTGAGCCAGCCCTGACTATAAGCGCTATCAAAGAGGAAAGTCTTAAGTCTACTCTTAAATGTGGTCACTGTGTCTGCCCCCCAGACTGAAAGTGGAAGCTGGTTCCATAGAAGAGAAGCTTGATAACTGAAGGCTCTGGCTCCCATCCTACTATTTAAGACTCTAGGAACCACAAGTAGCCCCACATTCAGTGAGCGCAGCTCTCTAGTGGGGTAATATGGTACTATAAGCTCCTTAAGATATGATGGTGCCTCACCAATTAAGGCTTTGTAAGTGAGGAGGAGGATTTTAAATTTGATTCTGGATTTTACAGGGAGCCAGTGCAGAGAAGCTAATACGGGAGTAATATAATCTCTTTTCTTAGTTTTTGTTAGTACACGAGCTGCAGCATTCTGGATCAACTGGAGAGATTTAAGAGACTTATTAGAGCAGCCTGATAGTAAGTAATTGCAGTAGTCTAGTCTCGAAGTAACAAATGCGTGAACTCATTTTTCTGCATCGCTTTGAGACAGGATGTGCCTGATTTTTTAAATGTCACGTAGGTGAAAAAAGGCAGTCTTTGAGATTTGTTTTATGTGAGAGTTAAAGGACAAGTCCTGATCAAAGATAACTCAGAGATTCTTTACAGTGGTGTTGGATGCCAGGGCAATGCCATCAAGAGAAACTATATCATTAGATCATTTATTTCAGAGGTGTTCTGGGCCTAGTAAAATAACTTCAGTTTTGTCTGAGTTGAGAAAACCTGGAGGTTTTTATATCTTTAAGACAAGCTTGAAGTTTAACGAACTGGTTGGTTTCATCTGGCTTGATTGAGTATCATCTGCATAAAACTGAAAGTTTATGGAGTGTTTTCTGATAATATTGCCTAAATGAAGAATATATAAGGTGAGTAACATTGGTCCAACCACAGAACCTTGTGGAACTCCGTGACTAACGTTGGTGTTCATCGAGGTTTCATCGTTTACATATACATATTGAGATTGATCTGATAAATAGGATTTAAACCAGCTTAGTGCAGTACCTTTAATGCCAATCAAATGGTCTAGTCTCTGTAATAGGATGTGATGGTCAATGGTGTCAAACGCAGCACTAAGGTCTAACAAGATAAGTACAGAGACAGAAGTCTTTTATCTGATGCAATTAGAAGGTCATTAGTCATTTTCGCTAGTGCTGTCTCTGTGCTGTGGTGTTTTCTAAATCCTGACTGAAAATCCTCAAATAAACTATTGTTATGTAGAAAGTCACACAACTGATTTGCGACTACTTTCTCAAGGATCTTAGAGAGGAAGGGAAGGTTAGAGATCGGTATATAGTTAGCCAACACCTCTGGATCAAAACAAGCATTGTAACAGGATAACAGGCCCATTTTGATGATTAATGCCTGTTCAGAAAAATGGTGGACCTCAAATTCAAAAGGATTGCTGTGACAATGTAATCACTGTATGTCACAGCAACCCTTTCCCTGAACTGGACAGTACTTAGGGACTTAACATTTAAAATAGTTATGAAATGGATTAATTTCATCATTGGAGTAATGTTAAGATAGTCTCTGTCACATACTATATCATGATTTACATCCATTTATATTGACTTGTCATGCACCACTTATGTAATTCTTTGCCTTACTTCAGACTCTGTTCCCTTCCTGATCTATGTATTGAGACAAAGGGGGTGGGAGGTGCAAGTTTGCAGCCAAGATGTGAAGATGTATAATTAATGTAAATCTTTATTGAAATAAAATATCCCATTTTAATGAGAACACACTCAAATCCAATCATATTATTTATAGGAAAGGATTTTTAAAGTGAAGATGTGTAAAAGGGCAGATGAATGAAACCCCAGCTGGTCTCTTGAGTAACACAGATTGTGAATCTTCACTCGCTTCACAATTCGATTCGATTACAATTCACCTGTCACGATTCAAATGCCCAAAGATTCACAGATGCATATGTGAATCTGTGTTGCATACTACATTTTCTCTACTACTGCACATGGTTACTTTTTAAGGAATAAATTCAAGCAGTCAGATGAATCTGACCCGTCTCCTCTGTCTCAGTTTAGGTCACTGTATAGCCCGACAAAACAACACCATGGTTGAATTTCAGCCTGCATGAACTTTTTTTTTTGCCCAACTTCATTGAATCAGGGCAGCTAATATTGGTAACAAGAGTGAGACGTTATTTAATTTATTTAAAACAAAGTAACAAGGTGCATTTACTATACAGACAGGCTTTAAACACAGTTCTTAAGTATGTGTGATTAAGTTTAGTTGGTTAATGAGAGTGATCATTTAATTTTTTTCTTGTGCTGTTTTTGCAAAGCAAACCAGAAAAGGTGTTGCCATGTCAACCAGAAGGGAGGTTGGATAGGTGTATCTTGACCAAAACACTTAATCTATATCTTTTTTTCCCATTTCGTTCTATTTTTTTTCCCTCTCTTTCTATTGCAAAGTGATGTGAAATGATATATTATAAACACACAGTTATCTTAAGAACTAGAAATGCACCGATGGCAATTTTCTTGTCCGATTCCGTTTTTTAAAAAGTCTGACCTGCTGATTCTTATTTTTTGCCAATTCTGAGTTTCTTAAGAACTGTAATTAACAGCAAGGCTCCAGGCTAACTTTTTTACTACCTTCACAAAGTGAATTTCAACTCTCCCAAAGTGTAAACCGTCAAAAATTCTAAATGTTATCCCTATCATCTCTAGAGGTTATATGCATAAAAACACCCAAGTGAAATGAATTAATGAAGGAAAATAAATGATTGCATTTTTATTTAAAGGAGCTGTATTTAATAGTGGTGCAACGGATCATAAAATTCACGGTTTGGATTGTATCACGGCTCAGAGTCACCGATCGGATCACAGATCAGATCAGCACAAAAGAAAAAAGGGAGCAAATGTAACTTTTACAGATCCCTGGTCACTTTTTTTGCCACCGATACTATTTGACGATCATTGATGATCCATATTGGCAGATACAGATCCCTTTGTTGTTTGATTATAGTAACTGGTCTACAAGGCTCTGTCCCACCATTCCAAAAAAAATTCAACCGCTCTGAAGTCAGTTTACATCTTAAAAAATTCTAAATGTTATCAACAGGTTTCAACTGATAATGCCTTTCCGACAGACAACATTGTCGAGGAATTGCTTACCCTCTAGTTCACCCTCAGCTAAACACTGTTAGCTCTGTCAACAAGTTTGCTGTTGTTTGCACTGTTAGCACAGTGAGCTCATCAACGCCACATTGAGAGCCATTGAGAAGCAATCGAAAATGCTCCCGATCCCCTATAGTGCCCCTTTAACTACTTGCTTTGATTAAAAAAATGTACATATATATTGGCATTAGTAGTTTTAATTGTGTATTATAAGCTGCTTAAAGCTGGTGTAAGTTATGAGAAATCATCATTGCTGTGCTGATGTGATGGCAGCTGAGCAATGCTAATATCTTATTATTCAGCACTCCTTCTGTCAAAGTGTTACATAAATTCATAAATTCCAGGCATTATTTTATATTCAAGAGCCTGGTGGCAGCTCCATGGATTATAAAGCAGTGTTTCATTCCTTTTTAATTTAGTTATTATGGCCCTCCTATTTCAGTCCGAAAAGCAGAATTGCCACCTGGAACCTCAACACTTGAAGAGATACTTACCATACATCCTTGAATCACAATTCTCTCCCGAATGCAAAATATTTCATATTATTCTCAAAATGTTTCACAGGCTTCCATAACCACAGGCATATTTTAATATGTCTGTTTTTAGAGCAGTGGTTTTCTCGTCCTTACAGTAACCCTGTAAGGTTTGCGGTGTTGGAATTTGAGTTACGTTGTTCCATTTAACCTCAGTCAGTCAGTTAATTGCCTAATATACTTTCACTTGTATTAAAACATTGTTTCTCTGAATGAGAAGAGTAATTATCACCCAGGCAAGTTATTCTTCATCAGCAAGAACTTCATGTTCTCTTTTCCTCTTCAATCTGGGTAAGTGTCCTTGAAGTCGAGTTAGACTCAATGACTTATGTTCCTCTCTGTAATTTCCTGGACTTTATATTATTTTCCTCTCTTGCTTCTTTTCCCAACTCTCCACTTCTGATAACCACTTAACTCCCAATTGTTTCCTTCTTCCTATTTTTCTTTTTACCACAAGTAACATTATTGGCATCCTTCACATTTTTCAACCTGTGGCCTCCTACTTTTCAGAAGGCATTATCAAAATATATCCAATTATGTGTCTGACAAGAATATCCAAAATATCCAAATTATATAAATATACAAATTAAGTGATATTTTTTTCCTTAAATCTTAATTTGTAAAAAACTCGGAACCTGTTTTTCCCCCACCTTTTTAATGTTAGGTCTAAAATATTCCACTGTGTTTAAGCTGAAGGCACCTTTTTTAGAAATGTACTGTAGAAAGTGGTCAGTTTCACACAACACTATGCCACTTTGTGACTGTTCCACTTAAAATGAACTTTTAGGAAATGAAAAATAGATCAAATGACATAAAAAAAGAATATTGAAAGATGCTCAGACTGGAGCAGGTGGAAAATGTCACCGATATTGTTGATGTCTCAATAGGATTCAAAGGTAACTGCAGCCTAAACTCAGGGATAGGCCCATAAGTTTGCGAAAACATAACAGAACTGGACAGTAATAAATCACTTGTTTCAAAGGAAAAAGACTCAAATGTTTGTCTTTTATCTTTTGGGGAAGACCAATATGAATAATTACGAGAAAAAGTGGATATAAAAAAATAGCACCAACAGCTGCATGAAAACAACGATGAAAAGAAAGTGACCATCTGTAATCCAAACATAAATCCCGTTGTACTTAAATGCATTAGATTCACTGGTGATAGAAATCCATTATCAGTTGGCTTTGTTGACTGAGTACAAATATCTCCTACCAAGACGATGACAGATTTTATTTCCAAACACATGAAAAGATGTGGTGAAGAAAATGACTTGAAATGAGTAAAAATAATGCCTAATATGCCCACATTCTTGACTGAGAACAATAAAAGAATTCAACAGATGTGTCAAAAAGATGTATGAGAGTCTGTTATAAAGGGATTTAATCTGAACTTTAAAGAAGTCAAACTCACAGCACTGCAGGATCATAGATGGATTTTTAAAAGGTCTCAGTAGTAAAGGTTCTTTGGTATCACGGGTAAATGCAGTAATAGGCAAAGCAATGACACTACAAAAGGATCAAAAGGCCTATTCGCATCTACGGCTCTGAATCCTAAGACACGTTCTTCAAGTCTATATTCTTTTATTCAGTTTGGTACCAGTATGAGTGGGTGCTTCCACACAATGTTTTTATGAATACCATAACAAAATTGTATACTAAAGATGGTTTACTGCCGTATCCTCAAGAGCCAATCCGCTGCAGGGGAGGACTTAACTTGAGCAAAGAGCAACGGCCCAGAAAATCAAGGCCGAGACAAATGGGTGACAATCCACAATTGGTAAATGACATTGCTGATGAAAATAATGGGGGGAGGTGCTGCTTGTCAAAGGAATTATGCATGCAGCTCAGTAAATGCAGTTGTCCGTGACACACAGCACTCAAATTAAATAGCTCATATTACTGTACAGTGCACACTAAAGGGAGGCCCTTGCAATATGCTAATTTTCAGCAGCTTTAATTTAGTAAATTTGGGACAGAAAGGGTGAAAGGGTTCATTGGTCCAGGGAAAATATTCTTAATTTAGATGGGCTCTCCTGACCTGACTAAATTAGCACTAAAATATTAATACCAGGCTTTAGGATTGAACCAGGCTTGTTCAGTTTATCCTAAAGGCAGCAGTTAATTAGAGAGGGCTGGTATTTAGCTTTTCATTTGCACAGTACATATCACTGTAGTGTACTTACTGTAGTAAGCCACAACAATACGATACAACAAAGAATCTAGGAGAAGTTAGTATATGAACAAGAAAAATAAATAATAACTAAAATGGATGTGGTATAATTGGAGGTTTTCAAATCTGAATATTCTATTCATGAACAATTCAATTCAATACACATATAGATAAAAAACATTTTTTTGAAAGCAGATGTAATAAAGGTTAAGGTTTTGTTCATGATAGTCTTTCAGTATGTATGTACCAAAACACACAATGAAAAACATTCAGGACCTTTCCGTTTGTAATTGTTAGATTATTATGATTACTAATTTAGCATGAGTAAAGACAGTTTTTCTCTAAATCCGTTCCCAGTTGGGTCGACTCCTCTGCTCTGCTGACACAAAACGCCTCATTTGAGTAGGAGTGGAGAATAAACCTTGTCTACTCAGCGTCTGTTTACTACACACTTCACAAAATGCAACTTTAAGAGATTTTTAAAGCAAAATAGGCAACACTGCAGGGAAGCCCATTCATTATTATTTACAGTAAAAGTAGAACATTGCATAGATAATGTTTGGAATACTTAAAAAAATACTTAACATACTTAAATGTTATGTAATTTAGATACATATAGAGTTAAGGGGTTTGTATGATGTTCACAACATATTTGCAAAACCTCACATTTTATTGCTTATATGCATTACTTTAACACTGGTGCAAATGGAGGCCAACTATTTTGTCACTGTGACAGACACAATGGTTAATGAAAAGTTTTAACTTTTAAGCAGAAAATTATTTTCATTTATTTTATTAATTATTTTTACCTAGCAACAGCTTGTGGGTGCAATATTAACACTTTCAGTTGATATTCATAGCTGTCATTTACAATTTTGTCTTTGAAACATTTTGCTCCTCATTTGTCACCGTACATCACCACTAACTACAGAAACCTTCATGACACCGTGTCAAAAAAACTGAACAGCTTATCTAAAGTAGAGTTTATTGGAAGTTTATTATGTCGAAATTGATTTGAACTCTATACTTTTTCAATTTTGTATAAATAATTGGTTGAACAAATGCGGGAAGGAATACAAAGTGCATAATTACAGCATATCTCAAACTCAACGGGAAAATCTACATTCGGATTTTCCTCTTTTTAAACTTTTTAACTGCCCCTACAGCAACATATCAGTAACTTCTTAATTGGAGTTGAAGCCCATGCCTCTTGATAATAGGCGTGTGCTGAATGAAGATGAATCAAAGGCAAAAAGTTCAGACACAACTTTTTAAAACAAATTATTTTAAATGAAATTTATGTTATTCCTAAAATTAGGAACTCCTCCTCAAAGATTTTAAGATTGAAACAGCCTCTTCATGGTCTGAGATATACAGATGGATGGCTGCAGATATGGTCCTTTCTTAGTCCTTTCTTAGAAAGATCAGAGGGAGTGGTGATGGCAGATAAGAAATGATGGCTTGCATGGAAAGCACACACACACACACACACACACACACACACACACACACGCACACACACACACACACACACAGACAACCAACATACACAAACACACACACACCGGCCTGAGATGACTTTTGCCATTGGCAGTAACATTTCAATCAAGTCACTCCACTGAATCTATTCTTTGATGGGATCATTTCGATGAGACTCTCCGCTAACTACACTCTGATGACTTGTGAAACTTTCACTGTCACTTCTTAATTTTTTTAAGATGTCTTTTTATACTTTAAATGTTTTCAGAAGAGTTTACTGTTAGCACCTGGTTGAAGCTGTAGAACAATTCAATATGAGAGAGAAATTATTTATCAATTCAGCTGTCAACTTAATACATATTCAATTACTATTGAAATAATTAAAAATTTAAAGTCCTCCACTCCAACATGTGAATGAGCTGTCATTTGTTATTCAATGCTGTGGCCTCATTCTGCCCCTCCACACTACTGTCCATTAACAATAAATGGAAGCTGGCCTCTTACTGTCAAAAACCACTACGGCCAAAACCAAACATCAGCATCTTTTCATGTCTAACTTCCTGTCCATCACCTCTCAACATTAAGTTAAAAAGACTTGGCTGACTTTTGATAGAAGTCAAAGAACAATTGTTGTGTAAATTAAAAAACACAGAACAATGGCAACCTCTGAGTCATGGGGTGTTTCTCTAATTTCTGCAAAATTGCACCCGTTAAAAGTTAGCAATACACCACTTCATGTCATTCCTTTTGGTTAGGAACAGCCTTACAATACGTAGGAACCTCATTCAGACGGAAAGACTTGAATGTGATATTTAAGTAAGTTTGGATTGTCATTTATGCTACAATCTTGATTACCTTTATCTGGTAAAGAGAAATCTCTTAAAATGATGTATTTGACTTATCTCCAATATTGGATAAAGCTGGAAGATGCAACTTCAATAATAAAAGAAAATGCCTCTATGCTCTAAATCTACATGTTCAAATAGATTCTACGCTGGAATATGTAAGATCTGCCTTGCTGTGTCTGGCATCTGCTGCAGAGCTCCACACAAAATGTTTTAATTTTCAGGGAATCGTGAAATTGATTAAAGAAATGTGTTTCAGTATTCAGTACAATATTTTAAAGGGATAGTTTGGAGTGAACGTATCAGTGTTTAACCCACAATAGATGTTAAACAGATATTCGTACAGACACAGGAGCAAAGCAATTTACTTCTGTGGGCAGGGTTGCAGCAAAAAGTATTCTAGCCACCTAAAATACAGACTTCTGTGTTTTACAGGCCTAGTCCTGATTTACCAAAGTCACACGATAACACACACAGAGTAACTTATCAAGGAAGAGGTAGACCAGCAATTAAGTGTTCTGCGAGTTACAATTACTGTTTTGTCAATGGAGTCTTGGCTTTGAAGAGAGCATAGATGGATAAAACAGATTCACTTCACCATCGGACAGTGTTTTCACAACAGCAAGGTAAAGAGGCGAAAATATTCTGTAGTGTCTGCAGTGAGATGACTAATATTAGTTTCTTACTTGCTTATCGATTAACGAAAAGGGTGGGGATTTCAAACCTATCCAAGCATGCACTTGACAAAAGGCAGGAACACAACCTGGCCTTGCTGTCATACAGTATAGACAGACTGATACATTGCCAGATATTCACATGACATGTGCAATTTGGATCCTTTTGTTTACTTAATGTGCATTGGACAGTGAAGAAAAACTGCAGCACCCAGAGGACACCTTCATTTTCACCCATGAACTGTATCGATAAATAAATTACAAACAGCTGCTGAAGATGAATAAATCCCAAACTCTTTTTTCTCACAAATGATTCAGAGTTGCTGCACATTCCATGATATATGTTAATTTATGTCATGTCCTATTGTGCAGGTGTGCTATCAGATGTAATATATAAAGCCCCAGCACCACGAGGGAGGCTTACACAATGATGTGACATGAATCAGCATGTTGTGCTGGTTGGACAGGTTTCTTTGCTGTTTCTTTAGATACTAACTCAAATCACTGAGGTCCCCTTGCTACTTCCTGCCAAATGTGGACAAACGCTACTTGCTTTTGACGAGATTTAGCCCCAATTAAGCAGTTCTGTGCATACAAATTTAGAAAAATATATTTCTGAATCGTACCATCATGTTTTTCCTTTGTGGCTTTCTCACAGCAGTTCCCTCATCTGGAAAATTTGGGCTGGGAGAAGACGGTAACTTTGGGTTTAATTAGTTGAACTAAACTTGATGCGATATTGTGGTGTGCATCCAACCTCAGATAAAACCAGGGGAGAGCAGATTTTTCCAGTTATCTCTCACTGTGAGCTGTCCTCATTAAAACACATCTGATGGTTGTCTGCAGAAGATTAAATGAAAAACACCATGAGGTGCCATTATTATAAATACTGAGCTCTGCTGATTACAAACAATTGCCTTCATCACCCCTGCTCCCTTTGCTTAGCAAGTAGGTTGTATCTTAAAAGTCCATTCAGTTGCCTTGCTCAAGTGATGAGGGATATTATAAATATTGCCTATTGTGGATGGGGAGTTAGAGTAGCAGCAGGGCAGCAAGCAGCTACACTTTTTATAATGCTTCAACTGCAGCTATTGAACAGCAAAGCTGGCAAAAAGGCAAACAACTAAGTGGCTATTTATTCATATAGGCTATATGTGTGATGTGTGATATGCACACATAACAGTGAGAGACACTGGCGTCAAGGGGCACAGGAGGAGTAAAGTGGTATAAGATGTTAACAGAACAATATCAGAGCCTCACCTTTTCATCGTCTGTTACTATGGAAACACTGTATGTACACGTCATTGTCTGTTAAAACTACAATCTCACTTACCACTTGTTGCCATCTTCGATCATCTCAGTCGTTTGGAAAATTGAAACGTGAATAAAAGGATTGAGGCTTGATGGGGCTGAGGCGTGACAGGCTCCTCCAAGCAAACATGCTGCCTAACATGACTAACATCAAGCGCTTTGAGCCTCTCTCATAGGGACTAAAGACAATGATTGAGACCCAAACTTCGTGTGCCGAAAAAGAAGGCACACCGAGCTGGTGTAGTGTTTATCTGAACTCCTATCAGTTTGACCATTGAATCAATTGTGTGGCTGAAAAAGCAGCGCTGTGAAGAAGAGATGGAGAAGATGAGAATTTTTTTTACCCTTGCCCGTACTCCATATAAGCAATTCATCCATGCGTTTGTTTTAGTTTATAGGCAGTTATTGGCAAGCTAGCTGTTGTTGTTGACTGTTCTTTTTTGCAACTAACTGCTCTAGGTGCACAACTTCTTCTTCCACTGGTGTCTTTGGCAGTTCAGGCGTGATACCACGAGGGCTGAAAGGATTCCTTGCGTAACTCAACAACGGTGTGCTGATCAACTGAAGGTGGACGCTAAGGCCGTCACAGTCGATCCCAAAACAATTATTGTCATCTGTTTGGATAGTTGTAATTGCTTGTTGCCTCTTGACAGTGCAGAGCGAGAGAAAGACAGAGAGGCAGAGTGTGGGAAAGAGAGAGATGAAACAACGTCTTGATTGATAAGATGACAGACACCCTTTTATTGGTAATGGTGGATATAGCTAGGATTGAATCAGTTTGAATGACTCGCGCAGCCCCAGTCTGCCATCAGAGTGCTAAGCACTCAGTCAAGTAACACCGCAGAGAGGAGAGACAGACATGCCTGTACAGTCGTGCAGCGAGAGTGCACAGGCAGCAAGATGTCTTCATATCAATTCATTTATATACATTTGGAATTTGAATCACAGTTTGATCAGTTTAAATCATACTGTCTTAATATGAGTAGCCCGTAAGACGTATACTTTTTTACAAGTAATTTGAAATTGTCATGTTTTATTTGTTTTAGCATTTCAGAAAATGTTTTCTTTAAAACTGAGAATGTGAAGATGCACTAAATGGGCCACCGATTAAGTTATTCATTTTAAGAGACCCCTCTTATCCTATTACTCAATTAATAAATGGAATAATGATTATCAATACCGCTGCCCTAATTAACACCATCCAACTTATTGCAGTCAGATTTGTGATATGGACAACGGAGATGCGTACATGTGGCTAAGACTAAAAGTGTGTTAAATTATATGAAATCTAAAAGTGGCGCCTCAAGGTCTTCCCACTTTGAGCATGTAGCCATGGTGGTTGCTACTCGCCTTGTGAATGTCAAAACTTTAAGCAAAATCAGGATAAAACAGCTCACATTTGGAGATAGTTTAACATTTTCCATCCGTTAAAACTGCTTCACACCTTAACATTGCGAGGATTTGCAAGAAAATCAAATCAAGTTGGCCAGTCTCCATCTGAGTAGACGGCAGTCCTCAAAGGCATAATACATCCGGGTGTAGCAGTGGACTCCCCCGAGTGTGTATGAGGAGGGAACGTTAAACACTTGCAAATGAGATTCAGCTACACATGTTGGGTTTAAACATATCCTAGATTGTTGGCCGTCTGTCTTCCAGCACTCGCTTTTCCATTTTTTTCCCTCTGAGACTATACCAAGAGGGGAGAAACTTCACAATCTTCAAAAAGAAACTAGAAACAACCAGCCAGTGCTTGTTGTATGGCACGGACAGGAAATTGAGGTCTAGTTGAGAAATAAATCAGTCACTCAAGAAGCAGTCAGACAAGTATATGGCACAAAGAGTGAATTTGAAAGAAGTCACTCGTGCATGGAGGAAGTCAGTTTCTTCAGCTCAACCTCTGAGGGGAAACTTGAGTAGTTTTCAAAACAGAATTTCGATCTCAAACCTTTGTGTTCACGTTGTCCTTTCTGTGTGAATGTGTACATGCCTTACTGCATCTGACTGTATCAGGGAGGATTTCTGCATCTGTGTGAGTTTTCAAGGCTTCTCACTCAAGGCTACGCGCTTCTTTCAAAAGAAAAAAAGAAAAGTTGGCCTCTCTTATCCGTCCAATCAGGCGTGAGTTCTATGGCCTTGTGGTTAATTTTCTAACCAATTAAAATGAATAGGTTCTTTTCTGCCTTTCAAGGCTTTGATTTAACAAGCAGCAGAATGGAATATCCATTCCATAATTCTCACGAAGGACAGCCAAGGACACTGACAAAAGTTATTGTGCTCTTTGTGTTACTTTTTAATACTGTCATGCTGACATCTGTCTCTGTGTCTGTGTTTAGACTTTATTTAAAAAATGTTTTGTGTACATGACAGGAATTCAATGCATTCACGAAGAGTTGCCCTGCAGAGAAGATGGTCTGATTAAATATGAAGTACCTTGCTGCATAGATTTACATTTTAATGAAAAAAATATATATTTTCCTGAAACTACTATAACTTCTCAATGCTGAAAGTTCATATCGAAACAATGCAAAGTATGTTAATATCAATATTTGGCTTAATTAATGAATTCAGTAGAATAACTGATTATTTGTAACGGTATCACAGTGATTATGTTTGACGTTGTCAGCTTAAATGCCTCTTGTTTTATTCATACCCTTAGAAGAAATCTTTTAAGCGAAGGTGACTGTTTCATAATTATTTCCTAATGATATTAATGACTCATCGGGATGGATTCGACTTTGTTTTCTATTCTTCTGCGTTGATTTCCCGCAATAATAATATTCCCCCCATGTTGTAGAGCTCAAAGACTGAAACATGAATCAAATTGTAATATTAGGATAATTCTTAAAATGAGACCCCAGGTGCCACATTTTCTACGGCTGCCTTCATCCTTTTTCCATTTCTTTGTCTGTCTTTGATGTTGCTATGGTAATGTAAGAGCAGCCATTCCCTTTTTCTACTTCTGTTAAGAAAGATATATTTTATCCTACTTATCCTTCATTATACCCCCTCCATCATTTTTTTCTGCTTCATGCGTGTGTATATAAAAAAGAGAAATAAAAGAAGAGAGGAAATGGAGTTCACAGGTGGTGCTGAGAGTAAAGGAAAAAGAGGAGACCGAAACGGTGGGGAGCTGATCTGGCACTGGGTGCCTGCCAAGAACGAAGAACCAGAGAACTGACGAATGGAGGAGACCCGGGGAGCAGGATGGAGTTCTGTAGAGCAGATTGGATATTACAGTTGAGAGGAAAAACAGTGCTAGAGAAATGAGGGGATTGGTTAGGAGAAAAGAGCACGAGGGTGAAAAACAGAGGTGGCTGAGGGGAATAGTGAAGTGATAGGTGGAGATACTAGGAGAGGAGGGAGGTTAGGAAGATATTTAAAGATATTTACGTTCACAGGAAGTGTTAAGAAATAGGAGGCGGAAACAATACACCTTCCTTTTTAAAAGGTACTACTGCCCAACTTAAACAGCGCTTTACATAAAGCTTATATCTGTAACATGTCAGCCAGTACAATATTAATGCATCCATGCACAGTATATCATGGAGTGTGTGAAAACGTACAACATTGGACAAATTTGACAGTATTTCTAGAGCAGCTGTATTGATTTTCCACTTTGAAAGTCACAATCAAAGGCCTAGTGAGTGATGCATTGATCCAGTCATGTGCAGGAAGGCTTCATGTTGATGTCTCAGCAAAGGAAAGATAAAACATCTGTCATGCGAAGGAACTGGTGGAAGACTGATCATTTGATCCAAGTCATTTTGGTCTATGATCACTGATGCCAGCACACTGAGCCTTAACTGAGGATTTGTGTTAGAAGTCACCTTTCTTTTTCCTTTTTGTTTTTACATCAGTGTGAAATGTAACATTGAATCTGCAATGACTGAACTACACACCAACATGTATTATTATTTAGTTAGCTAGTTAGTTAAGTTTCTATTCTCTCTTCTCTCATCTGGTCTCCTGAGGGAAATATCTTACTCGACTTTGTTCACTAGTGAGTCCCTAAATTTGTCTGTGTGCAGTTTGGTGCTGGACAGGTAGTGTAAAGTATGTTTATCTGAGATTTTTTGCTGAAAACAGCTGCCTGCTGTGGCCCTGACAAGAGCTGTGGGAGTGAACCAAAACTAACTTTGGGCCGTATGAAGCTTCGTTCACCGGTTGCAACAAGTCAAGATGGCGACAGCCAAAATCCAAGATGGCGACGGCCAAAATCAAAGATGGCGACAGCAAAATCGCCCAATTTGAGGCTTCATAACGGCAGTCCACAAACCAATGGGTGACGTCACGATGACTACGTCCACTTCTTACAGTCTATGGGCTTAACTGACGAGAGGTTATCGTCATGTTGTCATAAAGTGGTATCGGATGCGGTTGTAGGAGAGTAGTTCAACGCGTACGAATACGAGTATGTGAAAACAGTATTACACCCAACACTACTGGTGCATCCCTATTTGCTACGGGATACTGTATAGTGGGGAAATGGCTACCTGAGCAGAGAATGAAGAGGCTCTCCCATTGTGTGTGTTGTAATCCAAGCTACTCTGTGCTTTGTTGACTTAGCCGGGTTGGCCGTGTGTGCCTTTTAGTGCATGTGAGTGTGCTGTGAGTGTCACGACTGCTGCTCTGCACTGTGCTCATACGCTGGTTACAGCTGAAAAATCCCTCTTAGATGTGTAGCACCCACCCTCCGGTTCCCCCTCAGGTAAATACCGTTCCCGTTATTCACACTGTTTGCGCTGTTAGCACCATTAGCAGCAAGCTAACTGCTCAGCTCTCGCCATGTTCCGAGCCGTGTTGAGGTACTAGATATGCTCTGCATTTTAACTGTAGTACCTTTGAATCTTCATTTATTCATATGTTAAAGTATTGACATCCACCCACAGCATACACCGCAACAACAATAATTAACACATTTCAAAGAAAACATGAAATTAATCTTAGTCTTTTGAAATTACTTTGTCAATGATTACCTTCACCTGCACTGAAAATTGCTTTGGTTACATCTGTAAAATTGTACTTTGTGTTTGTTTAAATGCCAAAGGTTGATTATATGTTTTATATAGAAAAACTAAAGCTAAAAATAAGATAGAAACAATGCCGCCAGTCTAGAACGAAGTCGTCCATTTTTATTTGTTTATTTAAAAAATTTCACACACCATAAAAATTACATGTACAAAACTATAAGATTTGAAATTGCTGTATGTACACATACAAAATATAAAGCCCAAAACAAAAGTGAAGGGAGCACAGAGGGAGGAAAGTGAAGACATAGCTTTTGTGTTTTTTTGTGTTTTTTGTGTATTTATTCTGAGATGGGTCAAACGGTTTGAGGTTCTCTGTCTATTTGCTCTTCTACCAACGTGCATCTCTGCAAGGAACTGTAACAATCATGACAGTCATTATGACACTGGGGAACGGCGGTGAGCTCAATTACGTGCACACACAAACACACACACACACACACACACACACACACACACATTTGGAGAGCACATATCTAAGATGACACCTGTGTACCACATATCCCATTTACAATAACCAGCTTGAAGTCAGAGTCAAAGCATGGAAATGATGAGCGAGATGCTAGTATAGAGCACCTGTGTCATTCTGATGATTAATATAAAGGGATATCTGTCAGACACACACGGAGATGTAACTCTTTCGACCAAGAACATTAAGTGAGATGTGTCCTGTTATCTAGCATGCTGTGTGCACGTCAACACACTCCACAGTGAGATGAGAATGTTATAATGAAGATGTGCAGAGGGCCTTGATGGCTACAACCATGATGTAAATAATGCAGTGGGTGCAGTCATATACAGTCATACAGCATTTTTCTTTAAAATAAAGTATTTCGATTTTCAAAGTAGAATCTGGATCTGTAAACTTATTCAGTGATGACAGTGATGATGATTTACATGAAGATGAAGGCTGATTGGCGTGATTTGGCTTACTGATACCCTGCTACTTTATTTTTTTTAAATCTTTATCTGTTTCCTTTTTGACTTGAGACATGTGGCTTTCATCCGGATCTCTGGGTCTGAAAGAAAAAGGAACAAAAGAGAGAGAGAAATAAATTAGCTTGCATCTTACTGTTGTTTATGGTCAGAAACATTTGAAATACTGTGTTTTGTCAAGAACAATATGCACTGTATTGCTAATGGCTAAGGGTGTTTGGGGGTATTGACCCACACTTGAGTTATATAGTTCCAAACATGAAAAAAGTAACAATTATGTAATCTTTTAATGCAAAAATGAACATTAACACTAAATATTTTGAATCACAAAGCAGAGTTTTTAAACACCTGTTAGCTACAGCTGTTCCATATTTTCAGCCTTGGGCAAAAAGATGTGTTTAGCTGGAAGTAATGTGCTGTTTGTCTGGATAACATTTGTGCTTTGTGTGTCATGGACAAAATGCTGCAAGTGTGTTTTGGTGTGTGTGTGTGTGTGTGTGTGTGTATTTGTGTGATATATTTTCTTCATAACATGGCCACAAAGCTTTTTTTCGGTCAGTTTCAACTGACCAGGCCTAATCAGCAGCTGATTTCAGTTCAAATTACGAAGAGCACTTCGTCCGCCTTAACTTGCGGAAACATCTTCAACCAACGGTATTTACTCACATTTATCTTGTTCCCTATTTGAAAGAAAATGAAGACTAACACAGTGATGGACAGTCAGGCAGACACATTTCCAGCTTCCATATTCTCAGTGCTCTACTGTAGATACTGGAACAAACTGGGTTTGAAATCCAGTGTACTCGAGTGTTTGACAAAAATATTCAAATTTTTTCAACCTTATACTGATCCATATAATCTCTGTATTCTGTTATTGCGCACAACTGTTAAAACTCTCAAATAACAGGGTTTCTAAAAGCATACCATCCATTTCAGAAGAGCCCTGAATCCAGAAAAAACATAAAAGCCACATGATGCGAGCTGTCGATTCCCTTGTTAGAACAATTTAATAAATGCATTCTACTAAGTGACGATAGATTTATGGGAAAACATGTAACGGAAAGCAATTGGCCAGCCCACCAACCTCCTTGTTAAACTTGAACAAATATCCCACTGCTAGCTCCATTATTAGTGTAATGTGAGCATGCTAAAATGATTAGCTGTCACATGGTAAATATCCCTCTTGAGGAAAACCTGGTGCTGTATTGAGTGGTTGAATATGGTTAAATGTTAATAATAATAACTGGACAAAACAAATCAGCCCTGCCTACACCCAGACTAGATCTACACCGGCCTTCTTTGAGATATTTGCACTCTCTCTAAAAGTGTTAAATGTTGTTAAATGTTGATCCATGTTTGTCCAATTGATTTAACCACTGCCCGCCCTTCCTCATACACTTCAACATGTGCATGAAATTGTACTGACAAAATGACATGGGAGTACTCTCTGAATAATGTGAACCACAACTTCTTGAAATTCAGCTGATGATTATTTAAAAAGATGTCTAGCCCATCTGGAAAAGGTGAAATGACACTACTGTGATTCCAAAGCTAATTTATTTGTCAGACTGCTTGGTAGATGGCAAAAATAAATCAATATTTAGCATTATACGTAGCTCTCTGCAGCATTTTTTATTTTTTTTTCATTTCAACCAACTGATGCATTATTTAACATGTGAAGTAGTAATGCGTTTAGTCTTTGGTCCAAGCTGCACCATACATGGTCAAAACAAATACTGGTGTGTATGACAAATAAAGACTAATCCCCTAAAAACTTGTTTAATAATGACAAATATAACATCTAATGCAAAAAAAAAAACATTTGCCACTTCTTCACAAAATAAACCTAGACACCTTTACCCCCAAACCCATCTCAACAAGAATGTCATGTAAAAGACTGAGCATTTAACAACAACAAAAGACACTCAAACCCCAGAGCTTTGTTCACCCTGGTATTTTAAAACAAAAGCTTGTCCCTCAATCTTTATTTTCACAGCACCCCGCCCCCCTTGAGACCGTTATTTGCGTAAAGCTTTGATTCCGCCAATAAGCCAATAGACTGCAGAGCACTTAGCACACATAAACACACATAAACACATAAAAGACTCCAATCTCCAAATTCAACACCCTCAAAAAATTCAACACCCTCAAATCTCCCGACACCGTGTCAGCGTTTTTGGTGTAAATCTACTGATATAACAGCCAAAAAGCCATTCTGAGGCTAAACCTGCACAATATTTTAATCTGGCAACAGTCCCATTTAACAACAGTACCATTTTCTCTCCTGCCTGCAGAAGGAAATTGTTTTCTGCCGAGAGACATAAATGTAAAGGTGCTAACTCAAAGTCCCTGTAGTCAATAGATGTGTGAACACCTGCACTGCCATTGATTTAGTGGAGTCATTAACCCTTTACATTATGTGTCACATGTAAGACAATATAATACATGGAAATCACATGAAGACTAGGGTGTAATCATGAAAGTGACAAACATACATTAACACACTGCATACTTTAAATTAAAATTATTCATATTGTTGAAGTAGTGTGAGGGTCGATGCTTGTTAAACTATGTTAATTAATATCATACTGCATTAAAATGCATTTAGTCTATTGTAAAAAAAAATGGTGTAAACATATATGATGCACTGCAGTGATACCGGCTACTGTACTAAACTTTATATTACTACGTCAGCCACACAGATCTTTAAGCTTATGCTGTAAAGTACACAACATAGTGCAGTAACAACCTCGTTAATCTTCAACCCTAAAATTGTTTACAGTTAGCATTGCAAAAATACAGCTGCCATCATTTATATGTGAATGGATAAAGGTACTTTCTGTTTTGCTGGATCATTTTGTGTATATATTTACACATATATACAGCCATCAGTATTATAGCTTTACTTTCTGCAGCCACAGCTGCTGTACTGACTCGCTCTCTCTTTCCCACACTCACACACACACACAGACACAAACACACATACATAACATTAACTTACATTCATTTCCTTAAGACGTACCCTCACCATAACAACTACTTGCCTAATCCTCACCCTAATCTCAACCTAAACCCAACCCAACCGTACCCTAATCTTAAACGTCTTTACCCTAAAATGTAATGATACTTTTACAAGTCAAGTGTATTACTAAATGTCATCCAGTTTCAGTTGTTATTGTGTTTAATATTTTAAATGGCTATAAATATATTGCTGCACCCACATTGGCCTCACAGGCTCTCAGTGCCAATTAATGATTATTCTGCTGTCTTGAGCCGGAAGTTTAAATCACTTTCAGTGCTGCAGTATGTTGACTGACTTGCTCTAGAGGAAAAATATAAGATTGCAGCCAAAGACAACCACCCACACTGTTTCATTCAGCACTGTGTCATCATTTAAGTATTATTTTATTGTTTTCATTGCTAAGAAGTGGTGCAAATATATTGGGATGAGTGTAAAAGCATTGGTACACTGAGGTAATATTTCCAAAGAGGGAGTAAAATCATCACTCTTGATATGTTTTGCTTTAATATTCAAATTCTGAAATATATTTGATAGGATAAAGGTGCTGGGCTGTAGACTTTTATTGAATACAGAAATTGACAGCAGTGCTTTGTAAACCGTTGCTGCATTGCTGACCTTCAAAAGCTGACGCTGGAACACTAAGAGCAAGATCTTTTGCAGAACAAATCCCAGTGGTGCTCACATTTTAGTGCTGAACACCACCCAGAAAGCATATTTTTTTACTGCATCAGGGTAGTTTAGTATTCACAGCTCTTCAGATGCTTTTCCTGGATGGGCAACTGGCCGAAATGTCAACTTTTTAGTGTGACTGACACATGAATCCATCCACTGAATAATTCAGGCACTCACTCATTCATGCTGAAGTATCAACACTTGCTCTGTAAGTTAATATTGTCCTCGCAAACATACATGCATCATTGAAATGGCACGGGATCTTTCCCCGGTCATTTCTTTTGACTCACTGAGTACATGTCCGTGTGCTGACGTATATGTTTAGATGAGGGCATCATCTGTCCCGCTGAGTAGATATATTTTTTTAACCATTTAGAAAGAGGATAAGGAGTCACACAATACAGACTTTCAAAAATAAACATGCATTGTGTGTATGTGTCATCTATTATTCATACTACCATGTTTTCTTTCTGAGGAACCAAAGACACCTCACTGCACAATACAGCTGGAGCACAATACACACTTGAGTAATCCTCCACACATCCCACTCGCTGTTTTCCATATATTTTCTTCTCTGTTCTTTTTCTACTTCTCCTTCTTAACTCTTGCCCATAGCCTTCACATATCATATCCTCTTTTAAAAAAATAAGATACAAATCTTGTCTTTTCTCCTTTACTGCCTCTTATTCATAAAGCTGCTTATCTTGTGCAGCCTCTCTCCCTTATTTTGCTCTTCACCCTAACGGTACAACTCAAGAAGCCAACACTGGTATGATACGATTCCAGCTGGGGCATCTGAACATACCAGAAGACCATGTTAGTCTACACTGAACAAGCATGTGTATGCGAATTTTGAATTATCTCACAGAGCCTAGCTCCTCTTATGTTTCTCTCCCTTGTATAATCTACTAAGTTTTTTTTTTTTTTTTTTTCTCCCCATATTCTCACTTTCTCCCTTTCCCTCGCACCCAGCACTTCTGAACCTGTTCCTAGTCTGACCATAGACTGTATAAAATATGGACGTAGTCTCTCTGACTTCACCCAAAGGTTTCTGAAGAGCAATTGTGAATCTTGTGGTGATCGGCTTCAGATCTTGGCAACGCAGACACAGCCTAACTCCTGAATAATTCAAACATGGGCAGAGAGGTGGATCGTTGTAGGTGCTGAGGCTGGCCTGTGTGACAGATAGCAGTAGTGGGAACAGCCTCTGGAGCGCTCCTCTCTGAAAGCATTGTCATTTTAGACATATTTTCTGCTTGCACTATCTAACCTGAGCTAAAAGAGTATGTAAACTAACTGCACTGTCGGTGCACCCTCGTTGCTTGTTGTTGGTGAACGTAGCAGGGATACACTTAAACCAAATCCCTCCTTTGTTTCCAGGAATTTAGGGAGTTCTTTCAGATCAAGGGTTATCCGGCTGGATGTTTTTTTTCTTCCAACACGTGCAGGGGAAAAGGAGGTAAAATTACATCTGCTGTGCTGACTTTGTGCAGTGCCCCCATCAGACACAACGGCTATTTGCTTGCTTTGGGGATAGTGTGGCCGGTAAAGCCCTATCCAAGAATCGACTGGCGGGATGGCTTTGTGAGTGCATCTCCCAAGCCTATAGATAGACGCGAAAAGACCCTCCCAGTGTGATCCGCACACACTCTATAAGTGTATCAGTGTCATCGGTGTTATTCGGTGGGGTGAGTGCTCGCTGGACTAACACAGACACTGCAGGGTTGGGCCATGGCTCTACCCAGTTAATTTATGTACTACATGGGTAGCTGTGCTGCGATGACTAACCTTTAGTCGGTAAGGAACCGTGTGGTTGGGTTGATGTTATATTGCGGCAGAGCGTGCATTCAATGGGTGAAGCATGTGTGAGTTAGAACGAAGGTTACGGTTTCTCTGATGCGCTTTACTGAAGCATTGTTCACCTTGCCATACTTTTGTAGGACACTCCTCTTAACATCTCCACAGGTCAGACAACATTGGGGTGCACACACACACATTCATACAGTTGGAAGATACACTCTCTCCTTGGATAGAGGCTGCACCAGGTGGCAACCTCTGGTTCTGCCGATGTGAAGAATAATGTGGAAGTGTCTTAAAACTTGCATTCTCTCTACAAACAAGTCAGATTTTATGAAAGTCTATGACAAAATGACTCTACTTCTCACTTGATTTATTACCTCAGTAAACATTGTGAACATAAGTTTATGGTCTCAATCGCTACTTTTAAGTCTTCTTTGATACAGCAAGATGTTCATTTAGTAAATTATGGTTCAGTTTGTAGTAAAATAGACCATAAAGCAGAGTATGCTTTAGGACAGATGACTACGTCCACTTCTAGTTTAAGGGCTGCATGTGTATTCTCCCATTTTCCTCTTTTGTATGCTTCTCACTCAAGCAGCGGGAAAGTCATGTGTAATGAGCGCCGGATGTGTCGGAGAACCCATGGTTATTCTTAGATATTCAAGCGTACATGCGTGTGTGTGTGAGAGAGATGTCAGATATTTCTACATAAATTAAGTAATGTATGCATGGTCACATTTAGCTACATCACCACCACATCAGCTGCCAGATGTGACATGCTGCATAAAGTCATAGAATAGCCCGACAACCCAAATAGAGGGAGCACACATTGCATCTTCTCTACATTCAATTCGTAATAACAACTACAGTATGTGTGTCTCGCTGTGTCATTTTAGCCTCAAATGAAATTAACTGAATGGTTGCTGGGAGGGACTCATAAATGCTGCTGCAAAACGACCACAGATGGAAGCTGTCACATCAAGTGAAAAAAGCACCATACGGCTGTTCAGACGAAATAGGGTAACTGAAGAAACGTAGACATAAAACATGTGTCTGGTTTACATTGTCAGTTACGGGATTACCAGTTCAATCTTTGTGAATTTGAGAGGTTGAGAGACATCGAAAAGTCACTGTTCAATGGCATAGAGGAAAAAGAATAAAGGAATAGTTCAACATTTTATGAAGTAAGCTGGTTCTCTCCCTCTTATAGCGTCTCTATACAATAAAACATTAATATAGCATCAAAAAACGATTTCCTATGTAAAGATATAGTCGAGTGATGAAGTCACTCTCCCTCTGTATGTGTTGTAATCCGAGCTTCTCTGTGCTTTGTTTACATAGCAAGACTGGCCTTGAGTGTCTTTTAGTGCATGTTAATGTCTGAGCGTGCCCCACTGGTTAGCTCACGGCTTCTGCTCTGAACTCTGCTCATACAGCGGTAAAAGCTGATAACCAGAAAACTCCTGTTCTGAAAAGTTAAGCCAATGCTGATTACCTTAAATTTGAAAGAAATTAGAAATACAACACAGGATCTATCCAAAATATTTACGTCAATGAAAACAAAAATTGCAAAAAGAGAATCTAGAGATAAAGATAGACGATAGACTGGTATTCTCCTTAACTTTGAAACCCAACTGAAGGCACTTTAGGACATGCACTTACAGAGGTATTTCTATTTTTATACCACGCTTTTAGTTTGTGCTGTTGTTTTGTGTTATCTCTCTCTGGTGTGTGTGTGTGTATGTAAGAAATGGGCAAGATGGCTCAAACAATCACCAGCAACAACGGAAAGAGGCAATGTTTGTTATGTGTAAACACTTTCTGGTGTCTGACATGTGTAATCATACTGTTCATGCTGTCTTGAGAGGACATAGTCATAGGTGTATATAAAGAGAAAACTATAATAGAGGTGCCCACAGGTACTCTTACTTGTGTCTGTTTACCTGGTCCATAAGGGATGATGGAGGGATTCATTGATATTGTCACTGAACAAACAACGAAAGGCTTTTGTGTCACTTTGTTATATTTGTAAATTAAAACTGGAGATAGTTGTCAATACTGTCCCTGAAACATCTTGTAACCATAACTTACAGGAGAAAATAACGTATTTGTATTGCTGCCTAGTCGAAACACAGAAACAGCAGAAGTTACTGTATTATCTCACTACTTAATTATGTCCTTTCAATATTATATATCATATATTAACATAATGACAAATATCAAAATACAATTGACAAACAAACAAAAAAGATAAAGCATTATATGGAATCTTCTTTCTTGTTTCGTATGTTTGCCTGGGAAAAGATGAAATGTAGAGACTATCATTAAAAAAAAACATCCTCTTACAGTTTATGTGTGTATTCATTGGTGTCAGGCTGAATAAATTATCTTTGACCAGACTGAAATTAACTTGAAATTGTCAAGTAAAGTAATAATGGGCATAGAAAATCCATAAAATGTACTTAGTTATTTAGCACCACTGCACAAACAATTCATTAGATGAACTGAACTGCGGTTAGAGTAAATTATTATTTGTTAACAATTAAGGGAAACATATCCGTGCAAGATGATATTTATTACTGATGATATGCAATGGTAATTTGATATGCATCTTTTGAAAAGCTTATTACATATTCTAAGGTAAATAACATAGTTCTGTTACTTGAAATAAGTCTGAATGGATACAATGCAGTTTGCAGCATCATGAATCTTTGATTAGCAAATGGTTGGAGCAATGTTTCAGTTCAAGTCCAGTAGGGAGCACTTTAAACAGCAGTTGTGTGCCAGGAAAATAACATGGCAAAGAATGATTCAAAAGTGTAAGGGGCACTATTCAATTACTGGTGCTGTTTTTGTTTACGCCCACATTATAATGGGATATATCATACTTTCTCTGGAGATTAAAGAGGTTTAAATATGTTTGGAACCCTTGCTAGATGCATAACATTTGACTACAGATGATGCTATTGATTACTCTAATAAATGTCTAACTTTATTTTGACAGTGAAAACCTCTCCAGCCTGGGGACTGGATGAGTTCAATTCTGCTGCAGCATACATCAGCCTCTGTCCGTGACTAAAGAGATATTGCTGACCCCTCCCCACCCCCCTTTGTACAGGCAAAGTCTATCCCTGAGGCTGTGGTGTTAGCTCATAACCATATCCTCCCAGCCAGCATATTATATTCTCCAACAGTATTTGATCTATGCCTCAGGCAAGCAGGAGAAAAACAAGAGACATCTGATTGAGAGGGGAAGAGAGGAGCATGAGATAAGGAGTGACTCAGACACTAAAGGAGCGAGAAACAAAAAGGAGGGGGATGTATTTCCTGTGGCCTGTTGTGATGTTGTCAGTGGAGAGTGGTAACGAAACCCATCATTAGCCAGGGTGGCTCTCTAATTGTCTTTCTGACAGCAATTAGATGGCACTCATTAAAGCATTGCCCTTATTAGGTTACAGAGCACTTGCAGCAGGAGGAGACGTTGCAAAGTGTAAATGTGTCTTAAACTATGGGGCAGGACCCAAAATTGGTGGAAGGCCAAGGTGACTGCTGGTGGGTCACCATTTTTCATACTAATTAATGAGACCAGGTCTTTGGGTGAGAGAACTCCACATTTGGCTGCTTGTTTGGTTAGGTTAATAGGCTAATCAGCAGATTACTCACCTGTATAAGTGGGCCTAAGGAGATGTTAGAGAGGCTGGTAAAGGTCCACAAGGTCCTCACCACTCCCATCCAGTGGAAAACAGACAAGACCAATTGATAACAGGCTTGTCTAGTCCAGTCTAGTCCAGTTTAGTCTGCATCAGATCACTGCACAGTCTGAATCCTTTAGCAGTGTACAATTCCAGTTGAGGATCCACTGTGTCCAAGTTTGGGTCCAGCTCAGTTAAGGTTTTTGTTTTATACTGTGTGTGCTTTCCAGAAACAGACTTCTGATTGAGAGATAACAGGGTCCAGTCAAGGTTGAGATCCAGCTCCAGCTCCAGGACCAGCTCAGCTCAGTTCAGTTTAGCAGAATTGGATCAGTCCACATTGATGAATGGAGTGGTGCTACTTGGAGCCAGCCATGTTGAGAGTCCCTTATGTTCAGTTGAGAAACAGTGAGCCATTATCATTTGAGTATTTAACACATCTTCGTATCCAAAGCCAAAAGAAAAGTGTAATATTATTCCCTTTCTATTTGTGCAGTCTATCAAATTGTATATCCGGTGTGATTTTCTATGTATCCAACTTTTACTGTCTGTCTGTAAATATTATCCACTTGGTATCAGCATTTTGATGCTGCTTCAGATGATCAGAAGTTTATTCATATTTTCTGCCTATTTTTATTTTGTTACACATCCACATATCTCTTTATGCTTCCTATTTAAATGACCTACTCCCATTGTATTCACTTCTACTGATACACATGTTTCAACGTGGAAAATCCAGTGTGGAAAATCCAGCATTCAGTGTCTGCCGTTCCATGAAAAAGGTGATTTATGATGTTCATACCGAAAGCTGGATCCTGCAGCAACTGGCCAATCAACAGCCAAAGACACATCCAATCCAGAAATGACAACCAAGATTAGCAGTTAATAGTAAACTAGACAGTATAGGTCTTTTACCCAATGATACTCATGGAAACAAAGTGATGGGTACGGTAAACAGGAGATATGGGAAAGGATCTTTAGGGCTTTTTTTCTTCTGTTTTCACCAGCTTCTCCCTGGTGGTGACATTCTCCACATCTGCCACTCAGAACAACAACGTCAGGGTTCTAGAGAACAGAAGAGTAAGAAAACAAAGAAAGTAGAACATTAAAAAGACTTAATTAGGCTAGAAGGAAAATTACATTACTGAAAGGACTGAGCAGTTCTAAAAGGGACTATTTGGGACAAGGGGGTTAAACGGATCAATAAAACATCAGAGCTGTAGAGTAGGACATAAGGTCTTGACAAAGGGATAGAAAACAAAGGATCTTGGAACAAAATAATTAAAACAGCAGAGGTCTAGAAGACACAGTTTGGCACCCGTGGGATCTGGAATATACCAGTTAGAATTATAATTAACACAGACCATCAATAATACAACTGCCATCAACATGTGTTCGTGAGGCACAATTTAACTTTAAGCCCCTTTAACTTCTGTTGTTCGGTGTCCCGAGTTGAACTACACTTGATCCTACCCACTAGCCTGACTTATACCATTCTCTGAGGGTGCTGTTTCATTTGTTTTCACAACTTCTGCAATGATTTAAAAGACGAAGAAAAGCTCATTTTCAAAGAGGAAACTTTGTTTTTGTGAGTTCATTACCTCCTGGGGAAAACAGAAGAAAATGAAACAATTTTAATTTGCAGGAAGTATAGGGTAACATTTTTCTTCATACAGACTTGGTGGTTACACTAGTCATGATTCTAAACAAATGGAAAACAGGACATGGCTAACAATTCAGGATATTTTGTCTTTTAGTCAGGTTTTTGTTTGAATGGCATGTCTGACATAATGTCCATTGACTTTTTACCTCGCAAAATGGTTTTCATTTGTTCCTTAGGAAACCTTATTTTTAACAACTTAGAATCTGTGTGTTTTCTTTCGTGAGAGCTGTGTGAGAGTGTAACTGCTGTGTAGATGAGATATACAGCAAATGCCAGCATAAACAAGGTCTGCTGACAATGGAAAGCAAATAAGTGCAGTAGCTTGGAGACTGATGAAGCTGTACTTGCTGGGGCAGAATATTGCCACAGCTGTTATTTGTAATGCCTGTTTATCAGGAGAGCATTTCTTTTCCATATTTGTCAGGAGGGATATTTGTTAACTGCACTTATGTACAGCCAGTGCTTATTGTGTCAGATTAAGAATGAAGGAGAGTCTTCTTAATGTCACTATTCATCCATCACAACCACAACACATCAACACTGTCTTATCCTCCATCATCCTCCACTCCTCTCCCCTCTTCTCCTCCATCACCCTTTACACCACGTAGATGGATGAAGGAGATGGGGTGATACAGAGAGTGGAGCGGAGGTGGCGGTATGTGGAGACGATAATGCAGTGTGAGTGGTAAAGACATGGATAGAAAGGACATAACAAATAACTACACAGACAACGGTGTTATGAATTGAAAACAGAGAGGGGAAGGAGAGGATTACAAAGAAACAGTATGTGCAAACAGAGAATTAGAGAAAAGGGGAGATTGCAGCAGAAAGGAGGCAAAGGGAGGGATGAGAGAATGAGTATTACAAATTAATACAATTAGGAGAAAAAAAGAAAAATAAGTAAGGTAAGAAAAGAAGAAAAAACTATAAAGGGAGTTAAATCATTAAAAAGACAAAAAAGGGAAGAATAAAACTAGGACACATCAAGACAAAATCAGAAATCCAGAGATAATCAATAGAGGTATAAAGTTGATCACCAGGAAAGAAGAAAAAAGAGAAAGTTTTAAGGACAAGAAGGAAGGATCAGTTCACCCACCTAACAAAAAATGAACTTCCTCTGGTGGTATCTAGCCATGCAGTTTTATTTAGCAAATTTTGAGATGCTTGTCGTGGAGATTCCTGCCTTGACCCCAATGAAATAATGTTGAATGGAATTGTTTGTGTTGCTCATAACTTGAGCATACATTTCATCAATGAAAATGTTCAATGGGCAGGGAATTGTTATATATATATATATATATATATATATATATATATAATGGCATTCCTCACAACCCAAAGTGACACATTCATTCATATTTAAACCAAAAGATATTCAGTTTACTATCATAAATGACAAATGGGTATAATCACATCACTTTTGAGAAGCTGGAATCTGGCAATATTTTCCATTTCTTCTTGAAAAATGACTGAAATTATAAATTGATGATACAAATAATAAATACTAAAACATTAAATCTGTTGATTGACAAATTGATTATTCAACTAATTGTTGCAGCCCTAGAAATAAATGTTGCTGTTGAACTTTTTTTGTAATTTTTCTAGGCTGTGAGCACCACTGATTCAATACTTCATTGTATTATGATGGAGGCAGGAATCATAATGGTTTAGGTATCTCATAACATCAGCAGACACAATCACCAGAGTAAATGTTTGTTTTTTTATTTATGAGAATTGACCTGACCAGAGAAGAAGAAGCCCAAAAAGAAAGAGTCAGATGGTGGTAGTGACACAGAGTGAGGGAAAGGGAGAAACTGTAGGTAGACTTTAGGGGGGGGAAACAATCTAGGGAGTGCTCAAGTTTTAAATGCCAGTCATTACTCTTTGCTTGTAGTGTTGGCACGCTCTCTTTGTGAGGCCAAGAGACCATCAGATCTTAAAGTCTCTCCATTCGACACTATGAGGCCGCCTGTCGTCTGCTGCTGGAGGTGTCAGAGAGAGAGAGAGAGAGAGAGAGAGAGAGAGAGAGAGAGAGAGAGAGAGAGAGAGAGAGAGAGAGAGAGAGAGAGAGAGAGAGAACCAGAGCCAGAGAAGGCAAAAGATTGAGAGAGAGAGACATTGAGAACAACAGTGAGAATCAGAGAAAAACACTGATACAGATAAAGCAAAACAACACTGAAAAAAATGTCAGGATAGTCAAAAAGCTGGTTGAGAAGAAAGACTAGAGAAAGTGACAGAGAGAGCTTGAGAAACACTGTGTGAGTGAGTGAGTGAGAGGGAGGGGGAGGGGGAGGTGGAGGGGGAGGGGGGAGATATTGCGAGAGATGAATTCAGAGAGACAGATGGCAGTGAAAAATGAGGCCGGGCATACGGGATGACACTGAAAGGAGTGGTGATAGATTAAAATACATGGCGGACAGACAGGCTACAGGGTCATGGATGGGCCATGGGGAGAACACATTCTTGCACTTCACACAGACTCACAAACATCCCCGTGTTGTCCTCGGCTATTTCTCTATCTGGCCTAACCTCGTGGGAACATTTACACTGGCTCAAGGCGGTACACCTTGTGCATAACACACAAATGCATGCACAGACCGGCAGGGATTTTGTAGCAAAGCTTACACACACACACACACACACACACACACACACAGACACATACATACATAACATTTCTAGTTGCCTGTTTTTAAACTAATAGCACTTTGCTTGAAATAGTCATAAAATGTTTGTGTCAAGCATATACTTACTGATAATCTGAATAGAAAATTGCCTACTTAGTATTCAGGTTAAAGACATACTTCTGATGCTGACTCCACATGCAGCATTATTTTTCAAACTTGAGCTAGAGCTCCAAGGTGAAACTATGATTGTCAAAATGTTCCATGCTATTTATTTGTTTATTGATTTATTTTTCTGACGAAGGGATATGTTCAGCTTTTTCAAGTCTATGTACATACAATACTCACATAACCATTTGTATAAGATATATAGGTTGCCGTATTCATGCCTGATTCCCTCCTGGTACAACTGTACTCTAAAGGATGACGGACACAATTCTCAGTCCTTTGGTGCAAAAAAAAGCATTTAAAGGCTCAGCAGAAATTATGAGGTGAGCCAAATAAAGTGAATATCTCCCAAAGTCATGGAATAATTAGGATGACTAAGGTATTCTCTCTGCCTCCTTTCGAAGCCATGGCAGATGGACACAGTAGAAAGTAGTAAAACAAATACAGAATTTTGCACTTAAAAGTCTCTGGAACTGAAGACTTAGACCGCTGAAAATTGATAATAACTTAAATTAAACTTTATAATGCATCTTTGCAGAGTGAGGAATGTCAACTTTGTCTTCAGTTTCTTACGTTACTTTAGGAAGGAATCACTGGAAGCAGTAGGTACATTACAAAAAACAAACCTCTTTCAAAATGAGTCTCTTGTTAACATAGGTTAATATTTTTCTAGTCTATCTATGGCAAAACCCAAACTATCATGTAACCTGTTTGCATTCCAAAATAGAAAATAAATCCTATGAGCACTTCTCAAAACAAGATTTAACAAATTCAAAAACAAATTCTAAATTATCTATCCAGTTCACCTATGAATGTGAACAAAACAGTCTATGAAAATGAAACAAACACAAGGCGAACTATCACCCACAATGTGCCTATTTTTTCATGTAGGGTTACATATCTGACAACCGTGGGCCTTTAATGGGGCCTCTCTGTGTATCTGTCAGCTGCTCTGTTCCTCAGGCGCTCTGACTCACTGCGGTTCTCTCTCTGATCAGATCAATGTTGCCTTTCTCTGCAATGCAGCAACCAGTGAAACAAATCAGACACGGCTACACCCTGAGAAACCCAAACACCCTCCGTACATACACATGAGTATTATCCCTCATTGTGGGTTGCCCTCAAAGTGCCAGCGATCCTGGAATCAAAGAGAGGAAACAAAGAACACAAAAGGCCAATGGTAACTTTCCCTCCTGGGTGAAGTGTCAAAATGAAAACTTTAATAATTGCTTTGTTTGTCTGTCTTGTTGCAGTCTGGGATGCTCTTTGGAAGCTCCTTTGAGTGACACACTTCAGTTCGAGAAGGTTGTGATGAGGTTAAAGCTGTTAATTAGGCCTATTGGGGAAATGTTTGAGTTTGCACATATGGTGGCACCTCATTGCTACAACAAAGAATAACAAATGCTAATTCCTTGATCCCAGTTTGCAAAATTCTATCCTGTAACACCCCAAATGAGCTCTCCTCAAGTGCTCTGCTTTGTAACTTATATTTGGACTTCAACCTTCCGAACAACAAACTTCACCTCACATAGCTTCAGATGTGAGAAAAACAACTAGAAAACCACTTGTTTTACCAGTAGCCTAATAATGAGAACGGCTCTTGACACCATCAAAAATCTCCACAACTCTTCTTTCATAAAATCATTATAGACTGTGATGTGAGCTCATTTAATTTATGAAAAATGTCTGACTAACTAAGATCCACCAGGGTTCACAACGGTGAAAACTTTCCCTGAACTTGTTTTGCTAAGCCGTTGCATGCTGCGAAGATCTCTCGTCGCTTTCCAGCTATCAACGCGAGGCTCAATTACACCTCATTTCAACCCATACAGAGAGGCCAATTGAATTGACATATCAGCCGCTGATAAAGAGTTTCAACTCAGCTGTTTAAGCCACTCATGTGAAATGGTGTCTCCATTTATTCGTTCTAATGAAACCCCCATTTCCTGAGTGGATTAGTGTTAAAGGGGAAAAGCACTGAAGTGGGCTTAGCACATGAAAAATCTACCTGAAAAGAATATTCTCATGCTCTTGTGGATTACTATTATTACTATTATTATCATTATTATTATTGTAGCTCTAATTGGGCATGTCAAGCAATCTTTGTGATCTTTGTTGCAAATACGCAACAACAAACCTCAATGAATTATTACAACTTTACTATAGAAAAGAATTGTCTGTGTACTTCTTTCTGTTTCTCACCTACTGTCAACCAGCTGACAGTTATTTTCTGTCAGTAAGCCAGTTGCAACTACTGTAGAAGCTAAAAATACTTTATTCAAGCTGGCACAAGAGGTCGATCCACGGACAGGCAAGAGACGAGACATTGAGAGACAGTGAATGGTAGCCTGAAGCTCAACGAGTACAGTTCTGAAGCTGGAAAATAAAAAAAATTAAATATAAAACTTCAGTAGAGCGAATTGGGTTGTGAATGTGTTGAACTTTTGCCTGTCATTTACGCTCACTGGAACAGCTTCAGAAAGTAGTTTTTGATTGCAGCACAGTCTTGCATTTTTTAATGTCTAGGTGTCGGAGAGGTTTCATCACAAATCTTGGCTCTGCTGTCCAAGGTCTTGCAGTGTTCTTACTTTATAGCAAATCCCAAAAACTTTTCCCCCCCGCGTATTTTAGCATCCCTTATCATTGAGGAAAAAAAGAGAACACACAAGGGGGCAAAATCTAAAATGTGAGTGTATGCAGCTGTCTACACATACATATGCTGTAGTAAAGGTTTAACTTTGTGAAGAGAGTGCCAGAAAAGCTTACAGTGGTGTCAAAGTGTACTTTTGTCAACTTAATTTTTATTTTAATTATGTATTTATTTTATCGGGTAAAGAATACACTTATGACGCATATAAGCCCCTCGGAAGACTTAATAGTGTCTTTTATACAAAACGTCACATATTTATCTATACCAAGGAAGGCACAAAGATGTAATAACTAAAAAGACAAATCCTGGTTTCAAAAAATTGGAAATGTTTAACTTCCTCATGATGCCATTTTTATAAAGGAGAAATTAGGGTCTGGTATTGCATTTAAGGCAACCTTCAATGGCCTTTTTTAGTACTGAAGTAACATTCTTTTTACACTCTCAAGAGCTGTGGTTGTGTCAATTTCAATGCAAATAAGCTTTCTCGGGGTGCTTAGTCGAACAATTTGTAGCACCCTAAGAGAGCACACGCAAGGAACACTAACCGTAATAATGTTAGCTGTTGTGCGATGGGTAATTCCACTTGCATTACCAAATCCATCTCTCCTCTGATTCTAAACCACAAAGCTTTTCAAGAATTATGCATGAGAAAAGGCCCAAGAAGTGCAGTTTCTTGCACAGAGGTCACAGCATCAGGTATATATATTACTTTGGCAATCAAAATGAACGTAGTAATTTATTAAACTCCTTAACAGCCTTCAGGCCTTCGAGTTACTTTCCTATCTACCTTGTAAAGTATCCTCCATCATTCAGAATTTAAGTTTGATAATTGGCAGGAGCAGAAAACAAAAATCAATGAGCTTGCAGGAAGTGAGGTTCTAGGTTAATTCCACTGTATGGAAGAATTATTTTGTTTCAAGTGGAAAGAATACAAATATTTTGCTGAGCAAGAGACGAGCAATCTGATGTACAAACAATCGTAGAGAGTTTACTATGAATTCAGATGCTACTTCAGCTCTACAGAGAAAACAAGTGTTCTCTGTCTCTCTTACTATTTTCCCAGTGCACCAGGATGGCATCTCTCTTCATTCTCTCCTTCACACTCACTCAGTTTCTCACTGTTCCACACACTGTTATCATCTTGCTCAATTTCACACCCCCAATTACACATTGTCTATTTCTCATCCTCCACCGTGTTCTGTTGGACTGTATTTTTTGACTCTCCCTTCTTCCCCTTTCTTTCTTTATCAACTTCTTTTTGTCTTTCTTTCCACCTCTCTGAAATGCCTCCTTGCTCTACTGCTTGCCTCCTCTATGTCTATATCCCTGTCTGTCTCTCTCCTACCTGCCAGTTCCTTGGGGGAGGTAAGCTCTTTGGCGACAGATGGCGGTCTGCTTTTCATCTCAATGGCGACCCTGGAGGAGAAGCGGGCCTTGGTGGGCGAGAGCAACTCCTCATTGGCCGAGGAGTCAGTCCTTGTCATTATGCTCCGTCCACTGCTTGCCTCCTCTACCAATGCCACAGTGTCTCTCAGAGTGTTGCTAGGCGACATAGCCCTGGATGGTGCTAGCACTTGGTCCTCCTGACTGTCAGGCATTTTTGAGGCAGAGTGAGGGAAGACTTGGACCTGTCCGCCTCCTCCTTGCCCGTTGCTCTGAGGTCTTGGCGCTGTCGCTGCAATGGCTGCTTTTCCGTTGCCTGCCCCTTGGTGGCTGTAAACCTTGTATCGTATCATCAAGATGATAATAAAAACCAACACAGAAGCAACAATAATCCCTCCAATGATGATAATCATAGTGCCACCCAGGAAGTGGCTGTGCAATGCCTGGCACTGGCTGAACTCTGTGTCTGTGGTGAATGACAGACAGCCCAAAGGACGAGTTGCAGTCAGCGATGTGACAACATCATCAAACACGGCCAGGACACAAAGATCATAGTTGCGTCCAGCGGCGAGATCCCGAACCAGGAAGTCATTGTTGCTGGATGGAATCATCCTGTCAAAGCAAAAAAAAAAAATAAGACAGAGAAATTTAATGACAGTAAACAAATGAATAAACATCAATCAGACGTTTTTAATAAGTTCCCAATTGTTTCTAAAAAGTATTTTGGAAGTATAATTTGGTATTAGTTATAGGAAAAAATAGATGCATTCACTTGGTACACTTCTAATTAAATAATTCACATTAATTGCAACCATGACCTAACATCTCCTTCAAACAACTGGATTCATTAATGTTTCTCACCAACACTATATTTTAAGATATTACACGTGAACACATCATGATAACGTTATAATTCACATTTGCCCAATTCTCATTTTCACTGAACAGAGCCTGAATGCATCATAATGAACATAACCTTTGTTTGTCAGCCGTTAGCGGTGATGCCAACCTTACAAGCTCTCCTCCTGTCAATTTAAACACGGATTGGTTGTTTACAATGTAACATTATCAGAGATCGGCGATGAGAAAAGCATAAAAAACGATGTCCTGATTGCATATTTTACTGAATATCGTCAGTAAAACTTTATTTCACACTGTGATGGTAATTGTTAAACTGTGCAATTAATCCGCAGTTCACATGTGTTCCGATCCACGAGGGGGGATCCTTACGGATCACAGATCAACAGTGATTTGTTACACTACTAATTACCGGCAAAGATAATATATATCACTTTTTAATCAGCCATAGAAATGTTAAAAGGATTGTAACACAAGTTACCTGATGAATACACACCAATGCATGAACACCAATATAAATATATTAAGGCAGACAAGTTTCAGATAGAAAGGATACTACTTTTATAAAATGGTTCAACCAAGTTGCGGATAAATAGATATAAAAATAAATAAAAGTGATATTGAGTTACCACCAGACTGAAAAGCATTGTGTTGCTGCCCTTCATGTTTGAAAGCTTCCAGCCTTTTTCCACCTCTGACCACATCCAACTGTGATGTCAACAGGGTTCTGGAGTTCACCGGTATTTAACTGCAGCAGCAAGGTCAGAAGTCAAACTGCTGGAGGTCAGCAAAGACCAATTTCAAGGGGTTGTTAAGTCATTTTTGAAAGGGTTCTAAATTTTGTGAAAACGGCTGTTATCTTGCTTGCTAAATTATGTCAGAAGTTCTTGTCACAATGACATTGCTCGGTGAAGCTGCTCTCATTGAAGCCAGATAGACTAACACGAGGCATCAGAAAACCAACACACCTGCCAACACAAACTTGCTCTATCCAACTCTGTCTGTTCATTCACCACCACACTGTACCATCAAACAAGCAACGCAGAGTAATATAACAAAACAAAAAAAATCCTTGCCCAAAATGACTTATGATTACATCTGCTTGTATTGCTCCATGTATTCTGTTGTGTGCTATTATATGAAAGCACAGCAGCGGTGACACATGAACCATCATCATATATTTCCATGCGGTGCCGCCTGTGGCACAACAGCCACCTCATCGTTCTTATTTCCCCACAGAGTTAGAATTCATAAGCCTGACCTGACAAACACTCACACAGATCCATCCCCCACAGCTACAGAGATCATAATTCTCTGATTAAACGCATTCCTGTTTCTTACCATTGTCAACTTCTATCTCGGTCTTTCCCGAGGTAAATACTGTAGCTCTAATTTTTCCTTGGCAGGTTGCTTTCCTGAGGGAAATCCAAGAAAAAAAAAATCTCCCCGGTAAACAGGACCAGGTGCTTATCTTAGTTTTCCTTTCTCTTCTTGTCCCTACTTTCTCTAGGGGTCTTCAGTGTAACTAGTAGAATTGTCAAACACCCATATGTCATTGGTACAATTTATCTAAATCATTTGTCCCTTCTGCTTCATTCACATTTTCCCTGATGTACTGTAAGTATTTCTGCCTGTGCCCATCCCTCCCCATAAATGTATTTCCACCTCTGCATGGAGACAGACAGGCTTTGCAATATAGTCTGAGTGAAATATAACTGATGGGAGGCTAGTGTGTGTGTGTTTGTAAAAGCCAGTGGGCAGCAGGGTATTAACTGGCCTAGTCTCAGTGCCAAGCTCATCGATGGCATTGAACCCCCACCAGGAAGTATAACTTGGCAGATAGTTCTGTGTGTGTTTCTGTGCATGTGTGTGTGACCTTGTATGGCTGTGAAGTCTGGTGTGAAAGGATCTTAATAGGAATCGAACCAGGAAACGTTATCTGCCATGATGTCTCACCGAAGGGTAACAGCATGATTTGAGAGAAGAGCTGGACTGGGGTTCATGTCAGCAATTTGAAAGGGGTATTGAAAGACAAAACATACTGTCCTCATAGGAAACAGCGCTTCCGTCCACCTTATTAAACTTCAAATACTACAGATTGGGAAGTCTCCCAGCTGTGTTTGAACAAAATGATACCATGGCTGTTTGTTTTTCTTCTTATCTCGGGAGTGCGACAAACTAAATTATAGTTCATTAGGGAGAGAAATGTCAGGGAAATCAGAAGGAGACCTGGGGTCTCATTCATAAAACAGTGCGTAGAATCCACCCTAAATGGTTGCGTATGTAGAAATGAGGAAACTAGGTCAAAAAATATTCAGATTTATAAAACCTTGCGTACGTCTACCTGTGTGCAAATTCCTTTTTTGAATCCCAAATCCACTCAGAAATGTACACACAGAGATCAGACTCATCCTGACCCCTACACACCAAGATTCAACCATAAACGGTCAAGGCAAAACACCTCATGAATGTTGATGCATAGAAGTGGGTCTGCTAATTAATAATTATTTACGGTGACTCATGGCCACTCGGAGAGGAAGACCAACAAAATATTTTTTTTCTGACACAGAAATCAAGCTGCTTGTGGGTGAGGTGGTCCCTGAACATCCTCCCCTCTTAATTCTTCCATTCAAATAGTCCTCGCAGTGCCAGTGCATATATCAGACAGCATTATGCACCAGTGTCACAGCAGTATTCATATGTTTCGAGCAATCAGACTGATTGCTCGAAACATCATCATCCTAGGATATCATTTGAAAATGGAAATTTATTTATTCATTTAAGATATGTTGTTGTGAACTTTTCTCGCTAATTACGACTCATGGAGGAGAGTCATGTTGGATTGTAATGATTGCGCGAGGGCTGTCATTGGCTTTATTTCCAGAGGCTAATTTACACCATCCATATGTACCGGTGGTGAAGAAAAAAGTTGATTTATATCTTTTACAATTGAAAGGTGCTTATAGAATATGCATGGCTCTCTAGCACAAGCACAAACACTGCTGGTTTGAATGTTTATAATGGGATAAAGTGAATATATGATTACATAATGACTCCTCTCACGCTTTAACTCTACAATTTGACTTTAAATCACCAACTGACCATCTGCATCAGCAATTTCCGTCTCCATAACGTGCACATGCATGGGTCAGATTTTCCCGTACAGGTGAGCACATTATCCCGTCAAGTTCTTCAGTGAAATCAGTTGATTTGATCTGTTTTATTCTGTAGCATGATGATTAGGCTATACTGAAGAAAATACGATAGGCACATCCCATCCTTCTGTGTTCTGTTTGAGGATGCATGATTTGATGTGCATCTGTTAGCAATCAATCTGCAAATGAATCCAAAGTGCAGTAACAGGCAAAATTAAATGTAAAATGATCTTCAACTAGAATCTTGGTACAAGCATGACTAGTGAGATGCTACTGAGGACTTCGTGCATTATGTGGAAGTTAGCTGGTGATTAATTTCCATTTGTTGTAACACAGGGTTTGCCAAAAATCCTGTATTCATCATTAGCAATTGCCTCTTCACCTAGCTCAAATTGTCTTGGGGTCTCTACTCTTGGCATGAATCTGTAAACATCCCACCACACACACACCACTGGACTTGATCAGATGCCAGGTCATAAATATGAATCATGTTATTACTGAAGCAGCTCGAATCAATCTAATCATAACCGATCAGGTAAGCCTGAATCAGTGAACCCCTTCACACTACCCAGATACTGGCAAATGTGGTGGAAATCAAGATGGAAAATTCCTTGGTGCCCCCCCCCCCACCCCCCAGCCTGTAAGTGCTCTGTTCTTATTAGGAATCAAACCGGGAAACCTCCACTGCCCCGAGGCTTTGTTAGAAGGCAGCTACAGATGAACCGAGAAGTGAGTGGGTGGGATAAGGTGGAGCGAATTCTTGGGGGGAATGTAATACCACCACCACCTGCCTGGTTAAACTTGAAGGATTAAATGTTCTGAACATAATTGAACACTTTAATGTCAACGCTAACATTTGTGTACATGTAATTTTTTCTTTCCTATTTCTGCCAGAATTACTTCAATTATAGAACAACCTTGGTGCAATGAAGGACGCGACCAGATGTACAAAAGTTATCACAGAAATCTCAATTATATCTAATGAAATCAGCATATGGCATTTCATTTGCTCACTGGCTAGCATCTGTTTGTGTTTTGTACATCCACAGTTCCAACCAATCAATAATTAACTGTGGCTTGGAGTTTTGGGTCTTGTGCAAGTGTGTCATGTCTTTAGAAAAGAAAAAAAAGGGACAAGGACTGCTGGGCAAAGCAGAAATGGTTCAGCAAGCCCATTTGACACCGCAATCATACTGGATGATTTATTCAGTTAATGGGTTCAACCACGGACACTCGCACACACTCAGAGAGAGTTAAACAGTTTTCCTTTCCTTTACGATTCAGATTCAAAGACACACAGAGCTACTGAGCTAAACTAATGGTTTGTACAACTCCGCTGCTCTCTCTTACAAACACCACACAAACAGATCAACAGTCAGTTATGTTTTGTCACTCCTCGGTTTATCCTCGCACCCACGAGCACACATGCGCACACACGTACACATGATTGTGTGCCCACACACACAGCTGAAAGACTGCAAGATTCATTCAAACACACAAACGAAAATCTCACTGTCTGAATTGAACAGATTAGTACACGTCATGTGATCTTGCTCTGTGTACACATGCACAGACCTACTGACAATAGTCTGCTTAATGTGTTTAAATGATCGCATAAGATGACAGCTCCTCAAAATAATCCCTTCCGCCCTATTTTTTTTAATTCTTTAACAATGCTGTTAACACATGATCACTAACAAATAGTTTTCTTACGGTGAGAGCAATCATACCAAACCTTGAGGTGCTGTAACTTTGGGCATAGCACAGCGCTCAGCTTTTACACTTTGCTGCTGCAGTGAAAGTGCAAATTATTTTAAACTTGAACTCCATTTACTGCTGACCTTTCAAAGTATTGAAGCTGACCAGATTATGTTGACCAAGATGCAAAAACACTTTGTCACGTTCACGTTTAACCCAAAAGTTACAGCCATAAATCTGCATTATATGTCAAACACTACTGAAAGAATATTATCACATCATATACATGACAAAGAGAACACCTTACATGGTGCCAAAAAAAAGATGGACTTCTGGCTAAACAATTAACACATATTCATAAAATGTAATTTCTTATAAAACATAATGTAAGTTTCATTATTGGAAATACGTGTTATGCATTGCACACAAGCAAACTGTAAACACCTCTATTATGTGACTAGAGGCCGCAGCTGGAAAAAGCAACAGTCTTTAGGACAACTGTAGGAGTTGAATACAATGAACCTCACGCAAGAACCCTTTCGTATTCTTATCCCAACTTTCGCTTATGTCTTTTTGTGCGGGGGGCTCGTACGAGTGTGCCACGCCTGATTCAGCAAACGCTCCTAGCTTCGGATAACTGTGTAAATTACCAGCATAAACATGAGGAATTCCACCTGTGTGTAAATGAGAGCGTGGTCATGAGCATAATTAACGCCCCGATAATGCTGTGAAAGGCTACGCATCCTGCCCCATGTGTCCTATATTGATGTCCTTTAGGAGATAATCTATAATTTTATAGTGTCAGCAGCAGTATTAAGGGACCTACTTAAGTCAAAGAATGGGGGAAAAAGAGTGCTGTTAATGCTGTGTCACCTGAGGGTCGTACTGTCACCGAAATAAAGAAGAAATGGTGATATGAAAAAGCTCTTACCACATCAAGGCGATTGATGACTGCAACGGGATGGCGTCAAATAGTTTAAGTTGTTTTGCGGTATTGGTATTGTATTGTATTGATGAGTTGCACAAAACCTGCCCATAATTCATAATACATCCACTACGAAGTATATAAATGCAGCTTAAAAAGTAATAAATAAACAATTGTTTCAAATGTGGGTTACTCACATAACGTTACTGTAATTGTGCATAAACACTTTATTATATTGTTTAAATGTTCTCATTGTTATATCAAGATTACTGACATTTACCTAGTTGTCTATTCCCTCTGCAGTTTACTCTTTGAATTCTGCTTTTAATAATACATGTTAATACAAATTGCACCCACATTTCAACTGTGACAATGTTAACCTCCACTGAGATTCTAATGACATTACACAGTAACTACTTGGAAGTGGGGAGCAGGGCATCCTCCCCCTGTGCTGTGACAGAGAGCAATCTGTCACAGCACATGTATCATCCTGAATACTGAATAGCTATGGTAATGTTGCTGTCTCTGCACATTTTTCAGGTGTGATTCAAAGAAAATTGTTTCTTCTTGTCCTATCAGGCCTATTTTCTCATGTATCTCTACATCTAAACAGTGAATACATATATTAGCATGCTCTCGATTACTAGCTTTTCATCTCTGCTTTCAACAGCACTGCAACCAAAGATGAGAAATGACTGTCTAGATTGCTGTCATTTCCTCAGGTTATCCCTCGCCTGTTAAACTGTCTAACTGTTTGATAATTGCAATAGAATGCAAAAGATGAGCTGAATTTGCATACTTTCTCCTACAACTAGACCTGTCTAACCACATTATAGGCTATACATAGGTAGGTAGATAGATACTACTCCCCCTTAACTACTGAGGGTAGGGTTGTTCTAAAGTAGCTCTAAATTTATATTATTCTGGAAACTAAATTGTTCTCAACTAATTCAATAAACTAGACGGTTATATACAATATTAACAAATATACCTGCAGTACCACAAACATACTTGCATGCCAAGTGGCATCTTATACATGTATGCACTTTAGCATGCAGGCTTTGTCTGCAGTTACTGTTAGACTTAGCTGTACAACTATCATTTTGTTGTTGAAAATGAAGTCACTTCATGACCAGCATTATAATTTGTAACGTAGATAAGTTTTGAAATAAAATAGATATCCTGTTTTAAGGGAAGAGTGAGGCTTATAAAGAAGTAGGTTGGAGAGAAGTAGGTTAGGTGTCATTTACAAGATTGACCGGTATGTAAGCCTTGCTTGTGTCCCCTCTGCTCTAACCGCAGTGCCTACCTTACGTCCAAGGTTGGATTGTCTGCCACCCATAACTAATAATAATACTATTGGTATACGGCTTCAAAAAAGTCATTTTTTTCTTTGATAATAAACTACAGCCTTTGCTTTTGCATTCATAACAACAAACTTAGGCAGGCAGATAACACGCTCTTCAAAATAATGTGTGTATACAAAATGTGTTGGTGGTGTGAACGTATTTTATTTAAAACCTGATAGATGTTATTAAGCAGATGCATCTAAGTAAATAAAATGCAGTTCAACTTAGCCTTCCACACTATTATATCATAGGGATGAAATAAAATCCCTAGCGGTCGATGTAACTCACACACACACACACACACACACACACACACGCACACACACACACACACACACACACACACACACACACACACACACACACACACACACACAGCGTCTGCACAGCGTCTGTACAGCAGAGGTGTTGTCAGTCTGGGGCTGTTGAAGGCCTTGGTGTCTGTGGCCAAATTACATTAATAGATGCTAATAGACCAGTTATCAGCAGCTCTACGTTGTTCTCTTGTCATTATTGTCTTGTCTCAGGCCAGAACAGTGACAGTTTTGTTGGAGGCACTTGTAACAACAGCCGATAGACGAGAGACGCTGCACAGCTCAGTCCTGTGTGTGCCTTTATGTTCATTAGTGAGTGTGCACAGTCTGAGTGGGGCTGACATTTCCGTGCCCACAGCGGATGTGTATACTCACGTGCACATCTGTGTCTGTGCATGAGCCTGACATTTTCATGCTGTCTGCATTCAGTTATGTTGACTGACGGGAGGACGCTTTGTTTGTAAATACTGTCCATCAATCAGCCCTTGGGCACTCAAAATGCACACACACACACATCCGTACACACACATATGAGATGTCATGAAGTCACATCCGGAGCCCTGGGTTCTGACTGTTGATCTAAGCAAAACGTCAAGTGAATATTTATGATAATGTGCCCTGGCTCTTATAAAAAATGTAATATGCCAATTATTCCTTCAGTGCAGGCAGTACAGAGTGGGAGAGGGCAAAGGGTTGACAGCAAAGTCCCTGCAGCACACACAGCCTGTCCCTCCTGCCAGACACACTGCAAAAAATGACACAAACTGGACGTGGAAGGATGGAGTGATGGATGGATGTGTGCACCTATACGTTAAACTTTAATCACAAAACAGGATTTCTGAAACCTAGCACAGGCATCCAACATTGCGGTGACATTATGTATTGAAGTGATGAATCATTGGAATCATGAACATTTAATAAAATCCTTTTTAGAGCTTGACATTTTTTTTTTGCAGTAGCCATTAGGTATTCACAAGACCCAGGGGACAAAATCTGATGTTACAAGCTCTAATTATGAAAATAAGTGCCACATAATTAACCATTCTGTGTTGACTTCCCCTTTGGGACCTTGTGAGCTGAGGACCTGGTACTGTTGCCCCCTCTTAGGAGGTGAGCTGTCGCCCTTCATCTTCCCCTGGAGAACTGAGTCAGTATTTTTAAGGTTCCACTGATCGGCCGGATCTGTTAGATTTCCACTCTTGCAGTGTTTTGACAATCTCTCTCTGGCCATTTTTATTATTATTATTATTATTATCATAGTGTCTCTCTTTCTCTCCCTACAACCTGCATATCATTTTCCTTCCTCTGTCATTACCTTCACTCTCTCTGTTTTTTCCATTTTTAAGCCTCCATGTCCTGATGACGCACATGCTCAGACGGTTGTGAGACAACCTTGCAAGAACGTTTGCATTTAAATCATTTGCGCTTTTATAGCATTATGAAACTCTTTTTTAAGCACCCACACTAACTGGCATAACACCTTGAAATACGCCACATTGTCATGTGTTGCTCTCCCTTTTGCTTTCTCAGACATCGTTACAATATCGTAACTTTATTGTGTACTGTAATTTTCCAATTTTTCATTCCATTAACTTTTTCTTAACATATTAAGAACTGAGAGCACATTACGAACAACTTCACACTCTGCAGATGTAGTCAAGCACAGTGCAATGGACTACTTCAAAATAAGAGCTTCCCTTACATTTGAGACTTTTATTATCTTATATCTGTCACAGGTGCAACAATTCTTTTTCAAAAAATTTAAATAATACATTTTTAGGATTTTTGTGTCTTAAGAGCTAATAAATAAAACAAATGTTGAATGTGCCCACAATTTACTGAAACATTAAATGAAGCATAGATGGAGTTCAGAAACATATGTTTGATATTTCCAGACACAGTAGGTGTCTCCAGGACCAGATTTTGCCATGATGACACACACACACACAGACTGTGACGGCTGGAAAATGGAACTCCTGAAAACATCCAACAACCCCACTGTTTGGCCAGTCAACGTCAATTAGTTCGCTTGCAGCCCACTAACCACTGGGATGGCCAGATGGGAAAAAAAATCATATCAACTATATAGATTTATCTTCTTTTGTGGCCAGCTCATTGGAAATGAGTGACACTGCTAAAGGGCAAGATGGTACATGGTACACAATCTCTTTAGTCATTGCTCATACTGTACATTGTTACCCCATTACCTTTGTCATTATCATCACTGCTCACCATCTATTTCCTGGCTTAAGTGTTTTCTCTCCTCCTCCTTACTCAAACACTGTGTTCCTTCCATTTTAAACTATCATCCTTTACCTCCTACTGCCTCTGCTCTGCCTCCCTTCGTCTTGTAAGAATGTTTTCTCTTGATTTCTATTGAAGAAACACACGTTTTACAGGGGCAGAGTGCTGACCTCAAGGATGAATTTTTTCTTGCTTTCATTCTTTGTTTGCTTCTGCAGGGGCACAGGGCAACCTCCAAACAAAAGAACTAAATTTCATTACATTGCCGTTATAATTGAAGCGGCTTCATTGATGCGCATGAACTCCAGCTGTCCCCACGACTGAACCTATAGAGTGCGAGCCAAGATCAATTATGAAGAGCAGAGAATGATGAAAACAAAAATCAAAAATATAGATCCATGCAGTGGAAGATTTTTGCCTATTTGTTTTGCACTCCACATGCCCTTTTTAAATCAATTTAGTCTTTTCTTTATGTTTTTAGCAGAGGATTATTATTGATTGAGTCAGGGTTGATGGAAAGTAATGCAACAATATTCATAGTATCCTTCTTTTGCAAGTGACTTTGTGCCTATTGTGGATTTTTCAATATAGAGTGTGTTGCAGCTTGTAATTTGGCCTATACATTTTGGTAAAGTGGCAATCATTTTTTGTAAACAAATAGAAACTTTGCTGGGGAATCTCAAATGTAGCTTTTTGCTAATGTTACTGTATGGATAAAGGAAAACATATTGACATCAAATGCAGTTCATAAAGTCTGTGACATACAAAATAGCATACAAATCACTTGGGTTGGTAACAACAAGCTAACATCTCTGTGATTGGCTGATGTTCCATTTAAAAGACAAGCAAAAATCAGACAGCCAATCAGAAGTCTAAAGAGCAAGTGCTATGAGCCAGTCAGAGTCCTCTGCTGACTTCACCATGAGTGTGACAGAGACCAAAGCTGGGGCACGCAATCAGTAACAAGAATGATACGAGGACAGCAGTAACAAAATAATGGGGGAAGAATATGAACATACAATCTATTGTAGCTAACTAGAGGCTGGCTAGAGGGACTCACTCTGGAAACTCTGTTTGACTAACTTTTCCTTATTTCTTTTCTTACTCTCCCATTTTCATATTCACAGCCTTTTCTCCTCCTCCTGCCCTGAACACACTTAATCATGATCCACCTGGTTCCGATCATTCTAGCCCAAAGGGAATCCCCGAACCAACTTTCCCATTATCTTATTATAAACTAAGTTTCCAATCCTTGATTCATTAGTTCATGCAATCACATAGAAGAACATCTCTGGGAATTGCAATGTCCAAGTAAGGTATGAAATCAAACTTTTTCTGACCTTCATCCATAGTTGTACCGTTTTTTTTCCAAATAAGACTTTTGTGATTTTCTCTCAGGGAGGCCCAAAACAAGGAATTTGTAAGTAGTATTACCCCCATTTTACCTCCTTCTGAGCACCTGCAGGTAGCAGTAATGAGGATGATACTGTCCATTTTCCAGTGTGATGGTTGATGGAATTATAGATTTTCAAATGTTTTAGTTCTTGTTTAATTGTAGTGTGTGTTGTGGATTCAACACACACTACAATTAAACACACACACACACACACACACACACACTCGGGGGGACAACTCTTTCCCCATCATCATTGTGTATTGTTTTGTGTATAATTATATGGTGAATCTAGTATTTCTAGCAAGTCCTAAATTTGCTGAGTTGACACATGCTAAATTTGCTAATACCAGGATGTCTGTCTTCCAACAGTCATATTTTATATATAAGACACAGAGACAGGCCACTGCAACACCTGCAGCATATCTGAGATACTAGTGCGGATGATATTTGAAGTGAAATACCAAAGAGTAATCCCTAATATTACTTTTGATAAAAATCTCTATGCACACTGATCACTTGTCCACTACACAAGCCCAAATTAAATTTAGTCATACATGACTGCAGTAGAAAACAGAAAAGATCACAACCTTGATTATGTACTGTTTGAAGATGGCTACAAAGTCCATGGCTGATAATCATCTTTATTTGTTCCTCTTGAATTTTCAATTATGAATGCAGTATGGTCACTTTCCTTTTGAGATTCACCACAAACAGGGAAAATACCAATTAACATTCTCTTTTATGGAGACCATAATGGGATGGGATTCTGATTTTGCTGGCTGACAAAAGAGTTGAAGCGATTCTAGCTTGCTAGAGGCTTCCCGAGATGTGTTGGGAGCTTGTGGCATTGCAGACTCTGTGGAGAAACATTTGGTCTTTTTTCACAGTGTGCCCCAGACATGGATAGGAACTCAAATCTGAGCTGAAGTCTGAGAGTGTCCAGTTCTGTGACATTACGATGGCATTTCTGTTCACAAATGATGTACTCCCTTTTGCTTAACAGACTGTGATATCCTGTGTGCAGCGGAGCATTTTGCTGCTGAATTTCAAACAGTATCAGCTCTGCTTCCTTCACAGAAAAGGGTCATCTGCCAGTTAGATAAAGCAGCTGCATGAATTCAGCAGCAATAGTGGACCACGGCGGCAGAGAGTGCAGCCACAATGCATAAATCCTTATTTACCAATCAGTTTTTATTTTGACCTTCACCTTGTCCGAGAGCTTTGGGTAGTGACCAAATTAATAGGATTATGGATTCAAGCAGCCAAAATGAGGTTTCTCCACACGCTGACTGGGCTCGGTATGCACGATACAGTGAGGAGCCAGGCAGTCCAGAGGGCCTCGCATTTAAGCTCCCGCTCCTCTGCACTCGGAGGAGCCAGCTGATGTTGTTCAGCACCTGGTAGGGATGCCAACTCCTCGTGTGTCCCTTTTAATGTATACCAACCACGGTTGACTGAGAGGACAGCCCAGGGCAGACCTGTGACTTGCTGGCGAGGCTTAGTGGAGGGGCTTCCACCTGGCATGAGAGCTCACTGGGATCCAAACTGCAAAAACTGCTGTTACTGCAAACACAATCTGGAAGAAAATACCGTTCTCAGCTTACTACTTAATTGAGGTTATTTTGCTGCTGCTTGTTGTTTGCTTGAAGAAAAAAAAAATAAAAGGTGAAAAATAATTAACTGCATGCCTGATTACAGGACCTGATTAGCAATGCCCATATTTGGCTATTGAAATATAATATGACTAGCTTTCATGGTATATATGAATTCTGACTGACCACAGAGGGATCTCTTTTTATCTGATCATTCAATCCAATATTCTTTTAAACCCGGCCATGTATACTGCTCTCAAGCCATTGAACTTGAACTTGAATGAAATTGATGCAAAAAAAAAATGTCAGGCATTATGTTTTTACTAGTGGAAAATACATTTACTATGACCAGTGAGCATACTTGGTCCTAAAAAAGTATTGCCAAGGAAAGCAAATTATTTATTTTTGATTGTGTTCAACGGCTGGATAATACAAATATTGTGGTTGATGCTTCCAGGTAACTCTCTTATCACAGCTAAGCTGCTATACATATTTAACAGCAGTGCCACAGCTATAAGCAGATGTATTTGTCCATCAAACATGAACAGTTCTGCCCAAAGAACCTTTTGCTTTGTTTAATGTATTTTTTCTGACTGTTGATGATATAACCAATCGTACTACTAACCCATTATAACTCTTTATGTAAATACGAATGCTCTGTTTGTCTGCAGTTATTCTTTCACATGAAAGGTCACAGTGGCCTTATTTTACTGCTGAGCAAATTGCAAATAGAATATCACTGTAAGCCCTGAAATTCCAGAATTATATACCAAAGAGTGCGCACTTGATAATGACAGTAAATTACTGAATAATACAGAATTAAGAGACAGCTGTATAATTCCCTCTTCTCTTAGAAGATGAACACAGGTACAGTACGTCTTGAATAAGGTATGGATCAGGGAAATGACATCCTTCTGTGGTGACATCTTGATGTTCAATATGGAACAGACCTTAGGGTATGTTGCTCGTGGCATGCACAGTGCAAAGTGAATGAGGGATGAAAGGTAAGTGGTTGCGTAAGTGTGGACTGAAACTGTCTTTCTTGTGGCAGAGTTGGCTGATGTACATTTCATAAGCCCAATGGAAGCACAGTCACAGGAATAGGCTACAAATGGCACTTGTAAGTGTTGTGTGAGTTATAAGTAGGTCAGTTTATTTAATGGTGCTCTCCACCTGAAAGTTACATTAAATCTCCAAAAGCTGCTTGTGACATGCTGTAATATACGACTGCGATGCACACAGGTGCTGTCGCAGTGTTTTCTGCCTGAACAAAGCTCATCTTCACTAATAAGACTGAGCCCTGAAAGATCAAATAAATCAATATTAATAACTGGTAGACACATGACTCAATACTAAGAGATGCATGAACTTTACTCTCATTGAGTCAGAGAGCAGAGGGTACCCTATATGAGATAAAGTCAGTGGTAATCCCCAGTATTATTATTGTCTATAAATACAACCCGAGACTTAACATTCAGCTTAAACACTTTATATATTGGCTAACCGGAGCCCTTTGATAGGAGACGTCCTATACGAGATAAATATGACGTAATCTGTTATAATAATACACAAATATAGGATTTACTTATGGCTTAACCCTGTGATTGAAAAGAAACAAAGTCCTTTATGAGAAAACACAAAAGTAATTTACTGATTTAATACTCTGGAATAAGCTTTGGAAGTATATTATGACACATTGCACAGAAATAAATACCCATGAGGATTTATTGTTGTGAAATACTCCTTTGCTTCATCCATATAAATATAAATTGTTGTCTGTTAAACAGTTACATGTGTTTTGAGACCTATTTCATTCATCTATTCACATGTGGTTTCAATTCAGATTTTGTCTTACTCTGCTTTTGTGTGCAGTTTCACATACATTACATTGTACTGTATTTTAAACTACCCAATTGCTCCTCTATGGCTGGTAATAGTGAGACATTGTATTGATCTCTGCAGGGAAATTGACTCTCCACATGCATACAGAGATCAGAGTTCATGGTCAGCTATAAGCCTGACAGGAAGTGGCTAGAAAAAGGACCTCAGTAGGAATGTAAATGCCAATATCCTGTGGTGGTCTCTTTATCCATGCTGTTGCCAGAAATAAAAGGTATTTAAATAGGGGCTGTATTCACATTAGGACTGTGTGATGAAGAACAAAAATAACCTGTACTGCACAGTGAAAAGAATGGGATATTGCTTAACCCTTTTGTTTGAATATAGAACATGATGGCTGTTGCGATGCGAATAATGTCCTCTGTTGCTGCAGCGTCTCTGCAGTAAAGATCTTTGACTTAATACTGTGACCCCGCCCCCACATTTGAGGACCATGGATGACCTATATCCTTTATGGGATAACCAGATGGTATTTATTTCATCTTTTGAGTTATTACTGTACTTCAGTAATGGCCTGTAACATCACACTATAACTGTTGACACCACATGTTTTTTGATCCTGACCCCTGAGAACAGTGCCGGAAAACATATTCTACTGCTGAGAGGCAAACTTGATTTGTATGAAAATAAATTAATTCATGAAATAATTAATGAACTTAAATGTATGTCATAAACATACATGTGTATGTCAGTGAATTACACAATGTCTATTTTGTCTCTTTTTGTCACCTCAGGTGCGACCTAGATTATTTTTCTCTCAATATGCAAATCAAGATTGATGGGACATTACTACAAGAGCTATCTGAGCCAATCACAAATCTGGAAAGATCCATAAGCATTTTAATTGCAACCCATGGTTTGCATATTGAAGGTAAAATAAATGAGGCGACAGCCCCAAAGGAAAATCCTGACATGGGGAAAGTGCTTTGATTACTTTGGAATTAAATTACACTTGATTATATTTCTCAGTTTACTGTAGTACGTATATGTTCATTTTACCTATTTATTTATCAATTTATTTGAACATTTTACTCATATCCTCATTAGTCATTTGTTCTTTTTTTTATTTTTCTATTTAAATGTTTTGGTAATGTCACAGATCAGGATTAAAATCACCAAGTACATTTAATGCACCATAAAATATTATGATTAACAATGCCCAGTAAAAACACTGAAGCACAAGCTTAACACCAGCCACATCGTGACAGCAGGGACTTTAACAAAATAGTAGTAGATTCAACAACCATAGATAAACGCTGTTCCAATACACTCAAACTGCTTATGGATACAATGACTCAGTAAATGCAGCGTATCAAATGATAATTCTTTCTCTAACACCAAGCTGTATCACTCTTTATAAAATTGGCGCTCTGAAGCAGCACAATGAGCCATTCTGAGGACGTCTTTATCAGAGTTTAATACCCGTAAAACTTTTGAAGCTGCCGTTGTTTCATAAGAAGTGTCTTTATGAACTGGGGAAGTTATTGACCCCATAACTCTAATCTCTGTCTTCCTCCTCCCCCCATGCTGTTTCCCATTCCAACAGAAAGAGATAATCTGGGCAGAGATTATTGTGAGATTAGTTGTGTCTACTGTATATTGTGTGTGTGTGTACTCTGTTGAGGGCAGCTAGATTATGGCTAGAACGGATGCAAGGGATGAACTGAAGGAGAACGAAGGGACAGGTGGGCAGATTCACATCAAACACAGATATATAGTCCGCCTGAAAGAGACAGGAAAAAAGATATAGACAGGAAGGCTCAAGACAGACAGTGACATGTGGCTCTGCCTGAATAAGGCTGAGAGGTTGTCAAGTTGACTGCCATTTAAACAGAAATGTATGTTTATATATCTATAGAAAGCACAAACCATACAGGAAATATGTTGCATATTTTTTTAAGATTTTCATTTTTCTATACCAAACAGCATTGTACAATGCTAAGCCAGTGCCAGCTGTCCTGAATTAGCACCATACACATAAGAATCCCAATATAAAGCACCTTTTAAACAGTAAAAGTCAAACATCTGAAAGAGGAGAGGTGCTTCAAAATGCTATCCGAAACAATATTGACCTCATTAAGCTGAAAAGGTATCAGCCACAATGGGACCGATCCACATTACATGAAGTTTCTTTGTCAATGTCATAATAAAAGGTTCACTGTTTATACTATCAGTTGCATTCATTCAGTGACGAAAAGTTGCAACTCTGTTTAAAAAAAAAAAAAATAGTCTTTCTTTTTTTGCGCCAGCCAACAGCAATCTCTGGCCTAATGTAACCATACATACAATTATGCAAATAAGTTCCACTTAATAAAGTTTAAAGACTTCATATTTTGGTCTTAGAAGAGTATGTGATATCAGCAGAGAGTTGGTGTCGGAATCAGTATCAGGGGAAGAAAAAGTTGGATCCATGCATTCCTACTTCACAGGGGAAGTGAATTCTCCCTTCTCTCTATCTTTGATATACCAGGACAGTTTGGCTTGAGTAATCCTGGTCCCTGGTTAAAAATAAGTTGATTGTTGAGTAATTGCCTTCACCTCAATTTTTGAAAACTCTTGAACGAGACAGTACTCCAGAATTTCTGACAGAGATGAAGAAATACTTTTGTTTCTCAACGAAATTTGCAGCAATTCTTTAACCAACTGTCAGACTGACATTTCCAGGTTGCATATTGGTCAAATATTGTGTTATGTGCTGTGTCTTTGTGTCATGCAGGCAGGTATGTGTATTTTCTCCACTGCCAATCTCACATCGTCTGAAAGGGCAGCAAAGAGGGCCTGGAGTGTCTGCACTGAAGTGAACGCTATACATCAACTGCTGAAGTGTAATGAAATAAAAATGATGTAGGTATCATTGACACCTTGGTAAAATGCTCCCCTGGTCATAATGATAGACAGCTGCATAAAGATAGACAAAGAGAAAACACAACATATTTTTAGAACCAGAACATAATTTGAAGTAACTGTTTCAGAATGATTTCCCACTCATAGTTTTGTCCTTTTGTCCTTTTTCCCATTTAAGTTTGATGGCGACTACGAATAAAACTATCAAGCAATTGTACATAAAGACATCTGAATTCACACATAGTTCCAAATTAAAACATTTAATTGGCCAACTTCAAGGCAATGCGTACATGTTCAGCATTTATTCATGAATTGCTAATTACTAATCTATGAATGAGCAACTGACTAAGCTCAGTCAGTTGATAATATGTGATAATAAGTACACATCTGAGCATGGTTACATATTGTAGCATTGGCCCATACGTACACATACAAACTCGCACACACATCCCTTTGCTATCTGAACTGTCCTGCCCTTGTGAATTAGTAATGTGTTTAAAACATATTGATAGACACTTACGCAGGTTTCTGTAGCTCTAAGTAAATAATGTGCATGGTCAAACACACACATACATACACATATACACACACACACACATTGACAGTCATAACCAAGCAGGGGGAAATGCCAGTCTCTTTGTCAAGCAGAAGAGCCTGACAGAATCAATTAGCAGGCAGGGAGAATGGAGAATACTGAATTCAATTAAACTGACAGCTTTCCCCATAGGCACACCACTCACTGGGCCATTATTCAACCAAACTGTGTGTTTGTGTGTATGAAAAAGAGAGAGAGGGAATGAGAAAGACAGACAGACTGAGAAGAAGTGTGTGTGTGTGTGTGTGTGTGTGTGTGTGTGTGTGTGTGTGTGTGTGTGTGTGTGTATTTATCTTGAGGATGAACTCATTTCTATCCATCCGCCCTGAGGTCAGATTGCTCTGTTTGAGATTTAGACCGACATAAACACTGTCAAAACCTCATCCCTCCTTCAGCCGTCCCCAGCAAGCAACGCATAGTTCCTAATTCAAAGAGCAGCTCTGGTATCAATACATTGGATTCATAGGACACATGAGCATGAGTAGGAACACAGCTTTCCAACACTGGCCTACAAGAGAGCAGATTTTTCTATCAGTCTTAATTATAGCCATATGTGCAGTCACTGGCAGGGATGTTTTTAGGGTTTCAGAGCAGCATTTACAGAGCCATAGTAAGGGAGTCCAGGGGCATTCACCCATGGAGAAAAACATATATAACATTTCAAAATCAATAAGGTGAATACATCTGCCATCATACATAATGTATGTAAAAAGGAAACAGCACAATAGCTGAGTCTAGGTGGGTGTGTGTGGAGGTTGCACTTGATTGTTGGTGTTATTATTGTATCCCTGAGCACTTTGTTCTATCCATCTGTAATGTGGGTCGCCTTAGCAAGTTTTGTAGTTGGTTTTTTAAAGTAATTTATTCGTAATGTAAGAGTGTTATGGTTGCTGTTTATGTTGGGTTTTGTCCGTCAATTTCCATAAGCACTGAGTTTATTTCTGAAAAGACACTGAAGTAAATTATCAGCAGTCCGAACAGACCTGCAGAGGATTATAGAGTGCAGTCTGGCTTATCTGTCACTCTGCCTGGACTGAATAATGAACAGAACCTCCACTGTTATCTCTCTTCATCTCTGTCCTTGTCTCATCTGTCACTCCACGGATAAACAGAGAGTAATGCTATTTAAAACAAAGTGTTGGTACACTGATTGGGAAAAGGAACCTTTTTTTTTGTACTATTTTTAACTATTACTGAGTGACTGGAGTCACAGGAGGCATCTTGTTTACACTACTCGGATATTATGTTGACTTCAGTAAAACAGAATGTTGTTTTTTAAATAATTTGATATACATATATAAACAATGGGAAGTTTAGCTTGAATAAACATACATTATTTGAAAGCAAACAACACACCCTGCTGTGTACACATGACATCCAGCAATATGCAAAGTTTTTAGATAACTGCAGTAAGGAAACTCCTGAAACCAGTTTACCAGTTTTTGTTATTTCTGTCTGTAAACCGGGAGTAAGCCATTTGTCAGACAGTCACACTTAGTTGTCACTTAGTTTCACTTCTTTCATAGATATACTCTAAGTGAATGGGTTTTTTTATGTGCAAAAAAACCATTGTTGTGGTTTTCATACCAGAACTCCCTTTGAACATTTATAATTGGCTTTACTTCCTCTAAGAAATGCTATAAGAGACAAAAACATGTTGTATAATGGTCCAATTTTAGTATTTTATCTAGAGAAAGACGTCTTGCACTTAACTACGTTTTAAGAAGATCTGGGAAGACGAAACAGAAGGCAGTACACGGGGACAAAAAGATCTCCAAACTGCAGTTGGTGGCGTCTGATTAAAGATCAAAAAGCCCAGCGTAAACAACAACCTAGCCTTTCCTCGGGATGCAGTAAGGTATTGATTGATGCACCATTAAAAATTATGAGTAAAGATCCCAGCAACGCTGGGCTGAAATGATTCCTTGTCTAACTAAATTGCTTAATATCATGGATGCTAATTCTTTGCATAGAGGCTTCTGTAGAACACGCGATTACTAAAATAATCGATAGCTGTAGCCCTACAGCAGCGACAAGAATGCTTCCTCACTGAGAAAATAATTGCGAGAACCATCAAGGTTTTCTTAGAGCATTTGTACAAATGCTGTTATTCGTCGCATAATTCCCAAAACACAGAAAGTGAAGTCACATGGCTATCCAGAGCTTTTCAACAGCACTGTCCATGGTGCTGAAGAGGATGACAAATTAAATTTGGTCTGATGTCTTATGTAACTGTTTAAAAGCAGTACACATACACTAAAATATAGAAAACATACAATAAATCGATACCATTTCCATATTCTCATAACAGATCGCTGTTATTTGTCGCCCTAACAAGCCAATTGTTTACACAACAGTGTTGGCTATTGTGATTGCTTTAATCTTCCAGCAAGTTAGTGTTCTGTTAAATACTGTACTTTCTGATCCTTTTTAAATTGAAGCTTTTTTCTTATAATTTAATCAAAGTTTCCAAACAACTAACTATTGGATATTCTGTACAAATCACAAATGCTACATTCAGTACCAAATATTGATCTAGAGACGTACATTAAAAGCTGTCCTGCTGCGCTCCCCTTTGGTCCTCCAGTGAGTCACCACTTACAATTCAAATGCTTTGTAACCTTATGGTGGACTGTCATGTTTTTTGAGATTAGAAAGTGGATATAGTCACGTTATGTTTTTTCATTGATTATGTACATTTATACTTACAAGGTGTTGAACATCCAGTTCCTGTCAGGGTCTCAAATGTACTTTTCAATCATGCTGATTTAGGTACTTAACACACATTCATGAATAAGGCAAGTATAGGGCTGACATTAATAACTCAATCACAGACAGTTATATCAATCATGACATTTGTATGGAAATTGTTAAAGAAAGGGAGAAAAATACTGCTAAATGCTGAGCACTAATGTCCAGAGATGTATAGAAAATGTGAAACAGGTGCTTCCTCCGTATGGCAAGACATATTCTGAGCTGCTTTCCATGCAGGTTGTTTGTCTTTCTGCTAGTCGCTATAACTTTGGCCATTTTATGTGCTTCTCTGGGTTCTAAGTAATAAAACTGCTAGTCCAGAGGTGCGTTGTATTTCTTTTGAATCATCCTCTCGTTCATTTCTGCTGTCTTGTTCCATGCAAGCTTGTTATGGCTTATGATTGTTTGAATTAAAGTTGGATTTTTTTTTTATCTGCAGTAATACAGGGGATGAAATACAATACGAGTGATGCCACCCAAAGGATTTAAAACACCACAGTTAAATGTTATGTTCTGATAAGATATAGAGACAACATGGTGTGATGCGATGTAACTGATATATTGCAACCACTTTCATTGCCACAATTGTAACTAACTTTGAGGCAATCTTCTATGTTTTTCCTCTGTCTAACTTTCTCTACCTGCCTGTCTCCCTCTACATGTCCAATTCACTTTGCAGGGTCTTTTTTCACACTGTCACAAGCAGCAGTAGAATATGTTGCTATTTTTGTGACCTTGAAACGCACAGGATTGAAGAACAAAATGGCAGTTGCATGCAAATAAGGTTGCACTTGCAAGGTGCTACTATTCTTTTGTGAAGCACTTGCAAGGACCAAGTCTCATCTTTTATAATTTAGTGATTTCGGACTGCTGGCGTGAAAGGAGGGCATTCTAGAAATGTGCAACAGCGACACAACAATGCTAAATAATGTAAGTAAATAAGAGTGATAACAGTAATCTCAATAAAACAGAATCAAATAGGCTCTCTGTACTCCTGGACAGTGACCACAGGGCATTGGTATTCACTGTGGATATGTATTTGCATGTATCTCTCAACCAGTTCACAGCTAAACCAGCTAAACCAAGTATTACCAAGTCTGCAACTCTTCCTGTCTGTCTCTCCTTGTTTGTAAGTAATATTGACACACACACACACACACACACACACACACACACACACACACACACACACACACACACACACTTAACCAGTTAGCACTTAAACCAGCTGTGATAGGTTAGATTTTCAAGAGCGACAGCCAGATTTCCTCCCATTTATCAAAACTATCGATCCATAAACCACACATGGTCCATCAACCACAGAGAGGGAGAGAAAAGAAAGAGAGAAACAGATACAAAGGCAGCGAGATAAAGAGAGGAGATTAAATTAATTTAAAGTGCAGAGTTGACAGTGGGAACCATGTACTAAATGTAGCACATCTATCATAGATTCAATACAGAAAGGAAGAGAAGGAATGAGAAAAATAGAAGAGAAGAAGTGTAGAAGGGGAAACGAGGGAAAAGGGGAAACGAGGGAAAAGGGGAAACGAGGGAACATAAATGTAGAAGACAGAGAGAGAGAGAGAAATGAAATATTATGAAATGAGCGGTGTTGACACTAGGGAGCTTGTATTTAGTTCAGCTGGCGGATTAAAGCCTAATTTTACATCCATCTAAGTGGGCCATAAGGGGAGAAAGTGGGGCCGATGCTGATGCTTGTTAATGGCTTAAGAGTCTTGTAAGGGCTGGGATAGACTTTGAGTTCAATGACAAGTTGTACTTGATAGATGCAGGAGGTTTTAGGGGCTCAAGAAAAACACGTTTTCAGTTCAATACTGTCAAGCAGAAGATCCAGGCCTACTAAACCCTTCAGTTTTAATGTAGTGCTGGTGATAAATGAAAACCGCATAACTCCCAATTTTGATCATGTTTTACTTTCTCGCTTTAATTGAATGCACCGTCCCTCCTGTGTTGAGTAAGGTCCCTTAGCCGAGGCCCAGCAAATCCCACTTTTTTGTTTTTGTCTGCCACTTATGAAGTCTATATGGTCAATGGTACCAGACAGTATATATATGGAATATGTCATGTAATCTGATTCTCTGAATATTTCTAACGGTGGAATAGTGTTTTAGAAATAAATTAGTAAAACATATCCCGCCATGGTAGCATGATACTCTGTATTTGGCAGGTGGCAAGTGCAAATGTCATTCCATGCCTGGAAGTATGCATGAGATAAAAAACAAGTACAAATCAAAGAAAACAGAGATACACATAATGTGTGCATAGAGAGCATTTATGGGGAGTTAAAAAAGAAAAACAAAGAGCATGAAGTAAAAATAAAGGAAGGAGAGAGTTTTCCGTCTGGTTGAATATTTCAAACAGTAAAAAAAACACATTAATGTTTATGTTCTGCGCTGAAGGGAGCTGGCTTAGTTACATGTTTACACTCTCACGCATACAGTGCTTGCAAATGATCTACTTGGCTTATGCAAATGCAGTGTCAGCAAATGCAATAACACTATTAAACCAAAAAGCATCCAAACAGACCACAACAAAGACCTCTGTACACACACGCTCAAAACAACACACACTCATTTGCAAACACCTGCCTTTACATAATTAATACACATTCCACTCAACATTATGCACCCTCAGACATAAAAGAGCCACTCATGCATGCATGTACACAAACCATGAGATAGATCAGCCATTATTAGGCTGTATACTGGTCTGTGTGCGGTAGGCACTGACATAGACATAGACATATACATGACCACACATTCACAAATGAAAATTATGAGCACAGCCAGTGAAGTAAGGAGTTAGTTGGTTATGATTATTCTCTTCTGCAGGCTAATGCCTCTCTCTCTCTCTCTCTATCCCACTCTTACATCTTCTCTGTCCTTGGTCTTTGCATCTCATTGTTTATAAACCTCATAATAAGCACTCACACTTTTTCAATGTGACCCAGGTTTCCATCCAAATGTGTCACACATTTTAAACAAATTTCTAGAAAATCTGCAAAAGAAAATGTGAATGAATGCTTGTTTCCATCCACTACCAATATGAGATTATTAAGACTTGGTTCATCAAGATAAGAAGTAGGTACCCCTAATCCTCCTATGGAAAAAACGTTAAACCATTGCAAAAGAATAGGGCGCAACACGATGATGTAATTAAAAGAGCACCGGTCAGAGCTGCAAAAACAATGTAGAAAACTGGATGTAAATATGACATTTGTTTATTTCATGTTCCTCATGATGTATTATTGTGAGGAAGGTTGCATCATATCTTTTTTGGGCTATGAGGTTTTAATCCGCCGCTATATTGTCTCTCTTCAGTAAAGCAGAAGCGTCATCATTTATTTGCTAATTCAGTTTCCATCGCACTTGGTCACATCTTGCTTTTATGAATACTCTTCCACCTCAACCAAAACTTTTTTTGGGTCATTGCAAGATTCATTCAAATTCTTTGGTGTTTCCACTTAGTTTTTTTATGCGCAAATTGAAAATGTGCATAAAAACAGGTGGATGGAAATGAACCTAATGACAGTGAGTTTTGGTCTTGCTGTTGTTGTGTGTGTGTGTGTGTGTGCGCGTGTGGGTGTGTGTGTGGTGATTATTTAAGAGCTGGTCATTACTGTAGCTTCCCGCTGTGTGAAAAACAAAGAGAAAGACATAAGGCAGAGATGAGAGAGGAGATAGAGAGAGTTATAGACAAAGTAAAAGAGAGAGTGTAGCAAAGGAAGGAGGAAAAACAAAAAGACAGACATGAAGTACAGTGAGAGAAGAATACTCGCCTCAGTATTTAATGACAGATGCCACACATGAGCGTCACACACATTCAGCACACATCCCAGGGGAGTATAACACACTAAAATGGGCCAATTAGAAGAGACCGCTACTGAGACATCGGCCTATTAGCAGTGACGGGACGCTGTTTTCAACAATTAAGAGTGATTGCTCAGTGCCCATGTGAGGCCATTAACGCAGGACACGAGAGACACATAAAATGCTTAGGTTTGAATAAACACAATCAAAATCAACTTGCCTCTAACATGAAGATTGCCCGACATTTTAGCACTTCATGCCCACTGGCACTTTCTCAGCAGCAACATACAAAGATTCCACATTTTAACACAGAGGCGACAAATAATAAGGGCTTCTATTTATCGCCAACTGTGAAGGACAATTAAGCTGTAAAATACAGCCTGCCTTTCAATAAAGAGAAGCTAAAATATTAATTGAGTCATCATTTGCCAAATTCAGAGCTTGTAAAATAGACAATATATTTGTATTTATCTTCTTCTAAACTGGTTCGACAGGTTATGTTCTCATATGCTCCAGTATTTTTTTAGAGGTGCCTAAAGAAACTGAGGACATCTTGTAACATGTGTTACAGCTCTTGGTAGGCTTCGTATTAAATGTTAATTTCCAAAATACAAGGTAATTTGCTTTCTGGTTTAAAAAGTTGTATTTCCCCACCACAGCACCACAGTATGGTTACATAATACCTTAAAGAGGTAACATATTTCGATACAAGAAAGTTTAATGTACGATCAAAGTCTTAACCAATATTGTGCGACCGTGTTTTATGAACAACCCCATGTCAACACTACAATGTATTTTTCTACCATACTGAGAAACATAACGCTGGCACTATTAAACAAATTAATACCTGAATCAGTGCAACTGTTGAAACAAGATACTGGTCATATTGTTTTCCAGAAAGGCGCGTGTTTGACATCGGCATGTTGTCATTTAGACAAATGTATGGGCAGATTTATTTCATTGTCGCTCTAATGATATTTTTATGACATACCAACCAGCACCACCTTTGTACACTGCTGACACAGTTTCTTGATCTTCAGGTGGCATTGTTGGCAGGTGTTGGAATTTTTGTCAATATCTGTCAATCAATCTAGAAGTTATTAAGATATTTCAGTCCGGACCAAGGTGGTGGACTGACAGACCGACATTGTAATGCCACAGTCCCATATGCCATATAGAGGTCACTTCCTAATATATTAATCACAACTGCTTTTAATTTATTTTAAACAAAAACAATATTGTAACCTAGTAAGAATGTACCAGGTTTCAATGTGATGGGTGATAAGGCAAACTGCCAATATGTAGTTAGTTGCATGTACTTTTATGTTGTCAATCTCATCCTGAATATTCTGGAAATAAAAGATGAACTTCCTTTACTTCCGTCTACATTATCCGTGGCTGGCTTTTCCATAATTGGGACAGCTTGCTTTGTTCATGACTTGGCATTATGCTCTCTTAAATTATTCATTACAATAAGAAAAAAGCAAAGGAACACAATACAAAGATAGTTCTAGGCACAAAAGAGTTGTTAGAGCCCCAGACAGCCCATTGTCTGGGCATCTTTCCAAACTCAGTCAGCCAGTTCTGTGATAGTGCTGGTCACCAGAAGAGCACCATTGCCCCTTAGTTTACAAACATACAGACTACTTCTCAAACCCAAATAGATTTTTTTTTTCACTGACACTAATCCTGGAGGAAAATCACATATCCATAGCACAAAGGCACAAGACAATGGCATACAGATACCACTGATATTCAAGGCCTGAGGAAGACGTGAACACTCAGCAACTGTTTGGCCCAATCTCAATCTCCACACTCACAGGCTCACAGACTTTGAGGCGCGCTCCCGCAAAGTCCGTGAGGTTTTAGTTCTGTCCCACTGTCAAAATCTACGAGTGTTTGAGGGCTTTCTCACAGACACTTTCAACCATTTATGAACCCTTTCCGTAAGTCAGCATTTGATGCCAACTTTGCCCAAGGGAATTACCCACAATTCATTGTAATGTGTCGTTAAACACGGGATAAAAGGTAAACAAAAAAGGATGGCACGTGGGCGTTCAGCCCGGCAAGTTACATGTACTCAGAAACATTAAGGATTAAAGATGGAACATAAAAACACATAAAATCAGAGGATATTTATTTATTTATTCATCAAATATTTCATTTTGAGCCTGGAAGACACTCAAATCAGGGAGTAAAAAGTAGTATTACTTATTCGAGGTGTGTGTCTTCTAAAGTTCAATATAACTCTTGATGTATGTGCAAGTGTGTGTCTATGTGCAGACCCTCTCCTGTTTTCACTTAAGTTGTTCCACCTGCATCCCTCAGTCTCAATGAAGAAGGTAGGTTGCTGTGTTCAGGAGGTTGGTGATTCAGATGTCTCAGATGCAGTGTCTCAAAGCAGGTCCTCTGTGTGGAGCTGAGGCAGGGTCCTCCCACCTAATGAGGCATCATTCCCTCCTCCACCCTCCCACCTTATTTTCCTTTTCACCTTTATTTCATCTTTCTTTTATCTTCCACTCTCCCTCCACCCGTTGTCTCATCCCTAACCTGCTCCCTATCCTCTCTCCCACTCTTTTCATCTCGCTGCATGCCCTTCCACACTCCACTGTTTTCTTCAGTTTTCTTTCAGTTTTCCCAGTCACTCTTTTTCTCTCCTTTCCTCTTCACCTTCTCCTCTTTTCTCTTTCATCTGTCCTCAACTCTAACCTGTAACTCCTCCCTATGTTTCTTACATCTCGCTCCATGTACTTTCCACGTTGCTTCTCACTCATCCTCTGCCTTATTTCCCTTCTCTGCCTTGCATCTCAACAGTATGAAAGTTAATGAATAAAAGAGGAGTGTAAATTAATGTATGCATTTCTTTGAAGTTATTGTAAGTCAGTACAGATAAGACCATCAGGCGAATGCTTAGAAAATGTTTATGTAAACGAGGATCAAAGGACACTGGAAGCCATACGTGTCTGCTCGATGTCATTTGGAAAATGAAGAGATGGCGTTGTTGGGAATACAGCTCAAAAATGACATCTAAATGCCAGGCAGGCATCGACATGATAAGCAAGACTATACATATTGTTCATTATCAGCATTGCACGAATGGAAAAGTTAAACAAAACTATTGGAAATGCATCCCTTAGTTGAAGAAGATATGTATTTACATCTGCGAGCTTGTATGTGGGTTGCAAAGCTATTATAATGACTCGGTTTTATGGGAGGCTTAATCAACATTTGGAATGTAATGACTGAGATGTTGGGCAGAATAAATCATAACAGCGCCTTTTAATAAATTAACAAGGTCATGATTCAAGTTTATTACCATGGGTGAGCCAAAACATTTTATGATTGGGAAAAGGTAGATAATTAAATATGAAGCACAACAACAAAATTGCTCGGTTCAGCTGTTTTTAATTATACTTTAACACACTGACATTTGAGTGAAAATCATCCGAAATTGAATATCTGAACACAGGTGACTAACAGAGAATGTGTAGGTTTGTATTGACGAATCTTCTGAGCATCACCACCTTCCATTCCTGTTGGAATCAATTCACTATGGCAACCTACATCTCCATATACCATGGATTAGGCAGATGTTATGAATAACCATTAACGTTAAGTGTTCTGTGATACTGTAAAGTAATTATTTAGTAATACTGATAAAAGATTCGCATCATGGTTTCTACGGTAGATGTTATTTTTAAAAAACAGCTTCTTAAAGAGTTTAAATACTTAATAGTCCTAAACCACATATGGGAATCAAATACTAGGAACATAATCCAGAAAAAGCCGCTTGAGGCTATACTAAAGTAATACCAATACATAGTTTCTCTAGTCGCAGCAGTTGTCTGCATGTGTTAAACTTGCGTCATACGACTCAAGCGACATGATATTTGTCATAAAAATGACGGCCATTCACTACTGTTATGTGAGTATAACGCGTTGGTTCATCGAGATTAACAGCTGGTGGATTACTGTATGAGTGGAGGCTTGTGTCTGTTTATTTATAGAAGGAATCTTGGATTAGAAGATAGAAGGAAATAGTAGAAGACACCTGATAAAGGAGTAAGAGGACAAGGATATAAATAATGGAGTGATTAAGTAAGGGAATGACATGAAGATAGAAGTAAAGAGAGAGAGAGGAAATCAGAGTTGTATATTTCAAGTCTATACCAAGAGTTACCACGATATCCAACACAGCCACAGAGCATAACATCAATGCCTCTGTTTTAATCATGTTTGAGCTGCAAACAGACGTGTTTCTCAGTATGGGTTCACATGACATGTTCTTGATCGATATCAAACCTAAGCACCGACACACTCACACTCAAACACATGTATTCATTATTTGAATATTTCTACTCCTTACAAGTTAATGCATTTTCTGAAAGAAATGTGAGAAATGTTTTCTATGGACCAATTTATTCCTTTATTTACCAGGGTAAGGGCAGTTGTATTAGAAGGAGGAGGTACAGAGAGGGGGCTTTTCAAGGTTGGATTGATTATGTACAGCACATGATGAGGAAGTGACTAAAAATCCACATATTTTTAAGAAAATAAAATGTAAATATAATATGGAAAATGCTCAATATTGATTTTTTTTTTTCAAAATATATTCATAAACAGCTATTAATGCATGCAAAGATGGCAAACAGGGCTAAAAGGGTTTTTACATGTTGTAGTGACAACGGATTTCAGCACAAACATTAAGCCTAATCAACTGCAAAGAAGTAGCAAATAGGACAAGGACAAAACAGCCTAAGAATTATAGTTAATCGCATCCTACTTGACGGCTGAACTACATTGGGCAGCAATACAGCAATTGGTTTTCCATGATTGCGATTGGTTGGACTTTTTTTTCTTCTTCTTTTTTCTTCTTTTTTGTTGTTTTTAATTAGTGTGTCAAACTAAATGTAGCTTGATGAAATCCTATATTGTAATATACTTTAAATGCATTCTCTATGTATTCATAATTTTTTTCCAATCATTCATTTTTGTTAATTCATTCCTGTTCAGCATTAATGAGGGGCTGTAGCTTAGCCACCCAAGGATGGGGCAAAACAGGGTGTCTGCAGGTTAAATGTACGACTAGTTATGACTATTCATACCGGCTAAGATAGTATGATATGTGATGAGTTTTTTAGTGTCAACACAGTTATGCTATCTTCAATCATGTACAGTCCTCGCCTCCAACTCCATCAGAGCACTAAGTACACACTAGTTACTTGTTATGCAAGAGAAGACCTAAACCTGAGTTTTGAATTTGTATTGATCCCAATAATAATTGGAGATGGCCTAAAAATATGCTTGGGATATTGTCACAAAGTGGAGGAGTCAATGACTAAATATATTACTAAATACATGTTCTAAATATTGACACTTGTGAACTCTGTCGTGAGGTTTCAGTCTCTCACAGCTGCTGTCACATAAGGAGGTCTGAGTTCAACACTACTAGGCGGCTTAAAACATAGATAAATTGTGATTGAATATTAATCTTGTGCAAGCACATGATGAAAACTCAATCATTAATGAAGAGTTTATTTACTCATATTTCATTGAGTGTTGCGAGATGCAATCTATCTACCATCTCTCAGCTCTTATCCCTACTTAACATCCAAATCCCCTTTTCTCCTTTCCCCTCATCCTCTCATGTTTCTCTTTGCTCTGCTCCTCCCCCCTCCTGCCCCAGTCTCCTCCTTTAACCCTCTGCCTCTGTCTTTGCTCTATCATTTACTAATTTATTCCCCACTCTCCTTTTCTCCCTATCTGTTACTCTTCTCCATCCATAAAGAGATGAAGGCTGGGTGTGTTGGGGCTGGAGGAGGAATGTGAGTAGTGGACCAATGAAGAGGGAAAAACAACCTAGGAAAGGTGTGTGGGGGGGGGGGGATGGTGGGGCATGCAGGATAATTAAACATTGATTTGGGACGATGATGAGAACGGCAAGAAGACGCCAAACAAGGGGATTATAGGTCAGGTAGCCGACAGCGTTCTGCTGAGCTCTGCAAATATCCGGGACAGAAGAGGAAAGGGAGGCAGAGTGAGGAAGCAATAAGTGAAGGGAGAAACATGCAGGGTAAGGCTATAAGTTTAAGAATAGAAAGAGGAGGAAGCATGGAGATGAGAAAAGATAAAAGCAGAAAAGCGAAGGGACATGAAGTGAAAGCAGCAGAACTGGGAGTAAAGATGGGGAAGGTAGCGTAAAAACAAGGATAGAGCAAAGCCTGAACACTTGGGATATAGGAAAGTGATACAGACTGAAGGGGAAAAAATGTAAAAAGAGAAAGGGCGTAACAAATAATAAAAGAAAATAAGAAGGTTGATGGAATATAGACTTAGGAGAAGCTTACATGAAGAAAGAGAACAAGAAGAGATGACTAAATAGACCATGTCTTTGAACTTAACTTCTCGGATCTGACTCATTAATTCTGCATTTAATTGGCACAAATACAGCAGGTACCAGTGATGCCAATGTGCGTGTGTGTGTGCGTCCATGCACATGTTTGCATGTGTGGACAGTCATTTGTCATTGGGCCCTTAAGCTCATTAGTACGTATGCAGCGAGTCATTCAATTAAATGACAATGACCTAGAGCAAACTGACTCCTCATTGCCACCAGTGGAATTGGGGATTTGCACACGAGCGCGCATGATTGTGTGTGCACAGTATGATCAACCAGATATATCATTTTGGTGATATTGTACATTCTGCTGGTAAGAACCTGAATATCTTCCCTTTGGTGTGAGGTGTTTGGTGTGTCGGTGTCGTGTATTTTAGTGTGCGTTTCTAAATGAGCTATCAGAAGCTTGAACCCACTAATTTCCCGAAAATTGTCACTGTGTCAAAGGAAGATATTATTAAAGCAAGCTGCTGCCACACACTATGGCAAAAAGCCACATGTTTTTATGAGCCATATGATCTATTATTTCCCTTTTCAAGGTCAAACACATGGGGCCAGGGCTCTCTCATCAAATTGTAATTTAGTGTGTAACAGGGCGGCTAACCAAGACTAACTCATTACTCATTATATTCATTATTCAATTTACCATAGAGGGTTTCTAAGATTCTTTTTTTTCATTCTGTTTTACTGAACTACTATAACTGTATTTAAGAAATGACATATTCATTGCAATATGGCCAATATTAGTCGAGAGGGGTACTTACTGAACTGTGCAAACATCAATGAGTGCAATTTTGTACAGTAAGGCTTCGGTATATATTTCTCTTTTTCTCACTTCCAGACCTTCATCCTCACACACTAATACAAATATGCTGTATATTAAAACCTTTTTTGGAACTGAACAAAGCTTGATTCATTTGAACTAGAAATAAGCTAAATTTATTTACCGTGCAGTAAAATTACAGTTCTTTTATCTGATCTTTGGTATTTCTTTCAATCTGTTTATAAGTGCACGTCCTGTCTATTGTGCAATTAGAAACATTTTTTATTAAATTAAATTTAAATTAAATTAAAATCTTTGTTTTGAGCATTGAAGGACAATCTAACATTTTACAAATTATAACTAAATATGTAAAACAGGAAGTCCTCCTCTCTAAAATCACAGATTATCTGAGAACAATCACTGCATTGTATGGGGAACTTTATAATTGCTTATTAAAACCAGGTTTACTAATTTGTGAAGTTGTGAAATATACATAAGAATGAAGAGGAAATCAAGATTGACACAAGACAATTGGCATATTGACCACTAAGCCCAAGCATGTTTGATTCACTTGATTTAGTTGGTCGGTTAGTTTTTCAACAAAATCACATATTTTATTTGGGGCTATGAACCGTAACCATCACAGCGTATGCACATCACACATGAACAGGCTTGTTTGTGCTTAATGTACATGTCATATATTTGCAGGATGCATGCACTCACCTTCTTGAACACACACACTCTCTCTCCCGCTCTCGTTGCCCCATCCTGCTAGACACACAGTCATCCACATGCAGTGCCACCTCAGCCAACCCAGCTTTGCCTCAGATGCTCACATCACCTGCTCCAATGCTATTAACCCCCAAACACCCTTTAACCACTCAACAACCCACACATACACACTTAAATTAAAACTACTTGTGCACTGACATCAGTTAATTTATATTTCAGTTTAATAACCCTTGGCAATTTACTATTAATACCATACCAAGCGCTCTAATGGATTTCAGCAATCTATACTTCATGTATTCATCCAGAAAAGAACTATTATTCTAGAGGATTTCAAAATAGACAATACTCATCTGTTAACCTATTTTTCCCCTCGCTGTGGGAAGGAATTGTCGTATCAATGCCACAACAGGTCTGATGATTGAGTCTAACAAATAATGAGACATAGGTGTCAAACCTTGTTTTTATCCATAAGGTACAAAAAGCGCATTTGCATTTGCTAACGTCACATAGTGTGCGCAGCTTCTCTGAGTAAACAACCGCCACGAGAGCAGCTATCTACTGCTAGTAATGTAACTGTTATTAATGCATGTTTCCAGTCACTATATCCTGACTCTGCTGCGCTGAGCAGATTTGATGTGTCTGTCCATTATCCAAAGAACCACAAACCACGGACAATGCAGAAAAGGTAGAGAGACAGTTAGGTCACAGGCAGTGTTCTGCTGTCTGCGTGTGTTTTTGTGGGTGTATATGTGTTTCTGTGATTGAAAAAGGTTCACATTGACCTCTGTCTGCCCTTACGTGGTGAAGAAAATGTGAGGCGAATACAATTCTTTAGATCAACGTGGACAAACAGTAACACAGACACAAACATGGACACACTCAAAAATCGTATCCCACATATACTCCACGATGTACTCTCTTGTACGTGATCCAGACAGACAATGTGGTGTGAATTTTAAAGAATAATCAAATGCGTGGTCCTTAAAGAAGGTTTTGAAGCTATGTCTATTCACCGTGTTTGTGATTGTGTGCTTATGTATGTGTAATGGTGCTTTGCATTGATGGTATAAGATTAATGTACCGTGAATGCACCTTTAAAATCCTGTCACGCTACCAAACTAAACTTAAAGTGTGGGCTTTATGACAGTATGTCTGAAGGCTGGCACAACACACTGCAAAAAAAAAAAAAAAAGAAAGAAAGAAAAAAATATACATATTTTGTGAAATCAAACTAAAACATCTGCAAATACTATATTTGCAGATGTTGAGATGTTGTCTCATAGAGTTATTTTGCCTTCTTCTTTCTTGTTTCAAGTATGTATATTTCAGTGATATTACTGGAAGTGTGTAAACTACACAAGAAGGTAGTTACACCACTGGCAGATCATATAAGTAAAATGTGTTGAAGGCTTAAATTAAACAAATTTCCTTACGCAGATACTTTTTGCAGTGCAGGATTCAGCTATGTGCTCCAGCTGGCTTGGCTTACATATTGTTGACAAAATGTAGTATACTGGAAATGGTAGAGATGCAGCAATTCACGCTACAGCTGAGGCGCAGTTTCCACTTCAATGTTAATCTTCAAACAGGATGCTCATTGGCAGATTTCAACACTGCCAAGTCAGATTCCGCTCACAAAGCAATATGTTGAGCTAGACCACATCCATTAGGTGATCAAGTTTGCATTATGACTGTGAATCTGCATACCTTTGATATGCTCCTGAGTCACAATTACAAACACTAGCCCTTAGAAATCACATGCATTTACACTGCAGCTTAAGAGTTGCGATGAAAGTTTAGCTATCGAATTCTTAGCGACTGGGAATTACTACACTATAGCATTAGGCCTAAAGGTATAATGCATGAAATAAACACCTAGTTGGTTGCGTTGTCCTGTAAGTAAAAGAAACATGTTCTAAAGCTGCACCATCTTTGGTATCTAATAAGCATCACCATGGTTACAGGCATCACTCATAGCAATGGCAAGACCGCTGTTGGAGATTGACTCCATTTACGTGTGCTCTTTTCATTCTGTCTTGTGAAATATGTAAAACACATATAGAGATACACTCTGGATACAACGCAGACCACATAATGACCAAATGTCAACACCTAGCATTAACCTCAGATTGTTCTGAGAGGAACTTATAAACCATATTGAAATGAAAAGTGTAGTTTTAGGCAAATATAGCTCTGGATTGCCTGCTCAGCTACAGAGTGCAAGCCGATCTAATGCCAGGATTGTTTGGTTAGATAATGTGCTATCCCTGGTGAGGCCTGTGGTGGAATCTAAGCTATTGATCCTTTTTGACCTCTCGCTTGACCAAAAAGCTCTACCAGCAGAATGAATCAACATGCAAACACACACACACACACACACACACACACACACACACACACACGCACAATTTTTAAATTACACTAGGTTAAACAGCAACCTACTGTACATGAATCAAACACCATAGGGGAAAACAGTATCTCGCTTTCTGCCTCACATGGAAAGCAATACATTAATCAAATATGTGTGCAGCAAGTCCCAGATTAATTTAGAGTATAGCGCTCCTTTACACAATCACCATTACGTGGTTTAACTTTAACGGAAAATAAAAATAGAACGAAAGAGGAAAAGGCTATGGGTGATTAGCCGGAGAAAAATACAATGCAAAAGAGAGGGGTGAGGGGTAAATAATCGAGGCAGGAAATGTGATGGGAAAAAAAAGGAAGCTTTACGTGGAGGCATCAGATTGAGAAGAAACTAGGTGTAGATGTATTTCATTCATCCAGGTAGTAAAACGTTGGTCAAAATGTAATTATCCAGCGCACTAATTATCTGAGAGGCTTTATTTGTTCCACTGTCTGATGGTTTAGTCCGACCAAACCATAAAAAATACCCTATATCTGTTGACTTTTAATGGGTAAGATAACTGTCAACTATTTATATCACTGCCTCAGTGTTTCTGCAACACACAATTTCAGAAGAAAATATTTGGTGCCTTCTGAATAGGTACTGTAGACAAAATCAACAATTCATGCAAACAGGACTCCCCACCACCCAATATAAATAATAGTCTAGTTTCAATTTCAGGTTAGAAGGAACATGTCACTTGCATACATTAATGTCCTTGAATTGCGTTGTCATGAATATTATCTACAAAAGAGCTTACACAATGCTATGAATTTGTATCAACTGATATGAAACAGACACTTACTTTATAATAAGGATTAAACAGAACCAAAAAATAAAATAAAAAAAGAGTCTTTATGTATCACTTGCAAGTCGTGTGAAGAGTGATGAGTGCACAGAATGCAGAACTTTGACACTAGTGAGCAGGATTCACATCCTATTTTATGCAACAAGAATCATTTTTATAAAGCTCTCTCAAATGTTAAAGTAAAAACATTGTGTGATATGCATCATATCACTTTTAACTTTTCCTGTATTTAAATAAGGTCACCATGGAGCTTTGTTGGGTCTCCCTCTGTCATCTATAAATTATCACTAGTAAATAAAGGCATAATATGGCATATAATTAGAAAATATACATACAAATATACTGAAGGCAATGTATAGATAACAAGATGCTGTTATTTGGATGCTCATGAGGATGGAGTGATTTACGCAGTGGAGAAAAACTATTTTTAAATAGTAAAAATTATTATGCAGTACATTCAGCTATAATGTTTATCCAATGTGCCTTAAACACCAGATAACTAATAAAAAAAATGTAATATAAGAAAACAATATTATTATCTATTGCACATGTGGAAGTTATCATCACTTCTTATGGCACAAAGCAATATTTACACTCTCTGATTATGAGGAAGAAACACACTTTGAATTTTTTCTTTCTATCAATTCTAATCAGCAACATAGATGGAGCTTCAGCGAGTGCGATATTGATCAGTTTTAAAGATATACTGTTTTTATTTAACAGAGATAACAAAAATGTAAAGACAAATAAATTTGTTACACTCAAATGGCTTGTCCTTGTGGCACCAATATGTTGTTTTCTCGTTCTCTGTTTCCTGCCCGCCTAACCTCTTCTCTCTTCATGGCTTTGTGCCTCACCACTCTTAATGGATATTGACCAAAGAAATCCAGAAGAGAGGAACTGTACACATACAGTATGCACACAGACACACTCAAGGCTGGTTTTTATCTTCTTTTAATCTGAGCAGAGCTGGTGCAATGATGAGGCCTCCTAATGTATGTTAATCTCACGATTACATGTGACTCCATACATGGTATCAGAGTCATAATTCAGTCATGTTCTTATGCGATGAAGTAAGATTATGAGAAATTATTCTTATGCAACAAGACATTTCTAACCGCAACATGAGCTCATGTGGATTGGGTGGTATGATGGATCAGGGATATGGGCACAGTATGTAAGATTAAGCTATAGTGTAGCTCAAGCCTCAATATGTTTTTCAAGTGCTCTGCCACATTGCACATGTATCTGTAAAGTCATCTCCTCTTTTATTTGACATTGGCTATGTACCGGCACGGAAATTGTCAAACTTCTGTTAAGATCTCGTTCTTATTTTTCGTTGAACTCAAAGTTGTAATCCTTAAGATTTCTGTACTGATTGATTTGGCAACAATTTTGGTTACCATGTCAGCAGCAAGTATGGTAATACTACAGCAAAAACTCTTTAAGCAGCTAGTTTGTCAGAAATACAAAAGCAACAAAGAAATTCAGCAAAAATAATTGCAACCGCGATCTGATTTCAACACAGCAGCAGGACATAGTAGAGTTGGTTACCTTTGTTTGTCCTGCAACTGTTCATCTAACAATTTTGTTATAAAATTACCATTGTCATGTATTTGAAGAAGCATTTTTTATGCAAAATTGCCATCAGTGCAAACTGCAGGTGGCGAACACATTGTGTTTTCTGTTGCTGCTTACAATAAAAGCCATCTCGTGTTTCACCAGTTGAACACTTTTTATGGGAAGCAGCAGCAGTAAGAATTATCGTTTCTGATAGCAGTAATTTGATTCAGCTCTTACACGGTGGAAAGAGAGTGTACAGTAAACAGTGATGCTGATATTAATTACATAACATATCTAGGTCTGCACCCTTTTAATCTATTAGTCGACTAATCTTTTTTTTTTTTGGTCAGTGCCGCAAAGATTTTTTTGTCTATTTGCATTTTTGTGCTTATTTCCAAGAAACTTATGAGCACATCTCTGGTAAATACAATATTTAAAGTTATGATTTGCGAAGTAACTCAGTTTACAGACTTATCAATTAAATCAATGTATCAATTAGTCGAAAAATCATATGAGTGTTTCGTCATCTAATAATTTATTTGGTTGAGGACAGCCCTAAAAATTGCACTGGAGTACATGCCTGCATTATTTTCCTGCAAATCACATCTTCGCTTTGGAAGGCAATTTTAATCCAGCACTGCAATGACAGACTTCGCCACTGTCAATAAAAAACACTGAAACACCATTTTTAGAAATAAATGCACTAAATGGCTATTACAGAAAGAAATGTGTGTTGGATTTTATTAACATCTTAAGATTTATAACTTTGAGCTGGGGCCAGGAATTTTTATATTATTATTCTAACAAAGTTTTTACATTTTCATATTATATTAATAATTGGGTTACTTAGCTTTAGGTAAAGGTTAAAAGTCTGTTTTCGTAGAGATAAACACTCAGTGTCTCCAAGTATATGTGGTTGTGTGTGTATGGCTGTAAATGTAATATGATGTATACTGATTACTGCTGTGTTCTATCTTATGTCTTTAATTAGATCTTTGATTGTTTCAGAATGTTGTCAGATGGGGGGTCCATTTAAGGTCTGAGTTATACAGTTTAATAAGTATTGTAAACATCCAGACAATCTGCTTAATAATATGAGGCTCATGATTGACAGCTAACCACACAAAGATCTATACACACCTACACTGATCTGTGAGGAGTTTTATTATTTGTACCCTGCAGTGCCCACTAACTGCATCCAACCTTGAACGGGCAGGTGCAGATGGGAGGTTACTATGCAGGAGATGGGTAGCCATGCTTAGAATTGTAAGAAGCTGCTTGTCTCCCAGAGTTTGCTGAGCTGTCTGAATATAGCTGTTCGAAATAACATCATAATCACATCTCAAAAATCCCCCAATTCCATATCACGCAAGTGTTGACTTTTCACAAAGAAGTACTGTCTGATTCTCATGTCAACCTGGATGGATTTGACATATTCTATCACAAGTTTTTCTTTCAAGAATTATTTTTCTCCCAGTGACAATTGGCTGTTAATGAAGAGTTAAAGGCCAAGCAGAGCTAAATTGGTTATCAAATAATTCTGTAGGGCAGTGGAGACATTTCTGATTTACTTCTGTAATCACAGAAGACAGAGTGATGGGCCTTTATTTGGCCATATTATTTGCACCTTTGAGAAAATGAAATTAATTAACAGTCAGCTGCACTCTTCTGTGATAGTATTAAGGCTACCTGTCACTCATAACAAGATCTGGGAGATAGTCCCAACCTGTTGCCATGACAACTCCACAACATATGAAAACTCCTCAGAACCAAAAATAAACAGAGCTTTCTTAGAGATTTGGCCAACATTGTTGCCAGTGCGGTTTTTTTTTTGCACATAGAGAAAATGTGGAAGATTCCCCATGACCACCAAGGTTTAGAAGAATTCTTAATTGAAAGACGTGCAAGTGCTCTATGGTAGTTAACCAAAACGTTTTTCACAGCTAGATAACAGCAACAGTTCCCCATAAAATATCCCACTGCTGTTGATAATGGAAGTAATGTCGTGACACAAGAAAGCTCCAATTGGACCATTCATTAAAGTTATTTGAGTCTCATGCACAGGTCTACACAAGTCCAGCATGCCCTTGCTGTAGTTCAATGATTAATATGATTTGCTACACAATGACCTATAAACCAATTCAAATGATGAGTATTAAGTGAGGCTTATTTCAGTTATAACATATCGTATTGCTGCAATCACACCACTATCAAGAAGAATTATCATAATAACTTGAAATTCAATCCATTGAAATTTGAAAGTAATTTCATTCTAGTTATATTTATACTTGGGATGACAGTATGCTGTATGTGCAGTAGCATGTTGTGCACACAAAGCAGAAAAACTACCTGTTTGTTTATGCGATCAACAAAAAATGGCCTTCCTTCTACATTGAATCTTTTACATTTTACCAAATGCTGTAGTGGTTCGATAGTCACCAGTTTAAGAGGTACCAGTCAGTCAAATCTGACAAAAGTAAGCAAAGTAACAATGGATGGAAAAATATCCTATTCATAGAGAAATAATATAGATAACAGCAATGAAACAATTTGGCAACAAGATCAGCACATCAACGCGGCACTGAAGCAAGTTGACAGACAGCATTGAACAGCCACAATCACATTTGGCTCAGGCCAGTGAACCCAGCAGTGGCTCTGTTCCACTACAGATGTCTTTATCATTTCAGCTGATTAGACTTTTACGACTGGATGACTAGCTAATCTCCATTTGTATCATCTATCATCTGCCCTCATCCTCATAGCAGAGGCTGATGCCTCCTTATTAACGCACACACAACTGCACACAAACACACGCTGACCTTGACTAAAACAAATAGGCACAGACATGATTTTTACTAATACTCCTCAAAGAGTCCATAGCAGTCACCATTAAAACTGCAATAAGGACAGAAAATGAAAACTCACAGACAGACAAATCATGAATCGTGACAGTGTAGATAAACAGACCTGTAAACCAGTGTGTCATCCCCAGAGCTGTTGTACTGGACCTGGAACATCCTAACTCCAGTTGAAGAAGTCTGACTGCTCCATCTAATAAGGGCAGAGTTCCCTGTCAATTCCACCAATGAGACCCTCCGGTCTGCCCCCCTGGTCTCGTTGTTTGGCAGGGCAACCTTAGAGGAGGTGAGGATGTCAGAAGGGGCAGGTTCAGAGGACGGGTCTCGGCTTCGGCTTGTGCTGTTCGCCAGATGGGGCATCGCTGTGATAACTAGCTCCACCCTTCCTGTAGATTCACCTGCTGCATTGGAGGCAATGCAGGTAAAGTTACCTGAATCCTTCAGGGATGTTACATTGATCTCCAGGCTTCCATTAGGGAAAACCAAAGTTCTGAAACAGATGAAGATGTATCATAAAGTGAATAAATTCAATGCATTAACTGTAGTGTAAATGTTACAACAAAGTAACAAATATATACAGTAAAAAATGTCATGCAGTTGGCATAGTTGGGACTTTATATGATAATGGACAGACCTTTTCTCTCCCAGTCATTTCAGACATATTCACTTGTGGTTACAAAATGATCCACCATTATTCTGTCACTTTCAATTTAAGAGGCAACTCCCTTCACATAAGCCCTCCTTCTCTGCCACCCACACAGGAGCCAATTGGTAATCACTGTTCTTCTGATCAACCCATTAAGTCACACCTGTACTTTGCTGCGTCCAGCAACTGATGCTGCCAACTTCCACCACCAGCATCCAACCACACTATATCCAGAATCAATGCAGTGACAGCCAGGATGAGGGGATAGTTGCTGATAACTTGTGGGCTTCATTCCCATAAGTGTAAGCCTACGCCAAATGGTATTACACTTATGGTATTTGGTGCTAATTCTACAATGCCTCATTTTCATGAAATAGCTTTTACTGAACAAAACATCTAAAGATGCAAATAGAAATGGCAAATCAAAAAGTGCATAAGAAAGATATAAAAGTTCTATGATATATTCCAAAATACTATCAATCTTTTTATAACTGATGTGTTATAGGAAAATCCATGACAAGAAACCCAAGGTGTGACCTCAACAGCTATCTTCTAATCCTGATTCAGAGTTGGCCCACACAAGATATGTGCCTACGCCCTACTACTACAGCCAAAACACAAAATATATGAGACAACCCTGTCTGACTTTTTGACTTGGTTGCGCTGAGGTGAAGCAGTACAGGGAGGAATATTTAAACGGCCGCTTTTCTTGCACCTGCCAACTGTGTTGCCAGTTTTCTGACATAATTTGATATGCCCTAATTAACACCTCTACTTTAATTTTGATAAATTGTATAATCAATACACTTCTTGAAAATGGTAAATCAAACAATAATATAGAACTGTATCGAAATAATCTTAGTACCTGGAGCCATTAGATATAAGTCGCCCTTCAGGGCTGATCCAGTGGACTTCAGGCTCTGGGTCGCCATTTGCCTTGCACTTCAGGCTGGCAGGCTGGCCTTCCATAGCCACTGTATGAGGTGATTTACGGGTCAGAACTGGTGGGTCACAAATAAACTCCTAAAGGGCAAAAAATATAAAGTTATTTTTATCATCATTATTTAAATTATATGGTTTCAAGGTTATGAGATATTTTTTATTAGTTTCCTGCAAGTGAAAAGCTTAAAATGTCACCTCTTCAGGTATTGTCCAGAAGTACTTGGCACTGAGGTCATTGGGAGAGGCGCATGTCTCGAGGTCATCTTCTCTGGTCAGTCTTCTCAACCACAGAAGTTCACAGTTACAGTGAAGGGGGTTGCCACCAAAACTTAACACCAGGGAGGTGAGGGGGGAGCCTTTGGACTTGGCATAAACTGGGATTCTCAGGAACAATGGGTCCGGGGGAATTTTCTTCAGCTTGTTGGACGTCATGTCTAGCCTGTTAATGGACAGGGTAAGGAGAAGATGAGAGATGGATTAAGGTAGAAATACACAGATACAGTATCGGTATATCAACAGTTGTTAAGTTGATCAGTAAACCATCCTTTGAATCTTTACATTAGCTGTGTATACAGTACAACATCAGATAATCTATCAATATACCTGGCCAACTTGTGTAGGTTGGTGAATACCCCTTGGGGAACATTTTCTATGAGGTTATGATCCATATTTAGGGTATTGACGTTGGTTAGCCGACCGATTGTGTCCCAAGGCGCTTGGGCAAGGTTGTTATAGCTAAGGTCGAGATCCTCCAGTGTGGATAGAAAGTCATCAAAGGCATGGGGAGATATGGAGTGGAGCTGGTTGTTGGCAAGGATCAAGTGACGAAGGTTGGTCAGGCCTTTGAAATGATCATCCTGGTTGGTGAAAAAGCAAAAATACTGAGAGAAGTATCACATAATTATCATAAAGGATATTCTACTGTTCTGTTATAAATATATTTCTGTCATTGTGGCTTTATTGTTCAAATATGTCTATCTATTAACCACCCATCGAAACTTAAAGGCATCTAAGTCTGTTTATCACTCAATAATCTATTCATTCCCATTTACCATCATTAAACCAGTCCATCTGTCTCACCTTTATCATAGTTAATCTATTAGAGTCTAGATGGAGTGCTCTCAGTCGCCGCAGGTCACTAAAGGCTGAAGGGAGAATCTGACTGATGGTGTTTCTGGAAAGGGTCAGATGTAGCAGGCTGGTCATGTTGGCAAAGTCTTTTCTTCGGACAGCTGAAGGTAAGCAGAATGAACACAAAGAGATGATCCATCAACTGAGTCCCAAGTGACCAGATATATTACATTAATACGGTATTAAGTCGGGATTGGTATCGTTTAAAATGACGATGCCAGTACCATTAGCAGTAGCCTTAAAGTAATACTAATACCAATAAAGTACTTCATTCGATACCCATCATGTGAATGAAAGCTTTGTGTGTCCCATTGGCTAGCTAATTGCCACCGCTCTGCACAGTGCTTTTACAGCGCTCATACCAAGGTTACTACTGATACTGTCAACCTCTAACCCAAGGTGGCGGAACCACATTGTCACGGAAGTGTAACCCACCCTCTGGTTCCCCTGCCAGATTAAAACTGTTAGTTTTGTCAGCACTGTTGCTGTTGCTAGATTTGTTTGCGCTGTTAGCACAGTTAGCTGCAAGATTTTCAGTTGATACCTTAAAAGGTATCTAGTGCAGATACCCAGCGCTAGTATTAGTGAAAGAATGGACATCAGGAAATATACATATGCATTAAATAGATTTTAAAGAACAATATTTGATTGATCGCAGAAAGATGACCCTGGTTCTTACAACTTGGATAGATGGATAGCAAAAATAAGTATAAGGAAAGAATTGAAAAAGAAAGTGGCTGTTACTTTATGGACTTTTCTGCTGAACTTGCTGCTATCATATTTGGCAAATACATGCAAACCATTTATTTTGTTTAAGATTTAGATTAGCAAATCCATGCTTAATTAGCCTCTTAGAGTCTGGACCCCATGATACCAAGGATGTTTAAATTCCTTTAAAATTTACTTTTTTGCAACATACCCTAAGAACCTCAGTTGACAGCAGAGAGAATATGGTCTTCCCCAAATTGGAATACAGAATTTTGAGTTTAGCACAGGATAGTGCTAAACTTGATTTGGACATTTACAATGTGACTTAAATAAATATGTCTGTGTAATATTGTTAATGGTGCATCAAATTATCTTACTGGACCTTGTGAAAGTAGTCTTTGTTTAGTTTTTGTGTGTTTTGTTTTAGCGAACTATGGAAAATAATTTATTTTAAATTGGGTCTTGGAAGATTAGGTAGCTGCCTTGGTGGAAGCGAAAGGGAATCCAGATTAAAATAAAAGGATAAAGCAACACTTCAGTTCTTAAAAATAAGTATGTTTCAAAGTATCAGAGATAGCTCTTTGATATAAGAAGATGAATCATGAATGAGATTTGTTAGACTGAATGACAAAACAAAAAAGTTTCAAAGTATGAAAGTTAAGAAGAACCACATAAGAAATATGACTTGAGCCAACATTTGTTTTCAGTGCTATCACTCACATGTGAAAACTCTCTTCACTGCATCCAATGTGCCCTTTGAATTTCAGTGGTATATTTGAGCTGTCTACATATAGCTTAGTCTTTTGAAATCTTGCTACAGCGTCTACTTCTCAATATTATAGCATGCAGCATGTTCCCACGCAGCATGTTCCCTCTTGAGAAAATCATTCAAGATGATGGTTGATGAGGAAGAACTGACTGAACCATGCCAAATACCTTAATTCCCTGCCTTGATTCATGGTAGATGTAATACAAGACAGACTGGCAGGTATCTTACCTGTAATGAAGTTTTCTTGGAGCCGTAGCTCCACGGTGCGCCGGTCAATGGCAGCAGGAATAAACAGCAAGCCTGTCTTGGAGCAGAGAATAGCGAGCGATGGAGAAAGGCTCTGGCACATACAGCGTTTCGGACACGGCTGGCCCCTGCATGCTGCTGCCAGCAACAGCAAAGAGAACCACAGCCATTCCATTATCCTGCACAGGGAACAGGGCAACTGGAAGACAGAAGGAAAAGAGCAATGAGTTTGAGTGGGTACAAAGATAGTCTTCCTCAAGACAGCTGGCAACTGGCAAACAGCAAGAAGAAAACAAAGAAGAAAAACATACATGTATAAACATTTACAAATATGTATAGCCTTCTGGTGACTCAACAAAATGAGAGGTTCTTTCTTTATTCTATTATACTGGAAAAACAAAGATGAATGCTATTGTTGATAGCTTCATAAATTGGCTAACCTGCTAACCACAACCCACTTAGCTTGTTAAAGATAGCAGATTCTTCACATGTAGAATCTGTAGGCAACCGGATTTTGGCATTGGAAGTGTTCTGGTATCTGTTTGTAGTCTGAGTAGTAGTGAATGATCAAATTTGAGCTGTCTTTGGTTGAATGCAAGTAAACATTCTTTGTGGAGAGCAAAATAGGAAGAACGCTTTGACCGAAATGCAATCTCGGAACCCACTGGCTATCGCCTGACGATGATTTAGCTTTCTAGTGGTTTAAAATGTGCTTGTAAACTGGCTACTTGTGAAACAATCTGTTTGTACACGCTGTCTCTCAACTCTGACTTCAGTCTCAAATCAAAAGTTGCTTATTGGACTGTGAACGTGTTCATACAGTTTTAAAAGCTCTTTAATGTGACACATGAAGTTTACTGCAGAGAACAAAATTATGAATAATGAAAGAACCTGTGTGGTCCTGTAGTCTTTTTGATATGTAGTTTCTTTATCTTGTCTTTTCATACTGAGATACATTAAAATTGTTGCTGTCAGTGCCTGTGCCTTCTTTTTTACTTTATGATAAAGCTAGGATAAAGGGAGAGGAGTGAGAAATAGATCATTGTACTGTTCAGAAGCTGGACTAAATTACACAATGCTGTGAGCTCATAATGGGCTTCATCATTCTGCGGCTGCATGGTGAGCTGGCATTTTCCTGAGGCACACTGGGGTGTATGTTTGATATTTTGGCAAGATGTAATATAGGTGTGGGGTGTCAAAAAAATAAGAGGTTAATATCTGTAACAGTCATACTCTCATCTCTCATCCACAACAGTTTGTATGCTAAATGAAGGCTTGCTACGAGCACACATCCCTCTGTGCTCTAATCCACATCAAACTGATTTGTTATTTCTCAGTATTTTGGACTAGTTTGGTATTTCAAATTAACAGTGCTGGGCATGATGACACTCTCAGGACTCAGGGGACACATACGATTTAACACGGTTCCATAAAAAATTGTCAGAGAGATTTTTCTCTTTCCAGTTTACACCACTTCAACTCCCTCAGGGACATTCCCTCACTCAGTATATGTTTCCAGAAACACCTGTCTAAGTCTTTCCAACTGGTGTTGAGAAAAGTAATACCTGACGCATCACATTTACAATTGCAATAGATGTTGACCTCCTCTGCGATTACATGATATGATAGAAAATAACTGTCTGCTGGGTGGCATACCAATTAATTCCATAGCCTGCTTTAATTTCCCGTGCTGTAAGCACTACGGTGGGGACGACTATAAGTGCATCGAGAAGGGACCTGTATTAACTGTGTACCCTTCTCACTCATGGTTAGAACTTTATACCACAACAATTAATAACCTCAAAAAAAATTGTAAAACCAATAATTGTACATTTACAATCGTACGACACCAAAGTGCATGCTGGGTAGGAAATTAGCTGCTAACTAGCAGAATAACAATCTGTTAATAGCCTGGAGAGGCTTTTATTGCACATTCAAGAACAGAAAAGAGAGATAGTGAATGAAGAAAGAGAGACCGGATGTGCACCAGAAGAACTTGTGTCAAAGAGAGGAGCTGTGTTTTTTTTTTTTTTCAAACGACGTCGCCACTGTTGTTGCCAGTGCCAAACTGCTATATCCCAACATTATACCAACAACGCATACACACATATGCAAACATGTACAATTGCCCACTTTGTTAAAACAACAGAACTGTAGTCAGTATAACTTCTGCTTGCCTCTGAAGGCTTAAATAAACCATTTTTTTACTTCAAGTTTTGCAATAGTGACACCTTAAACTAATTAAATGCGACCTCAACAATAAATTAATTATTCACCTTTCAGTGCAGCCAACAACCGTTGTATTGCACAATCTTTCATAATTTAGGTTAAACAAATTGAAGGTGCGACTCAAAATCCTGCTTTAGTGTGTAATTAGTCATGGCTTTTGATAAGCACATTTTGTGCATTAGGACAGTAGGACAAATTATTTTGACTTTGCTTCAATAATCTATTTCAACTGTATTTCAATCGTATTTCTCAAGTAGAAAAGATCACCTTCTCTTTGCAGTTTAAATTGTCTTCATGCCATCTGCTGCAAAACAGTGAATAACTTAAATCATCACAAGTCATTATGGATCAAAGTCAGTTCAACCAGGCGGCTAAATATGGAACGACTTTCACTTTTAACACAGCAGACATGACGAAAAACTCATGGTGTGATATGTGTGTGTACCGGTGGGCAGAAGTATATTAGCCTGCCCAGTTTGACTCCCAGGCTAATCAATAGCACTGGACTTGTATTTAGTAGGAGGCCTGTGTAAAATACTACTCCTCCATTTTGTTCCTCCCTTGATACTCCTAAAACCCTGAGAACATTTTTTTATCAAGGGATGGTCTTCAGCATCACAAGATAAACAATACCCAGTGTTGCTATATGCTTTTCTCCCTTTGTCTTAGACTCCACTGTTTATCATCAATAAAGCAAATCTGCCAAATATATACAAACAAACAAATGAGAGTGCATGCAATCATATAAGCCTACTAAAAATAGATTTGCTGTTATTTTACACTTAATGTTCTCCGTCCTTTCACAATGTGAAACATAGAGCAGGAACAATGATTAGTAGTAACTTACAAACACACAGATACGTCTGTTCTTCTATCTGGCTTTTCATTTCATCCCTCTATATTTTTATCCTTTGCTCTTGATTATTCCCCTGCCGTACCTTCACGTCACCGTTTCCTTCATACACCACATTAATCACCTGTTGTTTCCTCAATCTATGGAGAGATCTCTTTTCACACGTCTCACTCCATCATCCCTATTGTATACTCCTTTAAATACATCACATAATTTGCTTGGAATTTCCCAGTTGTATCATATTCATATCACTTGACCCTCCTTCACCCTCTATGCATGCCTTAGCTGTCCATCATTCTCTTTGATTGATGAATTTTCTTTCACCCCAACTCATGTTCCCTCTCCATTTCCATCATACATCCCTCTTCTTATCATCATCTTCCTACCTGCCTCTTACCTCTTCTTCCTTTCCTCCATCTCTTAAAGTGATGGCTTTATTGTAATGTATATTGTGTGTATATTGCAAAAATAAGTAACAATGGTGATTTTAAATGCACCCATCCCTCAGTTTGTCCACCTACTCATCCTGCTTGCACGTGTACAGCTTAACTCCACAGCATAGTCATTTGATGATGGGGGAACAGGAATAATAGGTAATAGTAATTATCATCAATATTTTCTTTGTTATTATTATTATTATTATTTATCATTACTTAACCGTTCTCTTACTCCACACACACGCACGCACGCACGCACGCACGCACGCACACACACACACACACACACACACGTGGTGGCATGTGATGGTGCTTGCCCTGGGTCTGGCCATTTGTTGGAGTCTCCCTTGGTGCTGGAGGGCAGATAGGAGCTAGTGTTTACCAGGCCCATAACCTACATTGACCAAAACATGAAAAACTTAAACCCCAAAGAAGCAATTGGGAAACATTACATAATAAAAGAAGAAAAAAAAGAAAGACATATTTAACCGGGATGAATAATTCCCTTCAGAAGGTCTGGAAGGGGGGTATATTCTGGTGCTTTTTGTGTGTCATTTAACACCTCTCACTCATCCATTATCCTGATAACACACAAACACCTTCAGTTTGCTTTTGTCACTTTAATTGTTTATTTTCTTGCATTTATTTATTTTTTTTCTTCTCTCTATCCCTCTTGGCTTTTTATGTGCCCTTGTACTTGTCTTCACCTGTCATCACTTCACAAAATCAATACAAAAAAAGAAATTTACAGTATGATGATTGTCCTATTTTAAAAATTAACACACACCTCACTTGGTTCTCCCACACATCCAAAGTAAGTGTGTTTTTAAGGCTATTCAATAACAGACGTAGTTTTTTTTTGTGTAATTCAGTGAGGATGATAGCGGTCAGTCACCCACCATTACTCACTGCCGTGCTTGTTCAGCTATGGAGAGTTAAAGATGCAAGCAAAAAGCAGATCCATGCTGTCTGCCCTTGTTACTAGTTAGATTGGAACATTATAGCTGTTGACAGTGATTTGAATGACAATCTAATACTCTGTGAATCCTATCTGTTCAGACATCTTTACTGCAGGGTAGAGCTTGACATTTCTGTCCTAACTCGAGGAAACTTCACCTGGTGACTGGTTGTCCTATACACCCTCATATTCAAAGGCTCATACTGCATGAATACTGTACTGCTGACTTTCTAAA